>JBBCBC010000220.1:0-75573 GCA_037126765.1 Stenogyne calaminthoides | reverse complement strand
TGAATTCCGACAGAATTGTGCTCATTGGGGCATAAAAAAGCATTACTCTACTCCATATTACCCCCAGTCAAACGGACAAGTTGAAGCTGTCAATAAAATTATCAAGCATACCCTCAAGGTTAAACTTGATGATTCCAAGAGGGGAGGATGGGCTGAAGAGTTACCAGAAATATTATGGGCATATCGTACTACTTTCAGAACATCAACTGCGGAAACCCCGTTTGCCCTGGCATTTGGTACGGAAGCTGTTATACTGGCAGAAGTAAAGATTCCGAGCCATCGGACAATGAGTTTTGGAGAGCACATCAACGACTAGGTGCTCGCCCTAACTGCAGATCTGTTGGAAGAAAGAAGGATGGAGGCCGATTTCAGAAACGCTATGTATAAAAAAAGATCAGAAAAATTCTACAACTCCAAAGTCCGAACACGCAGATTCAACGTAGGCAAGCTGGTTTTAAGACGAGCAACGGGGGTACCAAGTGGTGTGTTCGGCCGAGCATGGGAAGGTCCATTCATAGTAACAAAACATTTGTTAAACGGGGCACGTGATTTGGAAGACTTGAATGGAGTTCCATTGTCCTATTCGTGGAATGAGTCAAATCTGAAAAAGTATTATCAGTAACGACAAGCACAACTGATAGTCAGAGGTCAAAGCGCTAGCAAAAAAAAAACCCCCCGAGCATAATCAACCATTCGGCTAAGACGAGGAGGAAAAACATGAAGGAAGAACACACAGTGTCCGACACAAATTTCAGAATCTTTTAGAAGGAATTTTGGTCAGCACTATTAAAAGATAGAAGATACGTGTCAAAACAAGATGAGAAGTGGTGGCAACCAAAAGAGGTAAGTGTCAATCCTTGAATAAGAACTGGCAAAGACAAGGACATATGTCAAAATGAGGATTTAAAGCAAGAAGGCCAACACCAACTAGATATGCCAGCACTTGTTTGGGATAGTAGTATAAATAGGCGTATTGATAGCTGAAGAAGGGGGAAGAAAAAAAAAAGAAAAGAGGAAAAAATATCGCAAACATATTAGAAGAAAATTCAGTTATCGGAGATAGTTGGTTTGGTATGCCTCGCACGAAGTTTTCAACACTTTCGATTCAGCTATCATTTTGCTGACTCCGATCATGTGTCCTGCGGCGCTTGCTCTACGACGAGCTTTATACCCGTCTCGCTCTCACGAAGGAAAATACTCTCCTTCAATTTGGGAAAGCCAATCCAATCGGGAGAAGTATTTTCTTCTAAACGGTATCGTCACTCGAAAACAAAGTTGGTGCTCGTTACGGACTCAAGATGCTCGGCAGAGTCATGGTTGCCACTCCACTTTATCCACTGCTTATGTAGTAGTAAATCACTAGTCCCCTACGCATCCCTTAAATCTCCTCCGAGGGGGTGGGATGTCGTGGCGTCTTGACGACGAACGATGCACGGATCTTGATGCTCGAGCATCCTCCAGGGATAGAATAGTGCGGCGAGAGGCTCTTGCCAGCGCTGATATAAGCGGCGGCGTGCTCGCCACATGCTCATCTTGACGGCGATTCGCATAATCACAACTTGTCGGGAGGGGCAAAACACGATCTTCTTACGCTTTCGAGCATATTACTTGAAGAAGAGTAGACAGGCTGATCCGCCTCATACTTGTCAACATCAATTCCGCGGACGAGATGAGGTCAGCTCATGTCTATTTTAAGACGAGGTTTTGAATTTAGCAAAACGATAGTCTGATGTCCATAGTTATGTGTAATAGAAACAGTTCGCCCCAAATGTAAAAGTTGTAATAGAATAACAACGTGTTGAAAAATATTTTTGTTTGTTAAGTTTTTTCTAGTTAAAAAAGCTTTCATCAATGGTCGCACCTAAGCCGACGACCGAACAAAGATGAACGAAAGCGAAGTTTATGTTCACCGATGAAACAATTCAGACTTATAGATACATGAACAAAAGCGAAAGTGATGGGTACGGGGTCGCAACTAAATAAGACGACCCGAGCAGAATAGTGATCCCGGCTAACATAAGACGATCACAAAAGAAAAAGGGGGGGTTGCACATAAGTTAACCCATCTGGTCGCAACTAAATAAGACGATCAATCTGATTGCACCTCAATAAGTTTATCAAAAAACCAAAGAAGTCAGGGTGGAACATAGACACATATCATGTTCGAATTCATTCAGAAGACAAATGGCATAAAGTAGGAAACAAAACAAACATCATCTATTCATCAGCAAAATTCACCCTCCACGATCAAATCAGAGGAAATTGTTCAACAAGCAAACACAATGGAAACAACAAATTGTACGAAATGAGAAGATAAAAATTACACAGTAGTAAAACTAAGGAATGAATTCATTGTTGGGGGTGGGCGGAAGAGATGTGTCGAGCAAGTCTTGCCTCGTCTGCTCAGTCCCTTCGGGAGTGACTCCCCCAGTATCATCGTGCCTCATCTGCTCGCTGGATAGCACATTCTGCTCGCCTTCAAGTGGACCACTCTGCTCGCCCTGCACCTGATCAAACTCATGCTCGACTCGGTAAGCTTGGTCGGCAGTACCTTCAACATCCGCATTCGAACCATCTTCCTCATCCAAAATAGGGTCATCAATCTCGATCCCATTGGGGAGGTTGGAGAAGTCGCATATGTCACTTAAATCGACAATGGGAAGATTACGATCAGGGGGATTGTCGGCCATATATTTCTCAAGATGGACTTTGAGCGAAGTAATTTGATCGGCGGAAAGGGATTGCCTCGCAGAACGGAGGGCATTCGCAAATGCACATATATAAGTAAAATTGGAAATATAATAAACATACTCCTCGGTGAACAGCTTGGAGTTTTCGAGACCCAGACGAGTGTTGGTCTCTTCAGCGGTGAGGAGTTGCTGGGCGAGCAGAGTTTTCTCGCATTCTACAGTCTCGATGCCTGTTTTGAGTTTTCGAAGCTCAACGTTTAGCTCGTCCTGAACTTTTCTAATGCCAGCCACCTCTTCCCGATTACGGTGCAGCTCCTCCCGAGCAAGGTGTGGCTCCTCTCTGGCCTAGCGAGCATCTTCCCGAGCTAGACGGGCATCTTCTTGAGCTTTACGAGCCTCTGCTTGGGCTGAGGATACTTGTTCTTGAACCAACTTCATTTCATCTTGGGTTCTGGTCAGCTAGTTCACCTTCTCTTGAAAACTCGTGATAAGAGTCACATAGTTGGCATGAAGTTGGGCGGACTCGGTGTAAGCTTTTTCAAGGAGAACTAAAGATTGGCCATGGCGCACTAGGCCAAGTCGCATGGTTTCCAAAGTCGTTGGACCCTTAGTGGCCTCTTCGAGCTCAGTAGTCCATGCTCGGATGGGGGTCTCACACGCTTTCTAGACATGCTCGGGAAGGCCAGGAATGTTGCGGACACTAGGAGAGCAATAATAGTCTTTCAACTCGCATCGAGAGGCGACAACTGCTCAACCTCGTGTTATAAAAACAAATAGATATGATTAAATGACCAAATCAGATGGAACAAAGAGACACTCCAGCAGGCGAGCAAACGTACCTGTTCACCCGAGCAGGGTCCCATCCCATAAACGACTTGTCCTCGGGAGAATGGAGCTGGGAACTTAAAGGAGTCCAGGTTCGGGGTCCTGCAGAGGGTGGAGTAGATGTACCGACCTCCATTTCGGTAATTTGTGTGATCGGACCGACCACAGAGGCAGTTATTCTTGTCGTTTCAGCAGTAGGGGTCGCCTCATTAACATCGATGCTCGATGGAGCTATCGGATTTTGATCTTCAGGTAGCCTTTTGGATCTCTTTGGTGAGGGAGCTTGGTCGCTCGATCCCTGCTCGATAGGACGAGTTGTCCTTTTCTGTGACTTCGACTTCGCCCGGTCCGTCCGGCGCGAGTCGGCTCGCCTTTTTCAGTCTGCTCGCCTCCCCTCGGTTTGCTCGTTGAGCATCTCTCTCGGCCTGGATTCGAGCAAGCTCTTGGGGTCTCTTGGTTCGAGCCATTTCAGTATGCTCAGATGTGATTATGGCAATAATTCTGGCGGTAAAAAATCGTAAGAAGAAGAATTTATTAAAAAAGAAAAAGAAACCGGGTACAAAAGGCACAACACATTTGCAAGTATAAAAAACAATCCTTACCAGTTGGATTGAGGGCAACTAAATGGTGAGGGGACACGTACAATCCTTCTTTCTTCCTTTGGTTAGCAGTGTTCAACGTCTTCACCGAGCGTTCTGAGTATGGCTCAAGGTCAATTTGCCATATACTACTGAAATAACCATCGTTTGTCTCTTTGTCTGTTGCTGCTTGAATTCCTAAGATTGAGGAAATAAGTTAAAATCAGTTCACTGTGGAGAGTAAAACCACAAAAATACTTACTTCGACAGATTCTAAAATCAGTGGGGATGTCTAAGCGGGCATTTGGTTCACATCCTGAAGCAAGACTTTTCCAATCACCCCCGACGAACCAAAACTTCTCTTTCCAATCCGTGATCTTATTAGGCACGTCCTCGATGACCTTACATTTTGCATTCGCTTGCATGAACAACCATCCGTGTTCGCCTTTGGGTCGAGACAAATGAACTAATCGAGTAAGTTCTGCTGCTGTTGGATAGTACACAGGTTTCGTTTTGCCGAACAGAGTTTGGAAACTCATAATCATATGCCAGCCATTCGGCATTAGCTGTGTAATAGTGATATTCCATTCTACGAGCAAGCGAGTAATGACTGGATGAAGTGGGAATCGAAGACCCGCTTCCATAGTATCTAAGTTCACAGCAACACAACCCTCGGGAGGCTGGTATGCTCGCTCATCGGGACCAGGCGCCCAGAAAAACACATCCTTTGGAGTCTCGTAATTCCGATACAATTGGCCGAGCATATCTACATCGATCACACTTGCAATTTTGCTCGCTGGATATTCATTTTCGACCATTGTCCTGTGAGGTTGTTCTGGCCATTCAAAATCATAGCGTGCACTATACTCGGTATATGTTGGGCTATGAGGAAGACCAACAGGGATATCGAGCACCATGTTCTATTTGCCATCAAATCCTCTGTTCGAATCGTTAACATTTTCAGTTACTGGGATTTCCTCCCTCATGTGATCGTCACCCCTATTTACATCACGATTACCTACAACCCTAGATCCGATTTGGGGTTGGGATAAAGAATCTTCACCCGAATCATCTAAAAAATCGGTGCGGGCTAAATCCCGGTCTAATTCATTGAGGGCATCGTCGGAATCCGATGAAAGAATGGCAAATGGTTGTCGAATTTGCCAGCGGGATCTTGAACACGAGGCGTTAATCTCCGGCGCATTAGCACCACTACGGGAGATCGGACGGTAAGATGAGAAAGAGGAACTATGATGGTTTGACTCTATTGAAGCGGTAGAACTCGAAAGAGAAGTCATAATTGGAATTAAGGGGGGTACAAAGTAATTACCTGGAAGAAATCTTTCGCCGAAATAAGCGTGCTCTTGCCGGAAATTTCAGACGGGACGGAATGTGAAGAAAGAAAGAAGAGAGAATGAAGAGAAAGAAAAAGGGCTGAGGCGGCAAAATGGTTTTTGTATAGATGCTGGATTTAAAAAATTTGAAAATTCAAAAAAGAGGTTTCTGATTGTACACATCTCAAGTCTAGTGTGATGAAGTCTTTTCGGGTCCAATAGAAAAGACCAATCTCGACATCCAACACAGAAGACGAAGCGACACTCACGAAGACCCGCTCAATATATCCAACAGCCGGGCCCCCATGATGAATACAAAGCGGTCCGGCTCGGGGGTATTGTTGTGATCGATATTTTTACCTCGATTTATTTGTACACGTCGGAGGGACACATGTATCAATAAATTATTAAAATAACCATGTCCGATGGAGAGGTGTTCGCCTAGATAATAATTATCAACCATACAAGTGTGCTCGCTTTGTCAACCATACAAGTATGCTCGCCTTACCGACCAAACAAGTATGCTCGCCAAATCTGGCAAGCATTATAGTCATTCTTGTATGCTCGTTAAGGGCAGTGTTCCGGTACAAAATCGATATGGTCAAAGGGCCGAGAAGAGCAATCGGTCGAGCAAAAGTTGATACAAAGGGCATATGACATAAAAGTCAAGTCACTAACTGAACCATCTGGACGATAAAAAGAATGCCTTATAAGCAAGTAAATCCAAAGGTCAACCAGGAAGACGAAGTTGAAAACGTGGCAGCATCACATGAGTTCTTGCAAGACACGAAGTCTCCAGCTCATGCTTGCCAAACCAGCACATACTTGTCAAAGTACTATAAGTAGAATAAAAAAGAACAGTAAGAGGGTTCAGAAAAATTCCCAAGTACTCACACATATTTTCCAAATCACCATCTTTCGTAGAAGGAAGTTTTCTCCACGAGTAGTATTGTGTACTGTAGACGTAAACCTCGCAATATAACACCCCTGACTTGGAATGCCCCCAGAGTAGTCATTTATTGATGAACTGGGTCAACAATTTCTTGTTATTTACTGTAATATTGTACACGTACTTATTTTATTTGTGAGTTGTTTTAAAATTAGTCATATAGTATTCTCATTAAAAAATGGCTTGTAACAATATGTTATGTATAAAAATTATTGTTTTCGAACTTTTCATGTTAACTATTTGACAGAATGCGTTAATTGACCAGAATTCCAAAATTACGTATTTTGGGACCAAAATTGACAAAAAATGATAAATATTATAAAATTTCTAATGACGTGTGTGTATCTCAAGCATCAACATCTGATAGTTTTTTAATGAAATTAAATTTCCTACGGGCCAAAAGTTGTTAATAAAAAAAGGGCAGTTTCGTGAAAAAAATAAAAAAAATTCATATGAGATTGAAAATGCAATTAACTAAATTTTATTTTTATTCTTTGAGTTGATCACTTTTGGGAATTTACAAGATGCATATCCTCTAAAATAGATAAGCACTAATTTCACAAGTCCAACCAATTTAAAACAGGTTATATAGTAGTCAAGTGTGGATATCTTATGTGATTAGAACTCCACTATTTGAAACTCGAGGTCTTGGGTTCAAGATACGGAGAGGGAATATTTATTCCCTCTTGTGGGTTGCTATTCCAGGTGTGATTTCGAGTTATAGTTTCGGGTGGTCCCCCTCTTGTGGTGGTTGTAGTTCCGACTACAGCGAGGTGAAACCTCTTGTGGGTTGCAATTTTGGGTGCGGTTCCGAGTTGCAGTTTCGAGTGGTCCCCTTCTTCATGAGTGGTTGCAGTTCCGATTTACAGCGAGGTGAAATAATGTTGTCATGTGCTCGGTGGTAGAAGGAATTATTGTAAGTGATTATCTTAGGGAACTATTGTAATTAATTACCTTTAAAAAAAAGTTATATTGTCGAGAATTAGGGATGAAAGATTTTTCCTTAATTAACAAAAAGATCGCGATCATTAAAAATAAATTATCGTGAAATAGTTCACAAAAACCTAGCTGGTTAATTATGCAGCTGATCAAATCTCAACCAAAGAATATTACTCAAGTAGTAATAACTTATGGCCATGGGTCAATAGCAACGGTTGTTTGTCTGAACAATATTACAGAGTACTAAGCATATCCACGATGTAATATTGGTATTATTTATTTAGGAGTAGGTCCAGTGTGAAAATTTTCATGTATGAAAATCTATAAAATTGTCATAAATCAATCATCTACACCCTAAACACTAAATAATGAACCCTAAATTATAACCTATTCGGGCCGGGTGAACCATGAATCACTTGGGCCGAGTGAACCATGAACCACTCAATTTTATCTTACCTTCACCAATTACAGAATTTGATTGTAAATTAAAGTTTTTTCATGTATGAAAATTTTCATACTAGACTTTGTCTTTATTTAGCATACTGTAAATACAAATTTATGTATTTAATAATATGAATAAACACGAAAAAGGAATTACAAAGATAATTTCTTGTATTGAATATGAATTCGAGTACAATCTCTAACTTGATCCTCTGATTCTCTCTTCGATCTTGACTTTGACTTTCTTCCAAAGATTTTCGGAGTCGGATCCGTAGCCGAATTTTATCAGTGGCTTGAACTTCGAGACTTTGTAATATTAATCCAAGTGGTTTAGCACCTTGATCTTGGATTAAAGGGACTTTCGAGGGACTTATGGCAAGAACGCGGATCTAAGAGATTTAACACCATAGCCTTAAATCGAAGATCGTTCTCACTTGATTTATGATGGACTTTTGAGAAGAGCACGGATCCAAGAGGCTTAGAACTATGATCTTGGATCAAAGACCATTCCGTGATCTTGGATCGAAGACCGTTCTTGCTTGATTTTCGAGGGACTTCCAAGGGACTACCGAGGGACTCGAAGAACTTTCATAGAACTCAAAGAACTTCCACTTGGAGAACGCGGATCCAAGAGGTTTAGCATCTTGATCTTAGATCGAAGATCGTTCGTGGCCGACTTCCTTGAAGAACGCCTTGAAGAACTCGAAGAACGTCTTGAAGAATTACTTTGAATCACAAAACTCGGTTGCTGGGACTTACGAATTTCTATGCATTCAATATTTGTGTGTGTCAAATGAGATGAATGAAACGGTTCGGCAAGATTTGGATTTATCTAGAAAGATTTGATGGGCTCCACAGTTTTGGACTGAGCTTGATTTAATTTATTGGACTTTGCCCAATTTCATTTATTGGACTTTAGAGACCCAATTTCATTTATTGGACTTTAGAGACCCAATTTCATTTATTGGACTTTAGAGACCCAATTTCATTTAATGGACTTTAGAGACCCGATCATCAATTATTTATTTATTTATTTCAGGAATTAATCATATATTCCCAATAAATAATAAATTCAATTGATTTAAGCATGTAATTTACACGTGTCGCAATTTAATTCGTGATTAAATTTATTCGCTTACACATACACTTATAGTCAAAAAATAATTTTTGAATATTGTTTACTTTATAAATTTTTTTTTGGAAAAGGCAAAATATTATAAGAGGGAAGAGCATAAGGAATGCCCCAAAGGAAGTACAAGAGCAGAACACCACAAGAACCCCCGAACTGGCTAAGAGAAACACGAGTTCGGCTCCCTCAACCAATCACTAAGGGAAATCCAACTATATAAGACTTCCTTTGCCTTTAACCAAAAAAAACGAAAAAGAACAAATTTTAAAGAAACTGTCGCAATCCTCAACAATGAGACCTTTGAACACCACTGAATTTCGTAAGATCCAGATTTGCCAAACATTAGCATGCCAAATAGTGACCCAAACCTTCCTATGTTTTGGTTCAGTGAGGTTACAATGGTTGGAATAATGATCGATTATGTAGCCACTCCTGCAATGATGCGCACCAAACCAGCTATACACCTTTTCCCAAATAACCACGGCCTTCGGACAATCGAAGAACAGATGGTCAGTTTCTTCATCCTGTGATCTACACAGCGGACAAAATTTGGAAAAGTTCACATTGAATGCATTTCTCTTGCACAAGTTCACAATAGTAGGAATTCTGTCTTGGACAAGCTTCCAAGAGAAAGAGGACACTTTGAGGGGTGCGAAGCTAAGCCAAATTGGTTTCAACCAATCCCGGGGAGAGGCGTTCGAAGAACTTTCTTCAAGATTAAAAGAATAGGTCGAACTAACCGTGTAGATGCCCGATCGAGATAAATTCCAGCTCCATGAGTCTTCCTCTATCGACGAAGTCAAAAAATTATCAAATTCAGATAACATATCACTAACCAAATTCTCTTCCCAATCGAAAAGAGCACGACGCCATTTCCAGGTGACAGATTTGGCACTTTCGGATCGCACGACACTATCCGACACCAAGCACTGAGGTTCCATCTCGAGTCTGAATAACTTGGGGAAGAGTGACTTCAAGTTAGAACCTCCAATCCATTTATCACACCAGAACTTCGTGTTTTTGCTATTTCTCACAATTCTGGAGCAATTATTAAGAAACCAGTCTTTCGAGACGATCTTCGAGATCAGGGACATCCACTAGGGTGACCAATTGGGGCCGGGTTTGTTACTCGAAATGAAGGAATCAAAGCACTTGAGTGGTTCCCCGTACTTTGATTTCAGAATGTCATTCCACAAGCAGCCATTTCTTTTTCTCCAAGAGGTGTCAACCCCATTTTCCCATGAGAGTATCGTTAAAGAATTCCAAGTTGCGAATGCCGAGTCCCCCTTCATCTTTACTATTGCAAACGTCCTTCCAACTTACCCACGTGATTTTGTTTCCCAACTCATTTGTCCCTCCCCAAAGGAAGCGATTCTGAATAGAGAATAGCTTCTTGATAATGCATGAAGGGGCGCGACAATAAGAAAGGGCATAAATTGGTAGATTCGCCAGGACAGCTTTGGTGAGGGTGATTCTTCAGCCAAAAGACAGGAATTTATTGTCCCAAACGTTCAGTCTAGTACTCATTTTCTTCACAATATCGGCCCAATTCTTAGCTTTGTTATAGTTAGCTCCAATTTTCAGTCCCAAGTATTTCATCGGGAGGTCAGAGCTAGAGCAATTGAGGAGCGTAGCCCATTCGGAAAGAGTAGATTCTGGGACATTGACACCAGCTATAGAGCTCTTATTGTAGTTAACTTTTAACCCAGACTACATCTCGAAGATTCGAAAAATGCTCTTAAGAGTGAGGATATTGCTCTTCGAGGCTTCACCAAAGAAGACCGTATCATCCGCGAATTGGAGAAGAGAGACCTTTACCTTATTAACTCCCACCAGAACCGGATTGTATGCCTTAGTATCCACGGCTTTGATCATCATCCTACACAGGCATTCCGCAACCGTCAAAAACAAGAAAGGAGAAAGTGGGTCTCCTTGGCGAATGCCTTTTTCCAAGCAGAATTCGGGTGTAGGGCTCCTATTGACCAGAATAGACGCCGTAGCAGATTGGATACAGTGTTTAATCCAATTACACCACTTGGGGTCGAAATTCATAGCTTGCAACATATCAATGAGGAACTGATGGTCCACGGAATGCGTAAGCTTTCTCGAAATCGATCTTGAATAAAAAGATACTCTTTCCCTCTTTCTTTGCCTCGTCCACCACTTCGTTGGCAATCACGATACTATCAAGAATATTGCGACCTCCGATAAACCAAATTGATTAGGGGAAATGACGTTTTCAATCACCTTAGACAATCGATTAGCAAGCAATTTAGCAATGACCTTGTATAGGCCTCCGATGAGTGAAATCGGTCTGAAGTTTGAACAATATTACAATGACAAGCCCCTATCCTATTTTTCGTCGAAAGCCAATAAATGGAGAATAAATGTTCGTTGCATCAGAGGAAATCTTCATGTTCGTCATGCAAATTAAACGCAGCAGAACATTGGTCACAAGAAGAGAGAAATTTCTTATAAAGAATCCGAATTAATTAAATTGAGTGCAAATTTGCATAAAATTAGTATTTGCCTTATTCTTTTGGATTTATATATATATTTTAATGCATATATATCCAGTCCCACCGGAATTTAACTTAAAATTAATACACAACATTTCGAAAATAAGATCAACAATTCTGAAAAGACGAGAAGATTTTTCTTTTTGTTAAAGGCTTCTAGAAATTTAAACTAATTAGTCTTTGACAAAATCTTGTATGAATCAGGTGTACCGAGCTAGCTACTCAACTGCATCTCTAAAACGTGCAATTTATTTTTCTCAAACGTTCGACTAAGCTCACACTGAAACGTTCAATTTATTTTCAATAAAACAAATCGCACGTTTTAAAAATAAAATAAAATTTATAGCGAGAATGAGTCTGTGTACATAAAAAAAGCTATATCAAGTATTCATTTTACACATATAATATATTCAGAGGATTGGATCATGTGTTGATATTGTTATGTACTAAATTCAAATATACAATATACATTCATATATGAATTTACTGCACGTCACGGTGCATTATAGTACAGGAGCCAAATCCTAAATTAGGCCCCCCGAAATGACACTCTCCCTTAATTAGTCAGGACATCCACCACAGCCTGGATTGTTTATTACAATGCATCTTTAGTTAAAAGAACAAGCACGCTTTAATTATTATCCTTTCCTTTTCCAGTAGTGATATATGCCACAATTTCTCGTGGTCCTAGCTATAATCTAATTTGCTCAACTTGCTGCCTGTATTGGGATCGTTTCTTTTATATGGTTAGAAGTTAGAACTATGGCAACTTTTGTTCGATTTTCTTGGGACTTAAACAAAAAGTGCAATTTACTCCATATTACACACATCTTATCTTACATTACCTATGTGAGTATATTCCCTCAGGCCAAAAATTGACTTCATGCTCTGTTGGGTAAACTTATGAGAAAAGTGAAGTAACGAGTGGAGTTTTGAATAGTGATTTTGTAAATTTTTATGTTTAAAATAAAAAAATAGATTGAATTGTGTGTATGTTATAAAATAATTACATTTTATGTAATAATTGTAAATTTTGTGAGGTTTGAGTACATGAAGGGTATTCTACTTTTGAGGTGTGAAGCCAATTAAGGCATATACAAATAAGGAAAGTGCGAAGTGAATCTTGGGACGAGGCGAGTAACATATATAGACTACTTAATTAAATTACAGGAACCTGAGATGATAATGAAATTAATTAATATGCATACATATCATTCATCTAAATTATGTAATAACGATTACACAGGAGATTTCATCCAGCTAATTAGAAGAGTTAAAATTCATTTGGTCTCATAAATTTTGGCTTTTAAGCAATATGTTCCAAAAAGTTAAGTTTTTCTGTTTAGTCGCCTTGACTTCTTATATTTGTGGTCTGATTTTGTTTCAAAAGTCACGAAAATTTGGAGTACGACGTCGTTTTGGCTACATTTTTTGGACATTTAGCCCCCCTGAAATGACACTCGCACAATATCACATGTTTCATATATTGTGTTCCACTTTGTATTCCATAAGGTAGATTAATGACATGTATAATCATGGACGGATCTATGTGCATGATGCACTAGGCTCCAGCCCAGAGCAATTTTTTGTGAATTCTATATTATAATGCATATATTATGTACAATTGTTTTGAATCTTTCATTTTTTAATTGAGACCTACTTGGGCAATCTCTTGAGAATTTCATATTATTATGTATGTATTATGTATAATTGTTTTGAATCTTTCATTTTTTAATCGAGACATACTTAGTTCAATTTAAATAGAAGTCAATCATATATTCTTAAAATTAAATTGGAAGTTCAAGATTTATCCAGTTTATTTCATCAAAAGTAAATCAACTCGATAAAAATTCATATGAGACAGTTTTATACATGAGAAGGGGTACAAATTAGCTAAAATTAACACCCGCCCCACCCAAAATGTTAAAGCGTCAATGCCCAAATTATAATACATCTCACCGTGAGACCGTCTCATGCAAGTGTGCATCAATCATCTATTTAACGCAAAAGTTTAAAATCGTATCATTTAAAAAAAAAGTATGTATCATTTCTGATCAATTTATTTTACTAATTAAATTAATTAAGATAAAAATTCGTATGAGACAGACTCATATATGAGATGAGGTACAAATTAGCACAAATCAACACTCATTCCTTCCAAAGTGTTGACGAATTATTGCCCAAATTATGTTCTGTCTCACGTAAGTGTGCCTCTTGAATTTTATATGATTTTATGTTGATGTGCCATGACTTTAAATGTTTATTTTTTCTCCCTATTGAATTTTATCCTTAGATAAAAGAATACATGTATAATAATATTTTTATATATATAAATTTATAATAAATAAATTATCTTGTTTAGCCCACCCCACCATTGATTCCTAGGTCCGTCCCTGTGTGTAATGGGCAAAAAAAATCAACGAACCACCATTACCCTGAATTCATGTGTTAAAGATCCAGAAAATAAAATAATATTGAAAACAAAATAATGACACAGAGAAATTGATCCGACTGAAACTCTCCCTTTAGTGAGGACCGCCACCACAGTGTGGATTATTTATTTACAATGCATCTTTATAAAAGAGTACGCACGCCTTATTATACTTTCCTTTTCCAGTATAATGTATGCCACAATTTATCGTGGTCCCATAAAACACATGCATGGAAGTTCTTTTTCTTTTAATTTTATCACACTTGATCTCCTATTACACACATCTTATCATATATTATGATGGTTCCGTTTTTAAGTGTCGAAAAACCCAATTTTGCGCGTGCGGAAGCAAAACAAGATATGTGATGCATATAAAACAGGGGTGAGGGAATGGTGATACCAAATTTTTCGCTTTTAAGAACGATGTGTGATGTTTTGCTTATAATCGAATGCATATGGCAAGTATAAACATAAAGCAGTAAAGAACACACAATATTTTATAGTGGTTCGGACGAAACCCGCCCTACATCCACTCTTCCCTTAACACAGGGGCACCTTAACCGAACTTAACTTGCGGGACTTATCACCCTCACGGGATTGCCAATAGATGTTTACCGAGTTCACACTCAAGCGGGACTTATCACCCTCACGGGATTGCCGATAGATGTTTACCGAGTTCACACTCAAGTTGGACTTATCACCCTCACGGGATTGCCTATAGATGTTTACCGAGTTCACACTCACCTACAAACTTAACCTAACTTTGAGTTTGGGTAAAGGTTTGTTTGGTTTCCAACTAGGTTGAGATTTTCCCTTACATTTGTTTAGCCTCAATGCTAAGGATGGGAAAATCTCTCTAAGCTTAGGATAAAGCATTTGTGCTTAGATCTAGGGAAGAACACTCTTGAATATATGTGTGTATTTCTTGCTCTGTGTTCTATGGTGGAGATGAATTTTATGATTTGGCTTTTGATAGTTGTGTTGAATGCCTTAGTTGAGTCCGGTTTTAGAATATTCGGGATGTTATCGTCGTCAGCCATATTTAAGGACTCGACATCGGTCAAGATCAATGGTGTTTTTCAATGGAATCCATATCTTCTTAGCTCTGTAGCATCAATGGTGTTTTTCACACACTTTCCTCATACATCCACACTTGATAATGAAGGAAGAACTTGTATTTATAGTGTGGAGTTGAATGTAACCGTTGGAGAGAATCACATTCAAATTCATACTACTTTTGTAACCAAAAAGAGTTTGCGGCTTTTCCAAAAGTCAAAAAAAAGGAAGACAACATCAATCGTCTTCCTCTCATTGGTCCAAAAGGATGTCGGATTACAAAAGTTCAATCTAAAAAGAAAAGACCTACTATATTCTTCAGATTTCTTGAGTCTCTCTCCAACGGATAGTTTTCAAGGGATCTTGATTCTATCCTCTACATTGAGCCTTCGGAAATTTATCTGAGCTCAAGCTTATTCTTGTAAAGCCTTCAAAAACTTAGAATTATCCGAAGCCTTGAGTTATCCGAGCCTTAACCTTTGTGTTCTTTGTAAAGAATCTCATCCTAGTTGAAACCAACCAAGAAACCCCAGTCTCAAGTTCTTGATTCAAAGAGTTAGTAAACTCAGACTTCTCTTGGCGGACCTTATTGAGTCCGATCGGAGGTAATCGAAACACGTCGAGTAGTCGAAGCGGGGCGAAGTTGAGTAAGTAAACTCGAGTTCGGTTCTCTTGATAGTGAATTCTCGACATCCCGACCCTCGAGTCACATTGAACCACTATAATCAGTTCTTTATTGCTTTCCGATTTCTTCTTTTTTGAAAGATCTTTTCGGATATTCGGATCAATCGAGATCAACATATCTTCAGTCAACATATCAAGATAGCATCAAGTCGATTACATCGACATCGTTAGCATATCAATTTATCATATCACGATCTTGATCACGTCCGATCTCGATCGAACTCATCTCCTCAACTTCGATCGCAACCTTCTTCTCTTCGATTTCTTTGGTTTTAGCTTTTATTCACTTTTGATTTTGCCGACTCATCGTAAGAAAAAAGTGATTCTGAACTCATCGACTCATCGATCTCGATCATTCTCGTCTCTTCACCTCTTCTTTATCTCGATCTTCTTCTTAAACTTCCCATTTCGTGAGTTCCCCCTCAATTTGTTCTTTTGTTCCCCCTTAACTTGTTATCTGTAAATTCGCTTGAATAACACAAGTTAATAATGTTTTGGCATAATTCATCAAAACTAAAATATCCCAACACATTACATATATTAATACACAAAAAGTGTTTTTCTGTGTAATTTATTCATACTATAAAATTGATACTATTACATTTCACTACAAAAAAAATGCGTTCTAGAGAGGTTTTAGAGACAGAAAAACCATCTCAAAATCCTTGTTTAGACGATTTTGTGACGATTTTTTTTCCGTCCCTAAATCAGGCGTCACAAATTTAGAGACGGTTTTTTGAAATTCCGTCTCAAATCTAAAACGGTTCAAACCGTCTCAAATTCATCTCAAATTTGAGACGGTTTAAACCTATGGTCCCGGGTTTCGTGGAGGGGCGTAAGTCTAGAGGGGGGTGAATAGACTTAAAAACTTTTTTTCGTCTTGATCGGTGTGATTGAAGTTTGCACAATCAGTGCAAGTGAATCGGTTTGGATCGATATCAACTTATTGATCGCTTTGAGGCGAGAAAAGTCGATTCGGTATCTATCGGTTTAAACGATTGTGAGGAAATAGTTTATACCCGTGAAAAACAATTTATAACAAATCGATTAAAGTTACCAGTTGTTTTCAATCGGATGACTATGGAGTCAATCGACGAATCGAAGAACTTGGTGCTTTAAACCAATGGCACCTACACTTCAAATCCGATCCTAACTTCGAGAATATGTATGCAGATTTAATCAAGTTGTGTGCAATAGTGTAAAGCAATTAATCAAACAGGTAAATGCACACAAGATTTATAGTGGTTCGGACAACCGACCAGATCCCCACTCTTCCCTATCACAAGGGAACCAACTTAACCAACTTAACCAACTGGACTTAGATTATTGTGTTAGTCCAACACATTACACCAACAGATATTTATAGAGCTCTCACTCAACTGATCCCAGAAATCAGAACTAGAAACCCTAGTCGGAAATCTTGCTAAACAAACTTAACCTAACTTTGGGTTTTGGGTAAGATTTGTTGTTTGTTCCAACTTTGAAATCTTTCCTAGTATTTAAGTAGCCTAACAGCAAGAGGATAAGATTTTTGTGCTAAGAACTATGGGATGAACACTTAGAAAATAATCTTCAAGTTTGTGTTCTTCGTGCGGAAATTTGACTATAGTATGAGCTTCTTGATAATTTTTAATTGCTGTCTTCACTCAAAGAGTAATCCCATATTTATAGACCTCGAAATCAAAGAGCCGTTGGAGAGCAATTTGAATTTCCTAAAACAAAATATTTGGTAGATATGTAGGATTTGATGTGATGTCTTCTAGGTACGGCATGGCCGAAAAGCGTGTATGTCATTTTTTTATAGCCGTTTGACCGTTTGACCAAGCGAAGACCAAATCCGTATTGATTTTGCTCCGTTCATCGTGTCTTGTTCTTATTGGTTAACAAAAATACTTTTTTTAGATGTTTGTTCTACCAACTAAAGTTGACATTCTTCTTGTTCAGATCAACAACGTATGATTTGGTGAAACATCGATTACCACATTGGGTGTGGTGGTGACTGATCAAGTTACAACCCGATCGATCTACTCAACCAAAGATAGAGTCTTCTTCCACTTTGCCGTTGTCTTAGCTCAACTAGCAGACTCGGATTATGTAGGTCTTCTGGTCTGATCTTTTGGTAGTCATCTGATCTTTAGGTCTTCTGAATTTGTGTTTCATGACTTCACCTGATTATCTGACTTTATCAGATCGTCTGATCTTATGTCCTTCCCTTGCCTTTCGGCTGTCGGACTTATTCCCAAAGAAGGCTTGGATTATGTGATCTTTTGTTCTTCTGATCTTTAGATCTGACCTATACATATTGAGGTTCCCCCTCAATATGTGACCTATCTTATACATCAGTTGTTCTATATAATAATTATCAACTGGTCATCTTATAACTGGTAATAAAAACATCGATTATCGATATAATGTGTCTGATCCGACTTGTCCTATTACATGTGTTTTAGAACTTTCATCAAAACTCTAAATTTCCCAACAATTTCCCCCTTTATGATGAAACCAAAACACTTGAGAAACCAACACAGTTGATAAATATAAAACAATAAAGAACACATAATCAAAAGACAATGAGATTTTGTCTTAGGATCAGAAAAAGAATAAACTTTTCATTCATTAGATTTATCGATTACATATTACATCAAAAAAGTTTGGGTTTAAATTCAAATCCTAAATCTTTTTCCGATCTTCAATCTCTTGGCTTATATCCTCTGCATTTCTCGTTGATCCCGAGAATGTTGAATATCCCAATATAGCTTCCATTTGACATCATTGATCTGCCGAGGATCGGATTATTATGCGAGCTTTGTTCGGATGTCAAAATAGAACCTTTTGAAATGCCAAAAATCTGTCAAATGAGTCATCCGCCTTCTTCGAATAGTCCATCACGTCATACTCTTGACGAGATATTCTCACATTGATTACTCGGCCTCATTTTCCGGATATTTGAATCATTCGTAAAATCTGGGTGCTTGTTTCTCAACCCGGTTGAGAAATTATGCATCTGGTGATTCTTCTTGTGGCACTAGGTCGAGAACAAATGCATCCGAAGCCATTCACTTTTATCAAACCCTTCGTTTCAAAAATCCTCTGTCTTATTCCATTCCTCCGAACCTATCGGCATAAAATGGCAATTTTTCGGAATGATTTCATCAACTCTTTTGCTTTGGCAACCGAGGTTCGCCCCAAATTTTCCTAATCCTTTGCCTTTCTTTGGGTAGCCCTCAATCATATTTCTTTTTTGAGATCTTACGCCTCTGCCAATTTTTTGCTCTTCTTTCTTCTTCACTAATTCGAGCTTCTTGATATGTTGCCAGAATCTGCTCCTTAGATAGGAGCAGTTTCTCGGCCCGATTCCTTATCGGTGTGTTGATGGATATCCAAGTTTAGTTTGTGTTTCTCGTGACTCTCTTAGTCCGAGTGGATAAATTTACAAAATACGATTTTGATGTCCCAAAGACCCATGACTAACTTTCTTGCCTTTGACTTCTCCATCTTCTCAGAAATTTCATTAGCAAACAGATCCAAATGGTCTAGTCTCTGGCCATAGGATTTAACTGTCTGAATCAGTTCTTCTGTTGTTCTGATAAAGTCAGTTGGTTTCTCAATCTGTCCTTCCCCCTTTTTGGTTTGATCAAAAAAGAGCATTGAGGTGGGAAGTCAGAGATCTAAAGCTGACTGATATGGCCTTGTTAAGATCTTCAACAGATAAACCTTGAGCTTGAGTAGATAGATTTTGAATCTTTGAGATCAGCTTAGTCTTGACAAATTCAATGGCAGTAGAGAGGGTAAGAATGAGTTTATCAAGTTTTTCTTCATCATTTCAAGCTTTTTTCTTATCTTCTAGGACGTGACCATTAGAAGAGAAACTTGTTGTTGATCAACTTAACTAACTTGTCGTCAACCGTCTTCTTAAATTCAATTCGATCGGGTTGGTCACGGTTTGAGAGAACTGATCTTTGATTGCTTCAATCTGGGAAATAGTCAATTCCCGTTGATCCGTTATTTCTTTGAGGCCAATCTGCCTCTGATCAGCTATTGTGTTGCTAAGTTCATTAGCCAACACTCCATCAACTTCTTCTTTCAGAAGATCTTTAAAACACGATCCGATCTCTCGGAAGTTGATCGGTGGTGATGTGTGTTGCGAGAATATTTTGCATCACCGATCATTTCCGATTGTTTGCGCCTCCAATGGTCAAAAAGCCTCATGAATCTATGACACCGGTTCCACTATCATTGGCAACTCCCACATCCTTCATAGGATCATCTTCCTTCATCTTCCTTAGGAGTTTCTTGATGATCTCGATTCGACTTGTTCAATTATTCCCGACTTTCAAAGGATCGAGCTTTGATCGCTTCAAGAAGATTATCGATTCAAATTGGTGATCCTACCGGCGAATTTCTTCATGTCGAAATCAAAATCTGCGAATTCATCAAAGACCTCCCATCTGCTCAATAATGATCATGAAATTTTTTTTCTTGAAGAGAAAGAGAAGTTCTTCAAACGGAGATCTTTCCAGGTGAGGATCTCCATTACTTCCTCTCGAATAACGGGATGGGCTACCAACTCGGATACAACTCATCAATTTCGCGTTCAATTCTCATTCGACCATTTTCCCATCATGATGGTCATGGATGATCTGGACTCAAGAATCATCTGTTCGGATCGACCGTGTTCCGGTTGATGAGATGTAGGGGTTACATTATGCTGGTGTCTCGAGTAGCTGGATGTTGTTGATTAGGAGAAATTGTTTGAATCTGCAGAGGTTCTTTGTTGACTTTCTTGAGCGAAACAAAACAGTCTGTTTGTAATTACATGGCGGTGATCTTCTTTTAATAAAGATTTATGATCTTGATTAGTTCGCGAATCTCGATAGTTGAGTGTGAACTTTCGTGTTCGCGAAAGCGGTGAAGGAGAAGAGATATATGCTCAACTAAAAGCTAGAAGTCCTCGAGTGGTGAATCAACGCCATAAATGATTGAGGTGAAGGAGATCGTTAGTTAGTCCCTTGCTCTTCTCTCGAAATGTTACACGCGAGCTCTCTCAACTTGAGAAGCTTTGTCTGTTCGATTTTTCAAGACCGATGATCTCAAAAGGGCGCGTCGGTGATCAAAAGTCAAAAAGCACTCCTTCTTCATTTGACTCGTCTTCGGAAAAAAAGTCATGGTGGCCTGTTTTTTACTTTCTTTGGCCTCTTCTCTCCAACGGAGCATTTACCGTTTTTCTTTTCTTTTTTTTGAAGCATCGATTCTGCGAAGTTGCTTCCTTTTTTCTTCCCTTTCTTAACCTTAGGGGGGGCCGCATATCATCATCTAATGGCCCATAGATGGCAGTTTTGGTTGAGAGAAAGGCCTTGTAGGACTTTAGTCCGCTCTGATCCCATTCAGCATTGGGCATCTTGTCCTTCGAAATGAAGCAACCTTGTTGAGATTGTTGATTCTCTTCTTGAGATAGACTTGTCTCTGTTCACTAACTCCAAACTTGTCATGTTCTTGGAAGCGAGAATAGCCTTCGAAACCATGCCAATTAATATTTTTTTAGCTTTCATCGATAATAACAACCATACTATACATTTTACAAATTTGTTAATCCATCCGGGCTTGAACGAGATACCCATGATTGTTTTTTTATGTAATGTCAAACAACAAAAAAAGTATTTCCTTTTCAACATAGGCCCGACAAAGCCTGGGTCCGGTGTTTATCAGCCTCTCTGAAGAGTTCATTCCTGATCAGTTCATCTTCATTCTCCCTGTAGTGAGCAGGAGAGATTTTTCCTTTGGGCAGGTTGAATAGTTGAGTTATATCAGCATTTGTAAGTCTGATATCCTCTCCATTTACTGAAGAAATCAGTTCGTCTCTAGGATTTTCCGTGTCCACCTTCAAATTCCTCAAGAATTCTAGTGCCTCATACTGCATTACTGGATTGCAGTGAGCAGCACAGTATTTTTCGAGACCACCCTTCCTCAGAATTTGTTCCACCTCCATTGATTCTGGATCCCGTGTAACACCAAACCTTACAAATTTGTCTTCAACAATTTTGGTTGCCAAATCCGCATAGTTACACATAATTTTGCCCATTCCGTGAGTGGCCATCTACAATAAGATAGACTCGATTAAAAATTTTGTATAACCATAAAGATATCATATATTGATTATCAGACCTAGTAATCGATGAATACATACGGATATCAAGAAATGATAAGGCATAACACATGATAACATAAATAGACGTAATCTATATGTTTAATGGATTTTAGGAAAGTAATTCATCAAATAACCAGAAATTACCAGATTCTGCTTTTCGATTTTGAAACAAGTTGAATCGCAAGAAACACTTTGAATCGCAGAAAGGTAATTGTGAGTTTTCAGAGAATAAATCGCAAGAATTTTGAGAAAAAAAATACTCTGGTAGGGTTTTGATGAAGCTTATAAAAGGAAGGAGGGAAAATCGAGACTAGAAGATCAAACGTTTGAAAAGGATAAACGATCCAGATTGTGCGGTTTTGATAGTGTGGTTAGGATATGCACGCACGATTACCTTTTGGATTTAAAAACACATTTAGTGGTATTTAATACATATACCCTACGTCCGCATTAAATACTTTGCAGGGTATGCGTCACAAAAGTATGTGTATAGTAAAGGCAAATATTATCAGATAATTTCAGATATGTATGCAGTAAACAAAGAAACAAAAATGTGTATCTAGTTGACTGATATTGTAATCAGTCAATACCACTTGAAGTGTCTGTACCACTTGTTGATCTTAGTTTTCTGCCTAATCCTTATAATTTCCCAATTGTCCCTTTCAACTGATCCGCTCCACTTTGCATCTGATATTCCCCTTTCTGATCCTCCCTGATCAGTTGAAGTTCCCCCTTCAACTTTTATTTCTGATTTCTTATTGACTGATTTATCTGATTTGTTGAGGTATCATACTCAATTGATCTTCCTCATCTGATCAGTCTCTTATCTAATCAGATTTCAGTTGACCTAATCTGATTCTACTCAGACCAAGTCAATTCTTGGGATAAGTGTTACCGCCAAAACTTAGTCTTGAAAATCGGATAGTCGTCTCGATTCCCTAAGTCGGCACGATTTGACATTTGTAATAATAGTCTGGATACTTTGGGATATCAATCGTCGTAAGCTTATCCAACCATCAGTCGTATGTTTCCTACGCGCTGTCCTTGCGGTGCCAATTTCTCTAAAAGGCTTTGAGAAATCAAATTTGCATTTGCACCCCTGCTTGGCCTCTATAAATTGGACCAATGATTTACACAACATAACCCATTCACCATACTTATCTTCTTTAAGTGTTGTAAACCATGTATTCCAGTGAACCCTTATTTCTGGTGAAACTTCCGGCAAAAACCTTTAACCCTTTTCAAATGATTTCAGCTTCTCAAATCAACCTTGTGTGTCCCTTATTACTGCTTTCGTCGTCATCAAAGATTACACATACAATTATTGCCAAGTTTCTCTACCACCGAGGCGGCGGATCTGCTGTAGCAAATGAGAAGACACTTCTCCTAACCGTATGCACCTTGTGTGCCTATCGAGATGACGGAATTAGCATCAACAGACTCAGTCTGATACAAAACATGAGTTTGGTATTCGATCTTGATCAGACAACAGCTGATCATCGTATATCAAACTCAATATTTGCATGTGACACTTGTGGCCATATGGTCTTTGGACCACATCTTTGGCACTTGTGTCCCATTTAACAGTTGGAGAGCCCATTGATTTTAGGACTAGGGGCTCCTGGCTTAGAAATCCTTCAATGCCGCTCTCACTCCTAACTCCGAAGCTTTGAGGGTGGCTTTAGGATTATTTCAAAGCCTCTCACACCCCTTTTAGGGTTAAGTGGGGGAAAATGGGAGCATCAGGCTTTAAAATCTTTAAAGCCTCTCTCCCCTTCTTCTAGGTTAGGCTTAGGGTTTTCGGTTTATGGCTTATGTACTGACCTCCGGGTCCTTTTGTACTTGTAACTTGTAATGTAAATCTGACCTCCGGGTCTTTATCAATGAAAATTTCTATTATTCCATTGTTGTGTATTTTATGTTTCCTTATGTGATTGAAGCTTTAATCTTATGTAACTTGCTTGTTGAACATTAGCTTAATCGACTTACAAAGTATGAAACAACCAAACTGATCAGTTCCTTTAATCTGATAAAGCCTTCTCATATCAGTTCCTTGACTGATCTTCTGATCAGTTGAGATACCTAACTCAACTGATTCCTCTTAACCTGGTTAGTCTCTTAACCACCGGTTCTCGAGATCGATCCACCAAACATTTCTGGTGCTTTTTCTCCAAGATCCGAAGCCCTAGCTCATTGCATAATTCTCTGAATCGATCTCGGCTAGTGGCTTGGTTAAAATATCGACTTTTCTGCTTTATCGGATGGATCTTTTCCATTCGATATTCTTCTTTTCAACATGATCTCTTATAAAATGGTGTCCGACATCCACATGCTTGCATCTTGTATGTAGAACGAGATTTCTCGAGTGATTGCAATAAGACTATTATCGGGCACAAAATATAGGTACGTTCTTAGCTACAATGTTATAATCCTCAAACCGACTAAGCAAGGCGGTTGGGAGCAAAACAAAACTTCCTGCAGCCATATATTATTCTTCAGTAGTAGATGTCGCAACTGATGTCTGCTTCTTTGAAAACCACGAGATCAGTTTACTACCTAAAAACTAACATGTACCTGAGGTTGACTTCACATCGATTTCGCAACCTCCATAATCGAAATCGTAAATACCACTAAGCTCTAGATTATCATCGATGGGTAAAATAAACCAAGGTTTATTGTCCCTTCAGATACTTAAGAATCCGCTTAGTTCGCTTCCGTGGGCTTTGCATTGGATTTGCACGAAATCGCACATACACCCTTCGCAAAAAGTGATATCCGGTCTCCGGGCAGTCGTATAGTAAAGATCCAATGAGAGCCCTATATTCTTTCTGATTAGTTTTCTGACCATCCTCATCTAGATCCATCTTGAATCCAGTCATCATAGGAATTATGGCTTCCTTACAGTTTTGAACTCCAAACTTAGCCAATAAACTCCTAGTGTACTTCGCTGGCGAGATGAATATCCTTCTACAGTACTTTGCTTAACTTGTAAACCCGTAAAAGTAACTCATCTGACCCATCATGGACATCTCGAACTTCCCTTGCATCAGCTTGCTGAATTTTTCACATAAACTCTTGTTGGGAGATCCGAAGATGATGTCGTCCACATAAATTTGAACCATCAGAATATCTTCTCCATCTTCTATTCTAAATAAGGTTCTGTCCACTATTCCTTTAGTGAAACCACTGTCTATCAAGAACTGAGAGAGTGTATCATACCAAGCTCGAGGAGCTTGTTTCAGGCCATAAACAACTTTTCTTAAACGGTACACCTGGTCGCCTTTTTCAAAGCCTGGAGGTTGTTCAACATAAACTTCCTCAGCTAGTACCCCGTTTAAGAATGCACTATTTACATCCATCCGATATACACAATAAACCCTCTGTGAAGCGCAAAGATATGCCAAAAAAAAATGAATGGCTTCGAGGCGAGCGGCTGATGCAAAGGTCTCATCATAATCAATTCCTTCTGATTGTGAATACCCCTTAGCAACAAGTCTTGCCTTATTTCTGGTTATGACATTATTCTCATCTCTCTTGTTCTTGAATACCCACTTTGTGCCAATCACATCTTGATGGGTTGGTCTGTCCACCAGTTTCCAAACCTGATTCCTTTCAAACTGTTCCAGTTCTTCTTGCATGGCTAGAATCCAGTTTGCATCTTGTAGAACTTCCTCTACTTCAGTTGGTTCCTTCAAAGATAGATAACAACAATACATGGCACTTTCACCAATCTGATGTCTAGTTTTGACTCTATCAGATGGGTCTCCGATGATCAGATCAGTTGGATGACTGGTTACCCAGATTTTTCTTTTCTGATTTGCATATGTTTGGAGAACATCATCCTCTTCTGATAGTAGTTCATTACTAGTGATTGGGAGTGGTGTAGAATTATGATCCACTTGACATGGACAAGTCTCAGCTGATGTTGGACTCATCATGTGCTGATGTCTGTCCGTAGGAACTTCAGGTGTTCCCCCTGAACCAGATGGTTCAGTTGATACTGTCTCAGCTGTACCAACTTCTTTATTGACAGGTTATGCGTACCCTTAGGTCCGATTGACTGGTGAATCGGCCAGGATCTGGAATATACACCGCGCTATTCGTGTTACGATCCTTTTTCCTTGATACTTAACTGATCAGTTTTTTGTGCATCAGGTACCGGTTGATCTGGTACTTCTTGTTCTGAGGCAGATTTCTCTTGTTCAGAAGATGTTTCATCAAAGATCACATGAGGTGTTTCTTTCACAACTAGGGTTCGCCTGTTGTAAACCATGAAAACCTTGCTGGATGAGGAATATCCTAAGAATATACCATCATCTGACTTGGCCTCAAAAGTCTTCAACTGACTCTTCCCATTGTTGTGTATGAAACACTTGCACCCAAAAACATGGAAGTAAGAAACACGGGGTTTTCTGCCCTTCCACAGTTCATAGGGTGTTTTGTAGTGAGCCTTAGTCAGAGAGCATCTGTTCTGAGTGTGGCATGCAATATTGATGGCTTCACGCCTAAAAACGGCTTGGTGTTGCATGTTCAAATAACATAGTCGCGGCGAATTCCTTGAGTGTTCTGTTTCTCCGCTTCTGCTACATCATTACATTTGTGGCGTTCTTGCGGTGATGTCTCATTCTCAGATACCAAACTTAGTGCAAAAAATCAAGAATAAAAAAAGAGTTCGAAATTTTGTACCTTTATCGATCCGATTTTCACTATACTGACACCCTTTTCGTTTTGTAGTTTCTTGAGCAGCTCAGGTATCTTTGTTGTTGTCTCATTCTTCTTATACAAGAATACAACCCATGTAAACTTGGAATAATCATCCACGATTACCAAAGTGTATTTGCGTCCGCTGAGACTGACTGGTGTAACTGGTCCAAATAAGTCCATATGGAGCAGTTGCAATACTCTGCTGGATGTTGGTCCAGGGATTCCCTTGAATGGGCTTTAACTTTTTTTTCCCTTCCGACATCGACACATGTCTGATCCTTAGAGAATACCTCATTCGGAAGTCCCTCAACCAAAGACATCCTAGCTATCTTGTTAAGAGTTTTAAAGTTCAGATGACTCATTCTTTTGTGCCAGAGCCAACTGCTACTTTTGGAACTCTTAACAATCAGGCATGCATTTCTTGGACAACTGTTCCAATCTGTTGTATATATCGTACCTTTCCTTGAACCAGTTAACAAGATCTGTTGAGTAGCTCGATTCTTGATAGTACACTGATCAGTCGAGAACTCAACACTGAATCCGTTGTCGCAGAATTGTGAAACTGATAACAGGTTATGCTTTAAACCTTCGACATACGAGACTCCAGTAACCTGTACATCATCATTCTCTAAGGTTCTGAATCCTCTGGTAAAACCAAAGTTATCATCACCAAAGAGTACACGCGGGCCTTCTTGTTCTGTGTAAGAGCTAAGGAGATGTTTGCTTCCAGTCATATGCCTTGAGCATCCACTATCGATGTACCAGATAGTTGCTTGTACACCTCCTTTGTTGGCCAAACCCACGTGAACCTGCAATCAAATTAGGCTTTAGGTACCCCTTTTGGATTGGGTCCTGAGGGGTTAGAGTTGGTTTTAGGGATCCATATAAACAGGGCACTTCTATTGTAATCAGATAGATCAGAAGGCCTGATTTGTCTCCCATAAACATCTACATAATCATACATCTCTTCATATGCATTCTGATCAGTATGATTATTTGTGCGAGCCTTGAGTGAATCAGAAGACTTGAGATTTTTCTTTGATGTTTGTCTTCTTTTAACCCAAAGGGGGCTCAAAAAAGCAAATTTCTAGGTTTCGATTGTAAGGGTAGGTACGACTGCTACCATTAAAAGATTCATATCTTTTTTGCATAAATGGTCTTAGCAGTTTACCTTTAGCTTGCTTGTTAGGCAGCTGACCCTGATTAGGTTTCAGATTAGATTTCCCTTTGATAGGTTGTCTTTTCTGATATCTAATCTGCTGATCAGGTTGAGGTCTCTTCAGAAGAACTGGGTTCTTCTGTTGATTCCTCGGCTGATGCTTAATCAGTTGGGGTCCATTTATGTTCCCTTTCTGATTGGGCACTTGCCTTACTTGTTCAGCAGGTCTCTTTCCCTTATCAGATACATATTTTGCTTTTTGTGTATCTATATCAGAAACTCGTTTGATTACACCTTTTTGAAGTGAACCAGATGGGGCTTTTGAGGATGTAGAAGGGTTTTCATACCCAATTCCCTTCTTATTAGTTGTCGTTCAAAAATAGTTGTTCATATCCTGAACGATTTTCGAAGATTTCGTAAAAACCTGTATTTTCTTCCGTAAACTATCCTCAGTTAATTTCAGACTCTCATGTAGTCGGAAGAGATCATCAAACTTGGCTTGTAGGATTTTAAAATCATCAGCTTGTTGTTTATTGATAGCTAGTTGTTCCTTAATCTTCTTCTCCTGATCAAAAGAATTAACTTTCAGAACTTTCAGTTCTTCAGTTATCTTCTGAAACTTTCAATGATTTTAGTTAAATTTTTCTTGACTTGTGATTTTTCTTAACAAAATTTGAGTATTTTTAATCCTTAGCTTATCATTTTTTCGGCTTCCACTATCGTATAAGTGTCTCTCTGCGTTAGAGATCATCAAGCAATTGCTCGAAATAGAGCTTGCAAGTCAATCTCTCCGGCGGTGTGCTAATCATAGCCGTGTGGAAACCGAAAAGAGCGCGAAAGGTTTAGAGGTTACCTCAGATTGGTCTTCCTCCTTAGCCATCAGACAGATTTCATCATCAGAAGAGAATATCAGATCATCGTAGTGGTAGAAATCATCAGCGTTGCTTATCAAACAGAAATCTTCTACAGATGAGTAGTCTGAATCCTCTGAAGGCAGATAAGAATCATCAATTTCTGATGTATCAGCAACCATGGCTTTCCTGTCTCTATAGCGTTGCTCTCTTACTTCGTCCGCTTCTCTTCTCTTTCTTTTGGTGTCGTCCGGGCAATCTGCGTTTGTAATGACCGGTTTCTCCTGATTGAAACATGCTCCACGATCCACGGAACTTCTTACGGGTGAGTCATTCCGTCTGAGAATCTATCGGTGACTTACATGTCGATTATGTCGAAATTTCTTCTCTCAGATCTTTTGTCTCTTCTTTCATCAGACCGATCATCTCTTTTCTTATCTTCTCTGCGATCCTTTCTATGATCATCTCTTCGGTCATCAGATCTGGTCCTTTCTGGAGATCTGTCAGCTGGCCTCATATCTCTTCCTCTGTTGTTTTGATAATCCCTGTAAAATCTGCGATACTTACCAAGTTGAATGTTAGATTTTTCAAGTTTTCTGGTTAGCAAAGCAATTTGTTCAGTTTGGCTTATAATATTTCCAACAGGTTTAGTAGACTTTGAGTTGCTGCTGGTTGCTTTGAATGCAACTGATTTTGATGTGGCAAATGTGGCTTCAGCAGGCGACTCGTCTTCTTCTTCTTGTCCTCTTTCGATCAGATCGAACTCATGGGCTTTAAGACTTAGGAACGGGTTGCTTGGCTTCATCTTGGCAATATCTTGACAATCCTTTATTACAGTGACTTTCATATCCCACTTCTTAGTCAGAGATCTCAAGATCTTGTAATTGATGTCTTTATCTGACATTTCTCGTCCAAGTTCCCGTAACTTGTTGACTGACGTGGTGATTCTTCCATCTAGCTCATTGATGGTTTCATTTGGTAGCATCTTAAGTTTCTCGAATTTCACCAGTTCAGCTTGCAGTCTGCTATCTTTAATCAGATCATTTCCTTCACACATTTCAGCAAGCGTATCTCACATCTGTTTGTCTGTCTTGAGATACTTTATCTTTTCTCTGGTTATCTTGTCCATGGTCTTCATGATTATGTGCCTGGCTATCGTATCCAGAGTGTACAACTTTCTCTCTTCAGCATCCATCAGGGCAGGACTCTTTCTGACAAGACTTCCAACTGCAAAATCTGGATCACCTCCAACAGCTAGGTTGTCATGATAGATGATGATGGGTCCTCGTTCAAGAACTTCCATCATCCTGCTGCTTATTGATCCCAGATGGTTGCTCATGTATATCGTCCAGTCTGCATACTCATCAATGGAAAATTTAGGCAAATCATGATACATACCCAAAGTATTATCCATGTTGATCGTGTGTTTGAAAACATATGAGATTTGAAAAAGTTTTCCAATATCAGTTCAAGTGACCACAAAGGTTGTTCCTCAACAACCGACGATATTCAAAGCCAGTGGTCCGTAGAACCACTGCTCTGATACCACTTGTAGGTCCCGAACGGGTTTCGTGAGGGCAGAAGTCTAGAGGGGAGGGGTGAATAGACTTAAAAACTTTTTTCGTCTTGAGATCGGTGTGATTGCGGTTTACTGATCGAGTGCAAGTGAATCAATTTGGATCGATATCCAACTTATTGATCGCTTTGAGGCGGTCGATTCGGTATCTATCGGTTTAACTCGATTTGTCGGAAGCTAGTTTATACCCGTGTGAAAAACCAGTTTATAACAAATCAAATTCAGAAGCTGTTTTCAATCAGATTATTATGGAGTCAATCTGATCAGATCAGTATCTTGGTGCTAGCTGATCCTAACTCAGAATATGTATGCAGATTTAATCAAGTTGTGTGCAATAGTGTAAAGCAATTAATCAAACAGGTAAATGCACACAAGATTTATAGTGGTTCAGACAACCAGTCCTACGTCCACTCTTCCCTATCACAAGGGGCACCAACTTAACTAACTTAACCAACTGGACTTAGATTATTGTGTTAGTCCAACACATTACACCAACAGTTTTTATAGAGCTCTCACTCAACCGATCCCAGAAATCAGAACTAGAAACCCTAGTCTGAAATCTTGCTAAACAAACTTAACCTAACTTTGGGTTTTGGGTAAGATTTGTTGTTTGTTCCAACTTTGAAATCTTTCCTAGTATTTAAGTAGCCTAACAGCTAGAGGATAAGATTTATGTGCTAAGAACTATGAGATGAACACTTAGAAAATAATCTTGAAGGTTGTGTTCTTCGTGCGAAAATTTGACTATAGTATGAGCTTCTTGATAATTTCCGTGTCTTTACTCTGAAGAGTAATCCCATATTTATAGACCTTGAAATCAAAGAGCCGTTGGAGAGCAATTTGAATTTCTGGCTATATTTGGTAGATATGTAGGATTTGATGTGACATGCTTCTAGGTACGGCATGGCCTAAAGCGTGTATGTCGTTTTTTATAGCCGTTTGACCAAGCAGCACCAAATCCCGTATTGTCGGCTCCGTTCATACGTGTCTTGTTCTTATTGGTTAACAAAAACACTTTTCAGTGTTTGTTCTACCAACTAAAGTTGACATTCTTCTTGTTCAGATCAACAACGTATGATTTGGTGAAACATCAGTTACCACCTGGTGTGAGCTGACCTGATCAGTTACAACTGATCAGTCTACCTGATAGAGTCTTCTGGTGCCAGTTGTCTTAGCTCAACTAGCAGACTCGGCTGATGTAGGTCTTCTGGTCTGATCTTTTGGTAGTCATATGATCTTCAGGTCTTCTGAATTTGTGTTTCATGACTTCACCTGATTATCTGACTTTATCAGATCGTCTGATCATCTGTCCTTCCCTTGCCTTCTGGCCTGTCGGACTTCAGCGGATCTTTTGTTCTTCTGATCTTTAGATCTGACCTATACATATTGAGGTTCCCCCTCAATATGTGACCTATCTTATACATTAGTTGTTCTATATAATAATTATCAACTGGTCATCTTATAACTGGTAATATAAACATCAGTAAGCTAACAGGTCTGACTGGTCCTATTACATGTGTTTTAGAACTTTCATCAAAACTCTAAATTTCCCAACATAAACCGTCGAAAATTGACCCGGATCATGTCCAATTCGGGTCAAATTTGAGACAGAAATTTCCGTCTCAAAACCTGAATTTCTGGAAAAAAAAATTGGGTCAAATTTGAGATGGAATTTTCCGCCTCAAACCTGAATTTCTAAAAAAAAAAAGGCTTGGGTGGGTTCGAACTCGCACCACTATAGCGCCTGAGCGGGCGTCGAACCACACGAGCCATGAACCATTTAGCATTAACACTGAACCACTTTGTACATAAGCCTTGTGAAGGCTCACATAATATATAGCAAATTTTGCTCCCGAGAGGGATCAAACCCACATCGGTTGGGCGCCGGGGCGGACACTCAACCACTTGTACACTTGATTTCATTCGTTTATTTTACAACATTATTTGTATATGTACACAAATTAAATCATTTTAAAAAAAATAAAAAAATTGAATCAATTTTTTCCATATATGTAATTTGATTGATTAATTTCAAACCTTTTAAAATTATAATTATTTTTTTATTATTTATAAATTCTAATTAAATTATATTATATTATTTTAAAATTTGTATTTCTAATTATGTTACCTCAAAATTTCAAATTATCTTCCAATTTAAACTAATTTTTTTTATTTATATAACCTTTAAATATTATAGTCTAGAATTATAATTAATTTTTTATTATTTATAAATTTTAATTAAATTATTTTATATTATTTTAAAATTAGTATTTCTAATTATGTCACCTCAAAATTTCAAATTATATTTCAATTTAAATTAATTTTTTATATTTATATAACTTTTAAAAATTATAGTCTAAAATTATAATTAATTTTTTATTATTTATAAATTCTAATTAAATTATGTTATGTTATTTTAAAATTTGTATTTCAAATTATCTTTGAATTTAAATTAATTTTTTTATTTATATAACCTTTAAAATTTATAGTCGCTAATACCTATTAAAATTATAATTATTTTTTATTTTTTTATAAATTCTAATTAAATTATGTCATATTATTTTAAATTTGTATTTTTAATTATCTTACCTCAAAATTTTGAATTAATTTTCAATTTAAATTTAAATTTTCTTTATTTATAAAATTTGAGACGGTTTTACCGTCTCTAAATCGACTTCAAATTTGAGACGGAAAAACCATCTCAAATCCGTTTCAAATTGACCCGGCAAGTTTGAGACAGTTTTTTCCGTCTCAAATTGACCCGGTAAGTTTGAGACGGTTTTTTCCGTCTCAATTAAGAATCAAAACGACGGCGTTTTAAGCTTGGTTAAATTTTCGTCTCAAATCCGTTTCAAAACCATCGCAATTTGAGATGGAAATAAAAACCGTCGCAAATTTGGTCAATTTTGACCGTTTGACTGTTTTCGTCTCAAATCCGTCTCAAAACCGTCGCAATTTGCGACGGAAAAATTTCCATCGCAAATTTTCTGTCTCTAAAACACGTCTTTTTTGTAGTGTTTATAAAGTGATATCATTATTTTTATAAATTAAAATAATATTTATAACATTTAATGTTATGATATGAATTTATAAATATAGTGACACAATTTGATAAATATTGTGGTATAAACTTGTAAGTGTAATGGTATAAATTTGATATGAACAAGTTTCATTGGATACCTACTCATATGAATATACTCCATCAGTCCCAAAATTGACTTCATGTTTTGTTGGTAAACTTATTGAGTGGAGTTTTGAGGAGTAATTTTGCAAATCTTCATGTATAAAGTAAATAAATTAATTGAATTGTGTGTATATGCGAGTCGAAAGTAATGGTCTTTTGTGTAATATTGTAAACTAGCATGCAGTGGCGAGCCATAAAAAAAAAATTATGTATATATAGGACATATCTTCATTAAATTTGCCAAGACATTTTGCAAGCCCCCAATTAACATGTTATATATTTATATGTATGTGAATAAAATTCAATATATAAACTTAAGTTCAGTCCAATATTAATTCCTACTTTGTATTTAATTTGCAATCCTCAGCTCAAAATTAAAGTTCATCCCCACACTCTCCATTCAATTATTAAATTAAGATAATATGTGGCTTGGACTTAATATAATTATTTTCCTGATTCTATCGTGTCTCTCTTCTTTTCTTCCTCTTCTTTTTTTTCTTATTCATATCAAAACTTTATTAAAGTATTGATATTCAAGAATTTCATCCACAATAAATTTGTTTGCTTCATTGTAATTTTAAATGTGCTTGCTTAACTCAAATCTCCCATAGAAACATTCAAAGAACAATCATTTAAATATAAGTTCTTTTTAATTTAATATTTTTATTTACTTAACTTGTTTATTATTAAATATATACATTATTCTCTCAATTTTTGCCCTTTTCTTTTGAGGTATATGTATAAGTAAATTATTTTTTATTTGTTGTATATTGTGATAATGATAATTTGTTGGTCACTTTAATATTAGAAAAAAATAAAAAATATATAATAAAATGTTACTCCCTCCGTCCCAACATTACTTGAACACTTGCCTTATTTGGACGTCCCAACATTACTTGAACATTCCCAAAATAGAAACAAACATAATATTAATACACTCACAACACCCTTATTTTATTCCATTAAAACCCACTAAAATTCATTTTACTTGGTTTGCGTGTCATTTTCAGTGTTTAAGTCCTCGTGTGACGGAGGGAGTAATATGAATTAAATGAGAGAATATTTTTTAATTGATTAATGTTTCTTGGAATGATTAAATACAAATATTAAGCATGAATTGTAACTATATTTATTAATAGAGAAGTAATGTATTTTACAAATGAATATCAATCCTTTTGAAGATATTTTGTTAGAAATATAGATAAATATTATATATAAATATAAAATTTTAATATGGCGAAACTTTAACAATTTTCAGCCCAACTCATTGTTAAATCCTGGATCCATCCCTATATGTATACCTTATTCGATTTCATGTTTGGGCTTAAGAGTTCAAAAAAAAATGTTTGGGCTTAAGATTATTGCGGTGGTCCACTATTGTGGATGAAATTTATATTTTTGTTGATTGTTCGTGTTTTGAAACCTGTGAAGGCTCATGTCACTTTCCTTTTTTTTTTTTTTTTTTAATGTTTTATTTCTTTTCTTTTATTTTAATATAATTTTAATTTATCTTCTTTTAACTTTTTTTATCTATTAATGAGCAATTATTTATTCTAAATATATACATCATTACTAATTGTTTGATTATAAATTTTATTTATTGTTGGAATCATAATTATTAATAATTTTATTTTGAGGGTGAGACGGTTTCACGATGAGACAAAGAATAATGTGGGCACTAATGTTTTAACACTTTGAAAGGAGTGAATATTGATTTGTGCTAAGTATACCCCGTCTCATACGAGTTTTTGTCTTTTATTTTAGATGCATTAATTCATGAATAACTTTCACTAAATCCATGTATTTTTATGTGATGATTCAACTTATATATATGAAATTTTGTTTAGACAATGAATACATATCAAATATTTTGAAGTAATTATATTAAATAAATAAAAATATATTATGAATTTGAAAGCAAGTAGCTAAAAATGTGATTGTAAATTTAGTTGAGATATGATAGATACAACTCTAATAAATAAAAAAATACAATAGCATACTTTGGCCCCCTCAACCAGATATTTAATTAGTTTTATTAATTAAACTATATACATAATTTTTATTTTAAAATATTGTATGCCATATTTCTATTAATTTCTTATTTTAAATTATACATTATAGAGCATGTATTTAATATAATATGTATGTGCAAAGTAGAACGAAGGATGAAGAAATGCGTAGATTATGAGAAAATTACAGACCATGAAGAGGCGTGGAAAACTAAATAATTGAAGGAAAAAAACATGAAAAACAAATCAATAAAGAATAATAATAACTTATAAAAATTCAATGGTATAAATTATATTAGAGAAATGAATGGTGAGAATAAAATTATATCATAAATAAGTCAAACTCATAAAATTAAACGACAGAGATAAATCAAGAAAAATAAATGGTATAAATTTTGAAGATGAAGTATTATATCATAAATAAATTTTCATAGTATTATACCATAAATAACTATATTCATAGAATTGCAGGATTTTGAGATAAAAGATTTATATGAGTATGGGGTGATTCACAATAGCAGATAAAAGATATTGTGAGGGTTGAGTTTATTAAAGGTATTCTATGTATTTTTGAGGTGTGAAGTTAATTGTTGGACAATTGGGACGAAGGGGTAAAATATTGGTTCAATTCCCCTGTTCCACTTTTTATATTTCATTGATGGTTCATTCTGCTGAATTTTTAACACGTGGACTTAGAATATGGTGGTTCGTTGAATTTTTTTATTTCACTTGTCATCCATCCATATTATGAAATATAAAATGGAACACCAATTATGAAATAGGCGATCTCATTCCGTAACATACGGTTTGGTTCCTCTGACACATTTTTTGTATTTCATTGGTATTTCACCTTGCTGAATTTTTAACAAGATGGAACCAAAATATGATGGTTTGTTGGATATTTTTTATTTTTTCACGTGTCATCCATTCATAATATTATGTAGGGCCCTCCTGAATAAACACCTCAATTCGGAGGATAGTAATACCGACTACGAAAAAATTCACTCCATACAAGGCAAACTGGATAAATTGTTAGGCCAAGAGGAAACTCATTGGAAACAACGTTCCAGGGTCAATTGGCTCAACTCTGGAGACAGAAACACCTCTTTCTTTCATAAGATGGCCTCTGAACGTAAAAAGAAGAACTACATCAAAACGCTCATCAATGACGAGGGTTTAACTCAATCGTCTCAGAAAGATATAGAGGATACTATCGAGAGGTATTACCACGACCTCTTTCAATCCCAAAACCCTCATCCCGAGGATATTAGAAGAATAACGAACCACATCCAAACCTCGGTGACGGAAGAGATGAATAACTTCCTTACTAAACCATTCTCTGGTGAAGAAGTTAAGAAAACTTTGTTCGATCTTAATCCCTCCAAAGCCCCCGGGCCTGATGGTTTCTCGGCCCTCTTTTTCCAAAATGCCTGGGAGGAAATTGGAGAGGAGGTTACAGCGGAAGTCTTAAACATTCTCAATGGAACTCAGGGTTTGACTTCCCATAACCCTACCAATATCACCCTGATTCCAAAAATCAAGGACCCCAAATCCCTTAAAGATTTCCGTCCCATTAGCCTGTGCAATGTCGTCTACAAAATTATTGCCAGAGCAATTACTAATCGTTTCCGTAAGGTCTTAGGGGTGCTCATCGACCCTAACCAAAGTGCCTTCATTCCAGGCCGCTTGATCTCCGATAATGTCGTACTAGGATACGAGTGCATGCACTGGCTCAAAAATAACAAAAGTAGACACGGCTTTGCTTCCCTCAAGCTTGACATGTCCAAAGCATATGATAGGGTGGAATGGGTTTATCTTAGAGAGGTGATGATCAGGATGGGTTTCGACAATAAATGGGTTAATTTGATCATGGAATGCGTCACTACTCCCCACTACTCGTTCAAAGTCAACAATAGAGTGGTAGGACGAGTCACTCCCCCCAGGGGCCTCCGCCAGGGGGACCCTCTCTCCCCTTTCCGTTCGTGGTGGTTGCTCAAGGATTATCTGCAGTTATCAATGCACACGCTGCAGGAGGAAATATCAACGGGATCAAGATTGCTAGAGGGTGTCCGGTAATCATCCACCTCTTCTTTGCGGACGACAGTCTTATTTTCTTAAAAGCTAACAAAGTCAATGTTCTTGCGGTCAAAAAATGCCTAAACGACTACGAGAAAGCCTCAGGCCAACTGATCAATTTTGACAAGTCTGCCATCACCTTTAGCAAGAATACCCCCCAACTCAGTATGGAGTTCATCAAGACCTGCCTGCATATCCAGATATGTCAAGGCCACAATCTTTACCTAGGGCTCCCTACCTTCTCGATCTGTAGCAAACGCCTCCAGTTCGGTTACCTGCGGGACAGAGTCTCGAAAAAGCTGAACAGTTGGAAGAACAGATTTTTATTGGATGGAGGGCGGGAAACCCTTATAAAGGCAGTTATACAAGCCATCCCGACATATGATATGTCTTGTTTCAGGATACCCACATCCATTAGTGGGGAGATTGAATCAATGTGTGCCAGATTCTGGTGGGGTGGGGATTCTGAGAACAAGAAAACTCACTGGAAAGATTGGAAACTTCTCACCAAACCTAAAAGTCAGGGGGGTATGGGCTTCAGGGATCTGATCGACTTCAATAAAGCACTCCTGGCCAAACAAATTTGGAGAATCATCCTTTACCCGGACTCTTTGGTGGCCAAAGTTCTCAAGGCTAGATACTTCAAACACACGGATATCATGGATGCTACTTTGGGTTCTAACCCCTCGTATATTTGGCAGTCTATAATGTGGAGTAGACAAACCATGGACGAGGGTCTATTCTGGAAAATCCACGATGGGACTAAGGTCTTGGCTAGGAAGGACATATGGATTCCTACCCTCGCTACCGGGAAAACTTTGGCCATGCCCATCAGTGACACCAATATTAGAGTTTGTGATCTTATCTCTGGAGATAATCAGTGGAACCAAAATAAGCTCAGTTCGTTGTTCCCTAAGTATGAAGCAGATGCTATTAAAAAAGTCCCTCTCGACGGCCTGGGCACCTCCGACTCACGTTATTGGCGGTACTCCAAAAAGGGCCTATACACTGTAAAATCTGCTTACTGGAAAGCACGGGAGACTAAAAACATGAACAGCACCGATCAGGCGAGCTCTTCTGATTATACTTCCATCACTTGGTCTCGAATCTGGAATTTGAAACTCCCTCCTAAAATCAAGATCTTCCTCTGGAAATCAGCTCATGATGCAATCGCGGCAGAAACCAACCTGACAGCATACCATATTTTGTGCCCCCCCAGGTGCAAATTATGTGGATACTTTAGTGCCGACACTAATCATGCTCTTTTCTTTTGTCAGGAAGTGAAAGAAGCATGGAAGAAAACCAAATGGTGGCCTTTCATTAAAAAAACAAATGGTGTCCCTTCCGGCAGCTTGACTACACACTTCATTCAAACCATGGAGGAAGCGGAGCTTGGGGAACTTGCCACAAAAATTTGGGGCATATGGAAAGAGAGATGCGACTTACTTCACTCGAAAAATGGTCCTACTTCTACAGTCAGGATCCGAGCCTGTTGGACCGAGGCCTTCCTGGAGAATTTCCACCGAGAAAGGACTAAACTTTCACTTGATCAACGCCATACTCCAACTCCAATCCCTAGGCAAAACAACAACATCCTTAAAGTGGACGCAGCCTACAAAGAAGCATCAGCGTCTTATGTCGTCAGCTTTTTCTGCTTTGATAAAGTCGGAAAACCAAGGGGGTTGGCTTTTATAAAATCAATCCACCAGGATCGGTAATGGGAGCAGAGTTAACCGCAATTATTGATGGAATCATCTTTTGGAAGTCTTTCTCGGGCGAGCCAATCACGATCTTCTCGGACTCCAAAGAAGTCGTTAATGCTATCAACTCCGACAGCCCCTATAAAGGGTTTGAAGAGAATCTTATTAATATGTCCAAAGGGCTGATCAGACAATCCCCAGTGGAGGGAGTCAGATTCTGTCCCCGATCTAACAACACCGAGGCACATAAACTTGCTAAGATGGCTACAAGATCTCTCCTCCCTCAAGCTTGGGTTGGAGATGACATCCCTCTACATATTCTGTCGCTAGCTCAGAACTGTAACTCGATGTAACCTATGTGAGCTTCTCTCTCAAAAAAAAATATTATGAAATACAAAGTTAGAAAATTAATTATGAAACAGACAAACTCACATTGCATACATACCAACCAGGTGGCTTAGCCCACCTGGCCACTGAGCTCCTCATTTGAGTGGGAGACCCGGGTTCGATTCTCTTTGGGATTGAATTTAGAGTTATAGGGGTTATAAGGTGAATTGGTGATTTCGTGGAGTATTTGAGTGATTTCGTCTCGTAACTTTTGCCTTTTTCGCAGCATTTCCCAATAAGTTAACAGTTTGCTTGGTATCATTTGAGAATGGTAATGATAATGAATATCATTGAGGAGTCAATCACTGTGAAATTATTGATTACATTGTTATTGCTTGATTAGAACATTAAGAATGAGTATCATTTTAGGAGGGTTGAGTGAGAGTGGAATTAGGTAATGAAAGTAGAGTAATCAACTATTTTCTACTATTCCCATTACGAGATATCAAAACTACGTACTAAGCAATATTAATAGAAATAATTCTCATTACCCCTTTCATTACTCTCAACCAAGTGGTCCCTAAGTTTTTCAATTTAGTCCCCAACTCTTTATATAGTTGGTATATTTTGGTCCAAAAGTGGTGAAAATGAAAAAAAATATTATATGTGACCAATTTTATACTTAACTTCTATTGTTTGTATATTGTACGCTGAGCTACATTAAACTTGTGTAAATAGTAAATATTCAAATAAAAACGGAGAGTATCAAATATACAATAAACTAAGTTAAAAATGCTCAAAGTTGAAACTCTATTGTCACTTGCCTCCGCACTGTAGCCCATGCATTCCTCATAAACTTACTACAGAATAAATAAGGTGCGCAATCCAAGGTAGTACCAAAATTTCATATCAAAATTTTAGAAACCTATGTCATGAACGCAACAATTACACATCAAAGCACCAAATTAGTTTCATATGCAAAACCACCACAAAAGCATTATGCTGGTTCCATCGTTCATTAAAGATGTAAAGAAGAGCATTCAGAGATGGAGCACCAAATTATAATTTACCATTTACCATTCACTACTACACATTTGAGCTTGGAGAGCTCCACTTGGACAACCTTTTTTTCGAATAGCTCTCCAAGTGGTCCCTTGGAGAGCGGTTCTATTAAAAAAAAAAAAAATTCATAACTCATAAATTTATGCAAGAATGTAATTGGAGAGCGGTTTTGACCATTTTGTCCCAAAAAAAAAGCTTGACATCGATTCATAACCGCTCTCCAAGTGAATTAATATATTTTTTTTTTTTGTAAAGCTTGTATTTTTTGTTTTATTTTTTTGTTTTTGTAAATTCTTTTTAGGTACAGTTCAAATATTTTATTCTTTAAATTCTCGTGTTATTTCTTTTTAATATTTGTCTTATATAATGAGATTAACACAAACTCTTATGTAAAACTTGTTCATAATATTAAATTCATATTATTACACTTACGAACTTATATCATTATTAATTCTTATAAATTAATACCTATAATATTTAATATTCTTATAAATTAATTCAATTTTGTCTAAGTATTATTTATTTAGATAGAAAAGTATTATTACTTGTTTAAATAGAAAAGTATTACTTGTTTAAATAGAAAAGTATTACTTGTTTAGATAAAAAGGTATAACTTGTTTAAAGAAAAGTATTACTTGTTTATATGAAAAAGTTTTACTTGTTTAAAGAAAAATATTATTTATTTAGATAGAAAAGTATTGCTTGTTTAAATAGAAAAGTATTACTTGTTTAAATAGAAAAGTATTACTTGTTTAGATAGAAAGGTATAACTTGTTTAAAGAAAAATATTACTTTGTTTAGATGAAAAAATATTACTTGTTTAAAGAAAAATATTATTTATTTTGATAGAAAAGTATTACTTGTTTAGAAGGAAAAATATTACAAGTTTAAAAGAAAGATAGTTAAAAAAAAGTACAAGTAAAAAATATAATTTTAATTTAATTTAAATTTATATAAAAAAAATTATTATATAAAAATGTGATTGAGTTAATAAATAAGATAATTGAAATAAAGAATTTAAAAAAAAATTGTAAGAAAAAACGATTTTTAGAACATATAGAATTAATTTAATTAAGTAAACGTAAGAAAGCAAGTGTCCAAGCGGAATTGATCCCCGCTCAGGCGCCCAAGGTCCCGTGTTCGGTCCCCCATGGGAGCGAGTAATTGCCTCAATTAAGGCTTATATATGATATTTGTGGGTCCGGGGCTAAAAATCGCTGTCTAAGTATCAATTGATACTTAGACAGCGGTCACAGCGGTTCATAACCGCTGTCTAAGCTCCACTTTTACTTGGACAGCTGTTACTTGGAGAGTTGTTATAACCGCTCTCCAAAGTCATTTTTAACAGTTTTCCAAGCTCAAATATGTATTAGTGATTTACCATTTTATGCTAAAGAATTAACAAACTTATAATTATTAATCAGATTTTTCTTCCAGGGCATCAATCAGATTTTACCAACAATATTGCAGGTAAATCGTTTTCTAAAATTTCGAAATGTTATCTATATACATGTCCAGAATCTGCAAAATTTATATATGGTGTTTCCTATTTCAAAGCAATAGTTTACTATTTTAAATTTGAGATTTAAGGTGAAATAAATTTAAAAAACTTTCAGGCTCTATTCATTTATTAAAAAGGTTAGGTCACGCATTACTAAAAATTATATTAAATGCAATTTGACTCGTCTCACCTACACTCCAATACAAGCCAGCTGCTACTTTAGAGGTTTAAACATTATTAGTAAGTGCAAAAATGTGATAAAATGCTCAATATGTCCTCTCCTAATTAAAATACACAACAAATCAATTCCCCATGCATCCAAACCCCACAAACACACTCTCTCTCTGCAATATACCCACACCCAAAACGAAATGACAGTTCGTGGGTGGTGATGTGATGGGTGGCAGTTTTTATGGAAAAAGGCATTTAAGACATTTCAACTACATGCTTGCATCTATTTTAATGTTTAAAAAAGATGGTACTTATTAGCAATTAATCTTTTAAAATTTCACCTAATAGTAATCAGTTCTAAATAAAAAAAATATGTACAATAAGTAAAATTCTTAAAATATATAGACATGACATGACATGACATGAGACGACTGTATTACACAAAGTGAAGAAATATTCAATCTCGAGCCAGAGAGAACATGCAAGATATATAAGTAATCATTTTCTAAGATATATAATCAATAAATGTCCCAAAATTCTTGTAAGAGGACCCTCCTTCATTGACACTCTTTTCACATGTTTCTTTCAATGCCAATGCATTAGCCTTCAAACTATCGCCAGAAAATAAAATGTCAATTTTGTTCTTAATTTCATTTCTCGATCTAATCCCATTTTCATCAAGACTAATCCTCAATCCAGTCTCCCACTTATCACAAATGTATTTCTGGTTGTGGAATTGGTCCGCAAAATAGGGCCAGCAAAGAAAAGGCACACCTTTACTTAAACCCTCGAGAGTCGAGTTCCATCCACAATGAGACAAAAAACACGCAATGTATGGGGAGAAAAGAACTCTTTCTTGGGGCGCCCATTCAACAATCATTCCATTTTCACTCACCCTATCCAGGAAACCATCCGGGTACACAGCCCGTGACCCGTTCGCAAGTCCCGGCCTTACGCCCCATAGAAAAGCCCGGCCCGAAAGCTCGAGCCCTAGCGCCAACTCATCCAGCTGTACTTGAGAGATAACAGCTACGCTGCCAAATGAAACGTAAATTACGGATCCGGGTGGTTTAGTGTCCAACCAAGCTAAACAAGATGCATCTTCGGGATAAAAATTGCCCGAACCGGGACGTGATTCGGCGTCGAGCAACGGTCCAACTGGAAGAAAGTTTGGATTCAAAAATGAGGATTCAATTTCATAACATGTATTGCATAGCACCCACTTGCATTTACTAATTTTTTCATGATAAATTCTTTTTCCACCGGCTCCTACGAACATCTTTTGTACTTTTCTGTTGCTGGGAAAGCTCCAACCGAATTCATCCTCTCCCCAAGTGGGTATATCATCCGAGAGCCTAACCATTTCACCTTTCTTGATGTTTCCTACAATATGCTGAAAAGTATTAGTTGTTTCACTTAACAGTATTACTTATTTTAACTGAAAAGTATTAGTTGTGTATAATTGCACCGTACGACTAGAGAAAATAAATTTTTTGGTAACATAACTTATCTAGTGTCCATTTTTCGTCCAAATAAAATTTAACTATCCAATTTTGATCCAATAACTAATTTAATTGTCCAAGTTTGGTCCCAATTTTCGTCAAAATATCGCGAACAACGTCGTTTAAGTTACGTGCTAGTTACGTTCTAGTAAAATTTGAGGGTTTTCGATATTGTCGCATAAATGGACACTTAGTTTTTTTTTTTTTTTTTTACGTTTTTTAATTAATTAAATTACAAATGTGTAAATGACTCAATAAATTAAATCAAAACTCAATTAAAATCTATAAATTTAAAAAAGACTAAATTTTATTGGCCGGGACTTCCGTATGACTGAAAATGACATTTTTCGCATAATTTTTTAGTGAAAATTGGATTAAATTTTGAGAATCAATTTAGTTATGGGATCAAAATTGGATGTTAAATTTTTTTTGGACGAAAAATAGACGGTAAAAAAATTATGGGACAAAAAAAAAATTCTAATACAACTAATAAGTTCAAAAACTTTCAAACTGATAAATTACTGGAAGACTTACTAATAAATACTCCCCCGTCCACCAATCTTATGCACAGTTGACTTTTATACGTGTTTTTGCGAAAGAGTTTTGTATTAGTAATTGAAATGATAGATGAGAGATCTATCATATCATACCCTCCTTAAAAATCACTTTATCATTTCAATTACTAATACAAAACTCGTTCGAAAAAACGCGTGTGAAAAAGTCAACAATGTGCAAGATAAGATTGGTGGACGGAGAGAAAGACATATTAGGATTAAGAACTTTATTAATATGTCTACAAAAATGATTGCATATACGTATGTAAATTTGCACTTTCGTGTGCAATTTTGAATGTATATGTAATCTATTTTGTACCCCCACTCTTGTACTAGTTAGTAATTTTCCCTAAATTAATTCGAAAAAAGGGGTGGAGCTCAATGTTTTACCATTAGGATCAAGAACTCCATCTTCGAGAAGCTTTGGCAATTGAAATACCATGGCCATGGACGCAGCTGAAGCCGACGAAAACCCGAAAGGCTCTGCTCCCATCTCCAGAGCAATATCCAAAATCCATTCAAATGTAAGATCGAAAATTACGCAAGTAATTTTCTCATCTCGATCAGAGCCGTTAGTCCTCTGAATCAAGTGCATCAGCGATCCAGACAAAGTCCTCTTGAAAGGTTCCATGTTAAAAGAATCACTCTGTTCTTCTGGAGTTCGCGTATCCGGGATTGGAGTCAGGATTAAGTTATCCTCATCCTCTTCACTGGATAGTTTTGCAGCTACAATTTTGTCATGTATACTTTGTAAATTGACAAATGTGACCTTAATCCCCTGTTTGGCTATTTGACGGCAGAGTTTCATGAGCGGTTTAACGTGGCCTTGAGCAGGGACTCCCACTGCCAATACACGAGGTTTTCTATTCTTAACTACTTCCATATTTTGAGCTTAATTTGAATGCTCTAATGGATTATATGAGTTATATATATGATATGACTAGGACTAGGATTTACTCTAATTTCTTTCTCCCATGTGATCTCTAAACACGAAAGTCACGATTGAAAATAATATTATATGTACCGAGTACCAAATTTGGACCAGAAATAGCACCGACAATGTTTTTATTAGAAATGTTACACTCCAATCCAACGCACATGCACATGGTAACGTGTAGGTTTGAAATGTCTCCCTGGGCCACCCCTTCAAAAAAATAATCTATTTAGACAACATCTTGTATAGACATGGTTCATGTTATGAACCTTGTTTTTAATTTATGACATCTGACCATACCCAGTGTATAATACGAGTCAAGTTTAGTGGTTTAGAAAAATATGTTGGAAATGAGTGAAATGAATCAAATCATTTAAGTTCATAGAATAAAATTGATTCATGTGAGACCAACTTATTTATTTATTCATCGATTCATTCACTCTCTCCTCAACATCATTTATACATCATTAATTTTTAAATATTCGATTGTTTAAACTTTAAACACACTATCACAATTTCGAAGGGAAACAATCAAAAGGGTGCTCCATCCAATCGTTAACCGAGTAGCAAAAACTTAAGGGGTGTAAGCTCTTAGCCATTTTCAAAGAGCTAAACTTGATGTTTTCCACAATTTTATCCACATCCGGAATGCGTCATTTGAAGATAAGATCATTTCTCTCCTTTCAAATTTTCCAAATAGTACATTGCCAAATTAAATTCGAGATCAACTTACCAGATTTTCGGATTCCTTGACCACAAAACTCAACCATGTGATCATGAAGTTCAGATGAGTAGGTCAAATGAAAATTAAGCCATTTGCATATTATAGACCAGATTTGTAATGCACCATTGCAAGACGTGTAGATATGTGACACTGATTCAATAGTAGAGTGGCAGCTTACACAATTCATGTTATCCCCTGCCGAAAACAGCTTCCGTCGAGCTAGATTGTCCTTGGTAGGTATGTGATCTTGAAGCGCCTTTCACACAAATGGCGACCCTTTAAAAGGTATTGTATGTTCCCTATTTTTATTTTCATATGTATTTGTTACTGGATGAGAGTGAAAGAATCCCATCTTATCTAAAAGCTGACGAGGGCGTGAGACTGGAGGCTCTGATATCATAAAAGAATCTCGTCTCATCTAAAAGCTCAAGCTTGTAGAGAGGTGAGCAATTTATTTGTATATAGTCCCCTAATAGAGAGTACCACTTGTACTCTAAGTTAATGAAAATACCACCTTTACCTTTCCAAAAAAAAAAAAAAAAACACTCTCAAAATAATTATCAATCAATTATTCATCCATCCATACATTTTTTATGGATCCCATCATCACCTCAGTTCAACCACATTTTTCTGCAAAAAGTATATTCTCTTTCCATTTATATATTTGGATGGAGGACACTCTCTCCAATTTACAATTCATCCACAATAATTTTAAACATCAACTTGCATCCGTTCAATGTTTACTTAACACAATTCAATAGTAGAGTGGCAGCTTACACAATTCATGTTGTCCCCTGCCGGAAATGGCTCCCATCGAGCTAGATTGTCCTTGGTAGGTATGCGATCTTTAAGCGTCTTCCACACAAATGCCGACACTTTAAAAGGTATTGTTTGTTCCCTGTTTTTATTTTCATATGTATTTGTTACAGGGTGAGAGTACCCCTTGTACTCTAAGTAATGAAAATACCACATTTACTTTCCAAAAAAAAAAAAACACACTCTCACAATGATTCATCAATCAATCATTTATCCATACATACATTTTTATAGGTCTCACCATCACCTCATTTCTACCCACATTTTTCTGTAAAAAATATATTCTCTTTTCATTTATATATTTGGATGGATGACATTCTCTCCAATTTAAAAGTCATCCACGATAGTTTTAAACATTATCTTGTATTCATTCAATGTTTAAACATCCCTTTGGATAATCATTCTAGATTTGTAGCTTCAGTGTTTTCTTTCAAACTTTCAAAAAAAAAAAAAGTTTCTTGAACATTGATATAATTATATTTAAATTTGAGATTTAATTCCGACTCATTTATTAAAAAGGTTAAATTCATGCATAAATATTTAAAAATTATTGCAAATAACATATTAAATTTGGCTAACAATTATACATTTAGACCCAGACCTCTCGAGAAGCCCTGCTCTATTCTGCCATTCATAATCCAACTACATTTCAAGGTTTGTGGGACCATTTGACAGGAAAATTGGAAGTTTTATATAGAATTACATAATACTAATAAATTAGACAAAGCGAAGATAAATTCAATTTCGAGATAAGCCATCATTGTCTAAGATATATAATTAGAAAAGTATTACTTGTTTAGATAGAAAAGTATTACCTATTTAAATAGAAAAGTATTACTTGTTTAGATAGAAAGATATAACTTGTTTAAAAAAAAGTATTACTTTGTTTAGATGAAAAAATATTACTTGTTAAGACGACTATACTACACAAAGTGAAGAAATATTCAATCTCGAGCCAGAGAGAACATGCAAGATATATAAGTAATCATTTTCTAAGATATATAATCAATAAATGTCCCAAAATTCTTGTAAGAGGACCCTCCTTCATTGACACTCTTTTCACATGTTTCTTTCAATGCCAATGCATTAGCCTTCAAACTATCGCCAGAAAATAAAATGTCAATTTTGTTCTTAATTTCATTTCTCGATCTAATCCCATTTTCATCAAGACTAATCCTCAATCCAGTCTCCCACTTATCACAAATGTATTTCTGGTTGTGGAATTGGTCCGCAAAATAGGGCCAGCAAAGAAAAGGCACACCTTTACTTAAACTCTCGAGAGTCGAGTTCCATCCACAATGAGACAAAAAACACGCAACAGAAGGGTGAGAAAGAACTCTTTCTTGGGGCGCCCATTCAACAATCATTCCATTTTCACTCACCCTATCCAGGAAACCATCCGGGTACACAGCCCGTGACCCGTTCGCAAGTCCCGGCCTTACTACCCATAGAAAAGCCCGGCCCGAAAGCTCGAGCCCTAGCGCCAACTCATCCAGCTGTACTTGAGAGATAACAGCTACGCTGCCAAATGAAACGTAAATTACGGATCCGGGTGGTTTAGTGTCCAACCAAGCTAAACAAGATGCATCTTCGGGATAAAAATTGCCCGAACCGGGACGTGATTCGGCGTCGAGCAACGGTCCAACTGGAAGAAAGCTTGGATTCAAAAATGAGGATTCAATTTCATAACATGTATTGCATAGCACCCACTTGCATTTACTAATTTTTTCATGATAAATTCTTTTTCCACCGGCTGCTACGAACATCTTTTGTACTTTTCATTCTTTTCTTTGAAAGCTCCAACCGAATTCATCCTCTCCCCAAGCGGGTATATCATCCGAGAGCCTAACCATTTCACCTTTCTTGATGTTTCCTACAATATGACAGAAAAGTATTAGTTGTTTCACTTAACAGTATTAGTTATTTTCACTGAAAAGTATTAGTTGTGTATAATTGCACCGTACGACTAGAGAAAATAAGTTTTTTGGTAACATAATTTATCTAGTGTCCATTTTTCGTCCAAATAAAATTTAACTATCCAATTTTGATCCAATAACTAATCTAATTGTCCAAGTTTGGTCCCAATTTTTGTCAAAATATCGCGAACAACGTCGTTTAAGTCACGTGCTAGTTACGTCCTAGTAAAATTTGAGGGTTTTCGATATTGTTGCATACATGGACACTTAGTTTTTTTTTTTTTTTACGTTTTTTAATTAATTAAATTACAAATGTGTAAATGACTCATTAAATTAAATTAAAACTCAAAATTAAAATCTACAAATTTAAAAAAGACTAAATTTTATTGGCCGGGACTTCCGTATGACTGAAATTGACATTTTTCGCTTAATTTTTTAGTGAAAATTGGATCAAATTTTGAGAATCAATTTAGTTATGAGATCAAAATTGGATGTTAATTTTTTTTTGGACGAAAAATAGACGGTAAATAAATTATGGGACAAAAAAAAAATATTCTCATACAACTAATAAGTTCAAAAACTTTCAAACTGATAAATTACTGGAAGACTTACTAATAAATACTCCCTCCATCCACCAATCTTATGCACAGTTGACTTTGCGAACGAGTTTTGTATTAGTAATTGAAATGATAGATGAGGGATCTATCATATCATACCCCTCCTTAAAAATCACTTTATCATTTCAATTACTAATACAAAACTCGTTCGAAAAAACGAGTGTGAAAGTCAACTGTGTGCATAAGATTGGTGGACGGAGAGAGTACATTTTAGGATTGCAACTTATTAATATGTACAAATGATTGCATATACGTATGTAAATTTGCACTTTCGTGTGCGATTTTGAATGTATATGTAATCTATTTTGTACCCCCACTCTTGTACTAGTTAGTAATTTTCCCTAAATTAATTCGAAAAAAGGGGTGGAGCTCAATGTTTTACCATTAGGATCAAGAACTCCATCTTCGAGAAGCTTTGGCAATTGAAATACCATGGCCATGGACGCAGCTGAAGCCGAATTAAAACCCGAAAGGCTCTGCTCCCCATCTCTCGAGCAATATCCAAAATCCATTCAAATGTAAGATCGAAAATTACGCAAGTAATTTTTTCATCTCGATCGAGCCGTTAGTCCTCTCAAATCAAGTGCATCGGCGATCCGAGCAAAGTCCTCTTGAAAGGTTCCATGTTAAAAGAATCACTCTGTTCTTCTGGAGTTCGCGTATCCTGGATTGGAGTCAGGATTAAATTATCCTCATCCTCTTCACTGGATAGTTTTGCAGCTACAATTTGGTCATGTATACTTTGTAAATTGACAAATGTGACCTTAATCCCCTGTTTGGCTATGTGATGATAATTAGAATATCACCGTTAATAAGGTGATTGGAAGAATTCCACTATAAATAAGGATACAATTACAACAATAATGACCAAGAATTAATGACCAATAATGACCAAGATCTAATCTATTAATTACATATTAATGATCAATAATGACCAAGATCTAATCTATTAATTACATATTAATTATCCTTAATATATAAATTAATTATCCTTAATACCCCCCGCAAGAGTTGCGTGGGGTGAAGACAAACGCGAAGCTTGGATCGAAGAAGCTCAAAAGCAGGTCGAGGCAGACTCTTGGTGAAAATATCTGCAAGCTGAAGATGAGATGGAACAAAACGGTGTGGAATCTTTCCCGAGGATACTAGTTCACGAACAAAGTGGTAGTCCAGATCAATGTGTTTTGCTCGTTTGTGAGCAACTGGATTCTGACTGATAAAAATAGCACTCTTGTTGTCACACAAGAGTTCAGGACGATTGGAGATTTTGACCCGGAGCTCATCGAGAAGATTGGTGAGCCAAACAATTTTCGCCGCTGCATTGGCCATAGCACGGTATTCATTTCACAACTCGAGCGATCCATCAGGGTTGTTTTTTTGCACTCAAAGAGATGAGATTTCCGCCAAGAAAAATTGAGTAACCGTGACGTGGATCGTCTGGTTTCAATCTGTGGGCCCAATCGGCATCGAGTACCCAATGACAAAGCAGACTCTGGATCTTAGAAGTAAAGGATAAGCCAAAGTGGATTGTACCGCTTCACATAACGTAAAATCCGCTTAAACACATTAAAATGATCATCTGTCGGGTGAGTGAAGAAATTGACTAACAACATTCACAAAGATACGATAAATCCGGGCGGGTAATAGTCAATCTTTGAAGGGCCCCGAAAGAAGAGCGGTATAAAGTGGGATCGTGGAACGGTGGGCCATCACTTACCAAAACCTCTCCAATGAGCGAGGGGTGAAACCGTTTGGAATCGATAGTTTTGCCCGTTCCAAAATGTCAGTAGCATATTTGGCCTGACCAACAAAAAGACCATCTGAAGTGTACGAGACCTCAAGACCAAGGAAATAGTTAAGACGCCCCAAATCCTTAATAGCAAATTCCTTATGCGTGTGTGCAATGAATGTCTTGAGCATGTCACCATCATTTCTGTGATAATTATATCATCTACGTATAAGAGTAGATAGAGAATAGAAGTACCTCGAACGAGATAGAACAAAGATGAGTCAGATCGACTCTGGCCAAATCCCAAGCTGAAGAGATATGTACTAAATCGTTGAAACCAAGCAAGAGGGGCTTGTTTCAGACCATACAACGCCTTCTTTAGACGACAAACATGATCGAGAAGCGTGGATCAACAAATCCCGGAGGTTGAGCCATGAAAACCGGTTTGTCAAGAAATCCATTGAGAAATGCATTCTTGACATCTAACTGATGCAACGACCACTTGTTGGGATTATACTGAAAAGTATGCTTTTTACTTTGTATAATCGAAACTGAATTTTCAGACTTATTTACTGAAATAAATTGTTTATCACTGATGCTTTAAATATGATTGAATGTTATATATATTTCTTTGCATAAGCTGTTCAATAATTAAATGCGTGTTACTCAGTAGTTAATTTAGTGATACCGGATCACGAAAGATTAAATTAACAAATCCGCTTGTAACTAAAAAAGTACGCCATTCACGACCTAGATGGAAATGAACAACCATCGCGAAAGGTTGAGGTGTAAGGCTCGATTGGTTTGTCTTGACCAAGAGATTACACTAGTGCATGACCGATCTTGTTGAATAGGACCTCTGAGGAGGATAAATTCTTGAATCGAACAAGGAAGAATTAGACCTCGGTGGTTCGTTATTTCTTAACCTTCGTCCCTTAAATAGGATCACGTGGGATCGGAAACTATTGCTTTGACTTATCATGGGTAGCGAATCGGGAGAGAGATTCAATACTTTTTATCTTGGGCAATATTATTGGTCACATGTGATTGCTAAGATTTAATCTGAAGAATCGTGTGCAAAAATGCGCTTGCTTGATTTGCCCCTTGGGAGGTTCATAAGTTTTATCATACAAAATCTTGCAAGTGGAATTAGTTTTAAGGTATGGATAATAATGTTGAACCGTTCCTCGACCAAGGACAAAAAAGATATTAATTAACGGAAAGCTATTTCAAAGGGCTTGAATTAATTAATGGGCTAGATAATCTTAAACACGGAAATAATGACCGGAGCCATATTGATCGTAATATGGGTTAAGATGGATGGTCTGATATTAATTATGTAGTGGGATTAATTAATATTTATGGGCTTGAATTATATTGTGGCTCAATATTAGATATTCAAGATCCATTAGAAGGTCCAATCTTAATTCTCCTAAAGGCCCCCGAGTAGCCCAACATATAGTCCAATAACCGAAAAGGTGATTAAAATAAAATAAATATTGTTGCTTATATTTCCTCTAAAATTTTCGAAAATTATGGATAAAAGAAGAGAAAGATTTTCTTTGAATTTTGTTATGGAATGAAGATATGTATTCTTGGAATACAAGATTATCTCATTAAATTCAAGAAATCTCCCACTTGGTTATACATAGTGAAATTTCAAAATTTTGAAAATATAATTGGGCAAGAAAAGATTTTCTTGATTTTCTTGAAAAGATATTATGGAAGATATGTATTTCTTGAAATACAAGAATATCTCATAAATTCAAGAAGATCCAAATCTTGGTATCTTGCCTAGTATTTTCTAAAAATTATGCCATAAAATAGAGAGGTTGAATTTTGTGGAATATTTTAATTATGGGAAAAAAATATATGGGATATATTCAAGATTTCTTGGTAACCAAAAAAGTCTTTTCCCCACATTGAAATATCACATAATTTTAAATCAAAAACCCCTCTTATAAATAGGGGATGATTAGTTCATTCTCAAGTTCAATTCCATGTCTTTGGAAATATTAAAGCAAATCCACATAAGTGTTGCAACAAAGTTTATTTTTCCTTTTGTTAATTGTTCGCGAGTATCCTTCCACCGATTGTCGAGCAAGGGCTAAGGGAATACTTGGGAAGTCCTTTTGGTTAGTCCGTCCGACCAAAAGCCACTTGCCATCCCGAGAAGGTGCGTTCACGTAAACCCGTAGATTCCGCGTCGTAGGTTTTACGTGGCTTTTTTATATGCATGATTTGTTGTTGCAATTATTATTTGAATTAATATATGATTAATTCATGCTAGTAATAATTAATGAATTAAATTTGTATTTAAATATTCACCCCAAATAGATCTGTGTAACTCATTCCCCAACAAGCGCATCGAGCCAACTGTTTTGACTCTGAATATTTTAAATTGTAATTTAATTAGTTGACATTAAATTTGAAATTGGATAGTAGAATCATTAGATCTGCTTTTGCGGTATCCAATTGTCATGGATTTTAATGTTTTTATTTTGCATGCATATAAACTGTGGTTTTTTAATTCGATTCGTTCGGATTTGTTTTGCCTCGTGAGAAAATCCACGAGTAGACTAGGATTTCTTTGATTTGATCAATGTAATAGACTAGTCGAGATCTAGGTTTATTTATTTTTTGTAAATAAATTGTAACGGATCGAAAAACGAAAAAACGAAGAATTAAAGGACGAAATCGAAACGGCGTAAGGGCCTTGGTATGCATTGTGCTACCGCACGCCAGCAGGCCGGGCGGCCATGTATGAGATGAAACGGATGCTTGTAGATGGGCGCTCGGCAACAAACGAAGCAGACGAACGGGCGGAAAGCTTAGGGCGGGCAGAGACGCGCAGCCTTGCCGAGTCCCTGGGCGGTCGGCCCGGCGAGCGCTGTCTGGGATGCTTTTTTACGACGCCGCTCGCCGCCGAAGATCTACTGACGCCTTGAAGCGGTGTCGAGGCGTCTTAGAAACACCGGCGAAAAAAGGCCCGCGGTGCCGAGGTTGCCGAGGGTCGTCCTAAACAGCGGCCGGTGAATCTTGGCGTGCATCCATTCTGAGTACTTGGCGTGGCGGTTCGAGGCAAGTATTTTTTCAAGATGAGCGAGTGGGAGAAATTCGAGGCGTGTTTCTTCAAGATCAAGCGAAAAAAATCAAACCATGACAATTGGATAATTTGTGCCCAATATGTTTATTTTTTACATTTTTTGCTTGATTTTATTTGTCTTATCTTATGCTTTATTTAATTTGTTTAAATGTGTTTGCATGAGGTTGCCAAATTAAAAAATCTCAACTTCAAAATTACTAAGTATGTTTTAAATAATTAATTGACAATTTTATTCCTGATAATAAAATTGAATTAATTTTGACCTCCATGATTTATTTATTTGTGAATTCTTTTGGAGATATTCCCCAACGGAGACGGTCAAAAGATAGGTTTCACATGAATGAATTCCAAACGGATGATTGTGGGTTATTACTAGTGGCGATTATGACCCTCCCAACGAGGCTCGATCAAAGCGAAATAGTAATCCTCAGATTTAATCATGGTTATTACTTAGATATAAAATTGATATGCATATACTTCTCAAAGTCCCTGTCAATTTTATATTGGTCAAGGGAGCCAACTATTAATCTGGATATTAAGGGTTTGTAAATCGTTCTTGTTTGTAACTTCGCTTGAATGTGTTTAAATAATGACCCACCCAACGTGGCTTATTTAAACTATTTTTGAGATGTTGGGCGATCGTGTTCATATTTTTTTTTTGAGATTTTAATATGATGCATGTGATCAAACCTTGTGATATATTTGTGCTTATGCATATTATTGTTTATTTCATTCATCATGTCCACAACCTTTTAATCCACTGCTCAATATCTTGAAAAGACAACTTGCTCACCGGAGAAAATTTTGTTGATTGGAATCGAAAACTCACTATTGTCCTCATTTGCCAAAAAGCCATAACGGGTTACGACCACACCTAAACCGGATAAACCATCAATGAGTCCACTAAAAATGGTTAAGAAAGAGTATCTTGACCGGAGCGGTCTAACGAAATGGCTAAGTGTACCATCTTGGCTTTATGTCGATGTGTTGCAACACCAACACCGAACGTTGAGACCGTGCGAAATCATGACTAGTCTTAAAGCGATGTTTCAACATCGAACCGTGTGGCTCGTCGGATCACCATGAGGGACTTGCTCTCTATGAAAATGGTGGAGGAACGCCCGTAAGGGAGCACGTTCTCCGGATGATGGCTCACCTTAATAAACTTGAGGTACTTGGCGGCCGAATACGATATCGAGACCCAAATCGATTTAGGTGCTCCATTCTCTGCCCGAAAAGCTTTGAACAATTCAGTTGAACTACCGGATGAATAATCGAAGTTCTCGATGCGATCTGTTGCAAGCTTTAGTCTCGGCGGAGGCGATATTGGCGAAAAGCCCGAGCCTTGGTGGCAACGGACCTTCTTCTTCTTCTAGACCAAGGGGTGGTAAGAACAAAAAAGGAACAAAGGCCACAAGCAAGTGAACTCAAGTGTTGCCAATGGCAAAGATAAGGTGAAGAAGGGTGGTGGAGTGAACAAGCCAGCTAAGGGGAAGTGCTTCAACTGCGGTGAGAAAGGACATTGGAGGTCAGCCTGTTCCAAACCTAAGAGGGATGGAAAGAAAGGTAATTCTCACGCACTAGTTGTTGAAACTTGTTTAGCGGCGTATGCCTCCCATTTTGTGGGTGGTGGATACGGGATCCACTAATCATGTTTGTTTCACATTCTGGGGGTTCAAAGGACCCGACAACTTAGTGGGAGTGAGGTCCTCATCACACTTTGGGCGATCTTCTGAGTGGCAAAATGAAGCGATGGGAGAAGTGCACCGTCTTTTTGAAAACAAAGTGCTTTAATTTTTGAGATATTCTTTACGTTCCGGATTTTTAGAAAGAATTCATTTTCAGTTTCTAAACTTTTATGATGGATATTTTGGTTACTTTTTTTTAATAAAGTTGTTACCAATTTTATTTTTTGATAAATTTATCTGTCATGGAACGTTGTTGAATGATCTCTATACAATTAACTGTGCACACCACTCACGAAATGTATCCTATAACACATCAATTGTTTCCGAGAAAAGAAAGCATTCATCAGACGTAAACAAGACACTTCTTTAGCATCTATAAATTGGGTCATATAAATCCAAAGAGGATCCAAAGGTTGGTAAGAGACGGTTCACTAGGGCTTCTCCAAGTTGAACCGATTCCAACCTGCGAATCATGTTTGGAGGGTGATATGACCAAGATGGCATTTGGAGCCAAGGGGAATGGGGCTAAAGAAATGTTAGAGATCGTTCACATAGATGTACGTAGTTCAATGTCAACCAAAGCAAGAGGAGGTTATGAGTAATTTATTGATGATTACTCAAGGTACATTTTCCTTATGAAGAATGAATCTGAGACCTTTGAGAAATTCTAAAGAATTTAAGGCTCAAGCAGAGAATCATATGGAAAAACGTATCAAGTCTCTACGATCTGATCGTGGAGGCGAATACCTCAGCGATGAGTTTTTGAACTACTTATCCGATGAAGGGATTGTATCCCACTCACCGCAACCGGAACCCTCAACAAAATAGGGATTGCGGCGAAGCAAATGCGAAATTCTTTTGGAAATGGTTAGATCAATGATGAGTTATACGGATCTTCCCGAGTCGTTAAGGGTCATGCCTTGGAAAACAAATGACTTACATTCTCGAACTTGGTGCTATCCAAATCGGTTCCCGAACCCCAAAGAGAATTGTGGACCCAGCGCAAGTCTAGTATGAGACACATGAGAACTTTGGGGTGTCCGCCCACGTGTTGGACAAGGAAAAACGTAAAATTGGATCCTCGATCGTAATTAAAAAGCATTTTTGTAGGATACCCCGGAACAAAAAAGGGTGAATGTTCTATAGTTCAAGATCAAAAGGTGGACATCCGCACCCACTTTAGATTTTGGAAGAAAACTATAGAACCAAAGAAAACCCGTAGTGAGATTACCTTAAATGAGCTTAGAGGGCAAACCTCGGTCTTAATCGTCTTAGATGATATACCAAACCATCGTTTTTCTGGCAACCGAGCCTCGTTATAGTGGAAGGGTTGTTAGACAGCGACCGAGAGATTCATGGGAATAGGAGAGTCCTCGGACTTGATTCCCTAATCGGACCCCATGGACATATGACGAGGCACTCCAAGATAAGGATCTTTTATTCTTGGCAAAACAAAAATGAAAGCCGGGCCGGGTTCTATATTTCATAATAGAGTGTGGGAGTTAGTCGAACCACTTAATGGGGTCAAACCCATTAAATGCAAGTGGGTATATAAGAGGAAAAGAGGATAGGACGGGAAGGTTGAAACCTTTAAAGCAAGACTAATGGCGAAAGGTTATACTCAGAAAGAAAGGGATCGATTATGAGAAAAATTTTCGCCTGTAGCCATGCTTAAGTCCATCCGTATTCTCTTATCGACTGCTGCGCACTTCGACCTTGAAATCTGGCAAATAGATATCAAGATAGCTTTCCTTAACGGAAGTCTTGATAAAGAGATCTATGTGCAGCAACACCAAGGTTTCATTGAAACAGGCCAAGAACACTTAGTTTGTAAGCTCAAGAGGTCCATTTACGGACTCAAACAGGCATCCAGAGCTTGGAACCAAAAGTTTTGATCATGTTGTAAAGTCTTATGGGTTTGATCAAAACGAGTTTGAAAGTTGTGTGTATAAGAAGCGTGTCGGAACTGCATTGGTATTCTTAGTACTATACATAGATGACATTGTGATCATCGGGAACGATGTGAAGGTGTGGTCAGACGTAAGGGCATGGCGTTTCAAAACAGTTTGATATGAAGGACTTAGGGAAACCGGACACATCCTTGGGATCAAGATTACTCGAGATCGCAAGAAAAGGATGATCGGGTTATCGCAAGTATTCATACGTTGACACTGGTTTTAAAACGATTCAGCATGCAAGATTCCAAGAAAGGATTCGTACCTTTCAGACTTGGAATCCATCTATCCAAGAAAATGTCCCCTAAGACACAAAAGGAGATAGATGACATGAAAGGCATTCCTTGTGCTTCGGCTGTAGGAAACCTTATGTATGCAATGCTGTGTACGAGACCGGATATATGCTCTGCCGTAGGCATGGTAGCAAGATATCAGAGTAACCCAGGGAAAGCGAATTGATGACAGTTAAAAACATTCTGGAGTATCTGAAAAGAACTCGGGATAGAATGTTGATTTATCAGTCAGATACTCCAATCCCCATCGGGTACATGGACTCGGATTTCCAATCAGATTTAGATTCCATAAATTATCTGCCTCAGTTAGTTTGTTTCCATTTGGGAAGTGTAGCCATCGAATGGACGAGTGTGAAGCATAAATGCATCACTGACTCAACCATGGGACTCGGGTAAGTAGCTGTTTGTGAAGCAGTGAAAGAACCGATTAGGCTCTAGATCTTCTTAGTGGACTTGGATGGTGTTCAATACGTCAGCAATATCTGCTAGGAGCAGTTACAAATTCAAGAGAACCAAGAGTCCACGAGTCAAACAAACACATTAAAGGAAAGACATCTTATACGAGAAATCGTTAAGAGAGGAGATATAGATGTGGCAAAAGATAGCGTCTGAGGACAGCCTAGCAGATCCATTCACAAAGCGTCTGCCTCTGAATACATTCGAGAGACATATGAGTGGAATGGGTGTCAAGACCGTTGCCAATCTGCTTTGAGTATAAGTGGGAGAAATTATTAGGTTAAGTGTAGGTGACATTAGATGTCACGGACTACTCGAGACGTGTTGTAGTATACTTAAAAAAAGGACTTTGAGTATAAGTGGGAGATTGTTGGGATTATCTTTGAAAAGTATGCTTTTTACTTTGTATAATCGAAAACCTGAATTTTCGATTTTATTTCTTTGAAATAAATTGTTTATCAATGATGCTTTAAATATGATTGAATGTTATATATATTTCTTTGCATAATCGTTCAATAATTAAATGACGTGTTACATCAGTAGTTAATTTAGTGATACCGGATCACGAAGATTAAATTAACGATCCTTGTAACTAAAAAGTCGCCATTCACGACCTAGATGGAAATGAACAACCATCGCGAAAGGTTGAGGTGTAAGGCTCGATTGGTTTGTCTTGACCAAGAGATTACACTAGTGCATGACCGATCTTGTTGAATAGGACCCTCATGAGGATAAATTCTTGAATCCGAACAAGGAAGAATTAGACCTCGATGGTTCGTTATTTCTTAACCTTCGTCCCTTAAATAGGATCACGTGGGATCGGTAACTATTGCTTTGACTTATCATGGGTAGCGAATCGAGAGAGATTCAATACTTTTTATCTTGGGCAATATTATTGGTCACATGTGATTGCTAAGATTTAATACGAAGAATCGTGTGCAAAATGCGCTTGCTTGATTTGCCCCTTGGGAGGTTCATAAGTTTTATCATACCAAATCTTGCAAGTGGAATTAGTTTCCTAGTATGGATAATAATGTTGAACCGTTCCTCGACCAAGGACAAAAATATTAATTAACGGAAAGCTATTTCAAAGGCTTGAATTAATTAATGGGCTAGATAATCTTAAACACGGAAATAATGACCGGAGCCATATTGATTATAATATGGGTTAAGATGGATGGTGCAATATTAATTATGTAGTGGGATTAATTAATATTTATGGGCTTGAATTATATTGTGGCTCAATATTAGATATTCAAGATCCATTAGAAGGTCCAATCTTAATTCTCCTAAAGGCCCCCTGAGTAGCCCAACATATAGTCCAATAACCGAAAAAGGTGATTAAAATAAAATAAATATTGTTGCTTATATTTCCTCTAAATTTTCGAAAATTATGGATAAAAGAGGGAGAAAGATTTTCTTTGAATTTTGTTATGGAATGAAGATATGTATTCTTGGAATACAAGATTATCTCATTAAATTCAAGAAATCTCCCACTTGGTTATACATAGTGAAATTTCAAAATTTTGAAAATATAGTGGGCAAGAAAGATTTTCTTGATTTTCTTGAAAAGATATTATGGAAGATATGTATTTCTTGAAATACAAGAATATCTCATAAATTCAAGAAGATCCAAATCTTGGTATCTTGCCTAGTATTTTTTAAAAATTATGCCATAAAATAGAGGAGGTTGAATTTTGTGGAATATTTTAATTATGGGAAAAAGAATATATGGGATATATTCAAGATTTCTTGGTAACCAAGAAAAGTCTTTTCCCACATTGAAATATCACATAATTTTCGTCCAAACCCCCTCTTATAAATAGGGGATGATTAGTTCATTCTCAAGTACAATTCCATGTGCTGGAAATATTAGCAAATCCACATAAGTGGTGCAACAAAGTTTATTTTTTCCTTTTGTTAATTGTTCATGAGTATCCTTCCAACGATTGTCGAGCAAGGGCTAAGGAATACTTGGGAAGTCCTTTTGGTTAGTCCGTCCCAAGCCAAAGCGCCATCCCGAGAGGTGCGTTCACGTAAACCCGTAGATTCCGCGTCGTAGGTTTTACGTGGCTTTTTATATGCATGATTTGTTGTTGCAATTATTATTTGAATTAATATAGGATTAATTCATGCTAGTAATAATTAATGAATTAAATTTGTATTTAAATATTCACCCCGAATAGATCTGTGTAACTCATTCCCCAACACCACTGAGATTGCACAGCAAGAGCAAGAATAACTTCGAAAAGATGGCAGACTTGACGATCGGGCCGAATGTATGATGAAAATCAGCCCCGAAACTGAGTGAACCCTGTGCCCGAGGCGAGCTTTATGACGCTCAATAGTACCATCGGAATGAAACTTGGTCCGAAAAACCCATTTCAACCAACAATATTAAGACGCGTGAAGGACAAGGTACAAGATCCCACGTATTATTTTGACGTGAGAGCATCGATCTCTTCTGCGTGATAGCGCATAACCATTCTGGAGATTTGGCAATGGATTTGAAACCTCTAGGTTCGAGCTAGCGATCGAGAGGATAAGCAATAACAAAGGGTCTGAAAGATCAACCGGATAACGAGGCTTGAACACCCCAAAGACGCGCACGCAGCGTCACCATAGGATGGGCCGGACCCCACACGGGACCCCAGTGGATCGAGGACCGCAATAGAGGCGGGTTACGGGGCGGATCGGTTAGTGGGGGTTGGTTAAGGCGGCGGCGGTGCGGAGGTGCCGTATCACGATGGGAGTTGTTCCTCATCATCCAAAGGAATGATGTGAGAACGAGAAACAGGCAGTGATGACACGGGACGGATGGATGGCGGCAGAGGCATGGGCACGATGATAGTACCATCCAAAAAATTTGAGAAATCCAAATTGGACATCGGTGTTGCGCGGATTTGAGTTCTCGAGAAAGGAAAACATAGTTCATCAAATTGAGCATGCCTCGATAAGAAGACCCGAGAAGTAAATTGGATCGAGGCAACGAAAATCCCTTATGTGTTTATTGTACCCAAGAAATATCTGGCCGACTTTTTTGGGTGCCAACTTGTGTTCAGCATAGTCCCTCAAAAAATGGATAAACTCGACAACCGAACGGTTTAAAATTGGCATAGTTTGGAATTGATCCAAAAAGAAGCTCAAAGGGAGACTTGTTAGACAGTACAGATGAGGGCAGACGATTAATAACATAAACTGCAGTGGCAAAAGCATCAAACCACAACGATACAGGAGCATGTGAATGAAATAACATAGAAAGACCTGTTTCAGAAATATGTCTATGCTTGCGTTCTGCCCGCCCATTCTGCTGAGGAGTGTATGGACACGAGAGACGATGAAGAATGCCATGTAGTGACATAAATTCACGGACTCTAGAATTCACAAATTCTGTGCCACCATCACTTTGGAAAACCTTGATTTTTCTGGAAAACTGAGTGCAGACAAAAGCATGAAATTTCACCAAAATATCATAAAATTCAGACTTAGCACGAAGGGGATAAATCCAAGAGAAACGAGAATGATCATCCACAAAAGCGACATAATATTTAAACCCATCGACGAAAATAATCGGGGCGGGCCCCACGATCACAATGGACTAAGTCAAGCATCTTGATCATCATCGTTTTTCATTCAACGAAAAAAGGTACACGTTTGCTCTTAGCCAACCGACAAGAGGAAACAAAGTGTAGAGTTTCAGTAATAAAAAGTAATAGATAATTGGCCTATCTTTTGCAATAAAGAAATAATAGTAAACGGGACATGCCCCAAAACGAAGATGCCATAAATCAAAATTGGCCTTCAAGTATTTATTCCTAATTGCTTGAATTAAGCGTCGGGACACCCCGATCAAGCAAATATAAACCTTTATCAACCCTTCCCTGAGCCATAATTTTCTTTGTCACCCGGTTCTGAATGGCAAAGAACTTATCAGAGAACACAACGTCAACAGGGTAATCAGCAGTCAACTTAGAAATAGACAATAAGTTCTTAGTAATATGTGGCACAACCAATACATCCAACAATTTAACATCCCCAGATAATTTAGAAGTGCCAATATCGCGAAATATTTAAAGCGTAACCATTACCAACAATAATGTAACCGTTACGATTATAAGGCCCAAGGATTCAAGAAGCGATGTGTCGATTCGTCATATCGCTTGAAGCACCAGAGTCCAAATACCAATCAGGAGTGGAATCAAAAATCTGACATGAGTGATTAAAGGCCTGAGCAAGATTGGCAGAAGAAGCAGCATTCCGAGCATCAATAAATTGAGGGCATTTATTCGCATAATGTTCACCGCTGCATATCTGACAACGAGGAGTATAGGTACGACGACCCCCGTTTCCACCCTGATTACCCGGTTTGCTACCCGAATTACCACGAAACCCTGTAGACTGCGGACGATTGTTAGAGTGCTGAAAATTTCGGCCTCTGTTGTTGAACCCCTGATTGCCCGAAGAGAAACCGGAGTCGCCCTTAGGCTGACCTTGTCCACCTGAGGAACGGCCACCACTGCATTTACCATTGCGGGTTTTGAAGCCGTGAACGCCGCCGAAGATGGAGAACCACCTTCCATAGCACGCAACATCATCTCAAACTGACTAGCTTGATGAAGCAAGGTACGAAACACAGGCAATGTGGTTAGCGTCATTCGAGTGTCAACAAACGAGGCAAATTGAATGCCTAACCCTTGTAAGAACCAATGGCTTTTATCAGTTTCATCAATAGGGCGACCAATTGCCGAAAGTTGATCACACAAGTTCTTAAATTTCCGGCCATAGTCGTCCACCGAGAGATCACCCTTCCGAAGAGAAAGCAACTCCTCAAGTAGCTGATGGGTGTGAGAAGCGGATGAGTCGGAGAACGCCGCCAGCAGCGTCGACCAAGCCGAATGAGAGGTTTGACAATCCAGAACCTCCGATGCCGCATCCGGAGTGAGCGACGTGAAGACGACACTGAGTAATTTCTTATCTTTCATACGCCACGCAAGAAACGCCGGATTTGGTTGATGGGCGCCATCAATCGTGATTGTAGGGGATGGGGCCACGACTGATCCATCAAGAAATCCCATTAGGTCGAAGCACTCGGCCATATGAATGACTTGACGATACCACATCAAGTAAGTAGAGGGTTCAAGTTTGATCGGTACCATTGAGAGCATTGTATTGACATGAAGCGGATCGGTGATGGAAGAGGATGATGCCGCCATTGAAAAACCTGAAGCGTAGGGTTGCGAGAACAGAATATTTGCGAGACAATGATACTGGAGGGGACCTGTCCAGAAATCAGTCGAGGAGTTGGAGGGGACCAGTCCAACGAAGAGAGCCGGCGAGCGGAAGAGATGATCGGCGGCAGCAGAAAAGTAGGTTTAGGATCGTGTTTAGGATCGTGATACCATGTGATGATAATTAGAATATCACCGTTAATCAGGTGATTGGAAGAATTCCACTATAAATAAGGATACAATTACAACAATAATGACCAAGAATTAATGACCAATAATGACCAAGATCTAATCTATTAATTACATATTAATAACCAATAATGACCAAGATCTAATCTATTAATTACATATTAATTATCCTTAATATATAAATTAATTATCCTTAATAGGCTATTTGGCGGCAGAGTTTCATGAGCGGTTTAACGTGGCCTTGAGCAGGGGCTCCCACTGCCAATACACGAGGTTTTCTATTCTTAACTACTTCCATATTTTGAGCTTAATTTGAATGCTCTAATGGATTATATGAGTTATATATATGATATGACTAGGACTAGGATTTACTCTAATTTCTTTCTCCCATGTGATCTCTAAACACGAAAGTCACGATTGAAAATAATATTATATGTACCGAGTACCAAATTTGGACCAGAAATAGCACCGACAATGTTTTTATTAGAAATGTTATGCTCCAATCCAATGCACATGCACATGCACACATGGTAACGTGTAGGTTTGAAATGTCTCCATGGGCCACCCCTTCAAAAAAATAATTTATTTAGACAAAATCTTGTATAGACATGGTTCATGTTATGAACCTTGTTTTTAAATCATGACATCTGACCATACCCAGTGTATAATACGAGTCAAGTTTAGTGGTTTAGAAAAATATGTTGGAATTGAGTGAAATGAATCAAATCATTTAAGTTCATAGAATAAAATTGATTCATGTGAGACCAACTTATTTATTTATTCATCGATTCATTCACTCTCTCCTCAACATCATTTATACATCATTAATTTTTAAATATTCGATTGTTTAAACTTTAAACACACTATCACAATTTCGAAGGGAAACAATCAAAAGGGTGCTCCATCCAATCGTTAACCGAGTAGCAAAAACTTAAGGGGTGTGAGCTCTTAGCCATTTTCAAAGAGCTAAACTTGATGTTTTCCACAATTTTATCCACATCCGGAATGTGTCCTTTGAAGATAAGATCATTTCTCTCCTTTCAAATTTTCCAAATAGTACATTGCCAAATTAAATTCGAGATCAACTTACCAGATTTTCGGATTCCTTGACCACAAAACTCAACCATGTGATCATGAAGTTCAGATGAGTAGGTCAAATGAAAATTAAGCCATTTGCATATTATAGACCAGATTTGTAATGCACCATTGCAAGACGTGTAGATATGTGACACTGATTCAATAGTAGAGTGGCAGCTTACACAATTCATGTTATCCCCTGCCGAAAACGGCTCCCGTCGAGCTAGATTGTCCTTGGTAGGTATGTGATCTTGAAGCGCCTTTCACACAAATGGTGACCCTTTAAAAGGTATTGTATGTTCCCTATTTTTATTTTCATATGTATTTGTTACAGGATGAGAGTGAAAGAATCCCATCTTATCTAAAAGCTGACGAGGGCCTGAGACTGGAGGCTCTGATATCATAAAAGAATCTCGTCTCATCTAAAAGCTCAAACTTGTAGAGAGGTGAGTAATTTATTTGTATATAGTCCCCTAATAGAGAGTACCCCTTGTACTCTAAGTTAATGAAAATACCACCTTTACCTTTCCAAAAAAAAAAAAAACTCTCAAAATAATTATCAATCAATTATTCATCCATCCATACATTTTTTATGGATCCCATCATCACCTCAGTTCTACCACATTTTTCTGCAAAAAGTATATTCTCTTTCCATTTATATATTTGGATGGAGGACACTCTCTCCAATTTACAATTCATCCACAATAATTTTAAACATCAACTTGTATCCGTTCAATGTTTACTTAACACAATTCAATAGTAGAGTGGCAGCTTACACAATTCATGTTGTCCCCTGCCGGAAACAGCTCCCATCGAGCTAGATTGTCCTTGGTAGGCATGCGATCTTTAAGCGTCTTCCACACAAATGCCGACACTTTAGAAGGTATTGTTTGTTCCCTCTTTTTATTTTCATATGTATTTGTTACAGGGTGAGAGTACTCCTTGTACTCTAAGTAATGAAAATACCACCTTTATCTTTCGAAAAAAAAAAAACACTCTCACAATGGTTCATCAATCAATCATTTATCCATACATACATTTTTTATAGGTCTCACCATCACCTCATTTCTACCCACATTTTTCTGTAAAAAAATATATTCTCTTTTCATTTATATATTTGGATGGATGACATTCTCTCCAATTTAAAAGTTATCCACAATAGTTTTAAACATTATCTTGTATCCATTCAATGTTTAAACATCCCTTTGGATAATCATTCTAGATTTGTAGATTCAGTGTTTTCTTGCAAACTTTCAAAAAAAAATATGTTTCTTGAACATTGATATAATTATATTTAAATTTGAGATTTAATTCCGACTCATTTATTAAAAAGGTTAAATTCATGCATAAATATTTAAAAATTATTGCAAATAACATATTAAATTTGGCTAACAATTATACATTAGACCCAGACCTCTCGAGAAGCCCTGCTCTATTCTGCCTTTCATAATCCAACTACATTTCAAGGTTTGTGGGACCATTTTGACAGGAAAATTGGAAGTTTTATATAGAATTACATAATACGAATAAATTAGACAAAGCGAAGATAAATTCAATTTCGAGATAAGCCATCATTGTCTAAGATATATAATTAGAAAAATATTACTTGTTTAGATAGAAAAGTATTACCTATTTAAATAGAAAAGTATTACTTGTTTAGATAGAAAGGTATAACTTGTTTAAAAAAAAGTATTACTTTGTTTAGATGAAAAAGTATTACTTGTTAAGACGACTATATTACACAAAGTGAAGAAATATTCAATCTTGAGCCAGAGAGAACATGCAAGATATATAAGTAATCATTTTCTAAGATATATAATCAATAAATGTCCCAAAATTCTTGTAAGAGGACCCTCCTTCATTGACACTCTTTTCACATGTTTCTTTCAATGCCAATGCATTAGCCTTTAAACTATCGCCAGAAAATAAAATGTCAATTTTGTTCTTAATTTCATTTCTCGATCCAATCCCATTTTCATCAAGACTAATCCTCAATCCAGTCTCCCACTTATCACAAATGTATTTCTGGTTGTGGAATTGGTCCGCAAAATAGGGCCAGCAAAGAAAAGGCACACCTTTACTTAAACCCTCGAGAGTCGAGTTCCATCCACAATGAGACAAAAAACACGCAACAGAAGGGTGAGAAAGAACTCTTTCTTGGGGCGCCCATTCAACAATCATTCCATTTTCACTCACCCTATCCAGGAAACCATCCGGGTACACAGCCCGTGACCCGTTCGCAAGTCCCGGCCTTACGACCCATAGAAAAGCCCGGCCCGAAAGCTCGAGCCCTAGCGCCAACTCATCCAGCTGTACTTGAGAGATAACAGCTACGCTGCCAAATGAAACGTAAATTACGGATCCGGGTGGTTTAGTGTCCAACCAAGCTAAACAAGATGCATCTTCGGGATAAAAATTGCCCGAACCGGGACGTGATTCGGCGTCGAGCAACGGTCCAACTGGAAGAAAGTTTGGATTCAAAAATGAGGATTCAATTTCATAACATGTATTGCATAGCACCCACTTGCATTTACTAATTTTTTCATGATAAATTCTTTTTCCACCGGCTGCTACGAACATCTTTTGTACTTTTCTGTTGCTGGGAAAGCTCCAACCGAATTCATCCTCTCCCCAAGCGGGTATATCATCCGAGAGCCTAACCATTTCACCTTTCTTGATGTTTCCTACAATATGACAGAAAAATATTAGTTGTTTCACTTAACAGTATTAGTTATTTTCACTGAAAAGTATTAGTTGTGTATAATTGCACCGTACGACTAGAGAAAATAAGTTTTTTGGTAACATAACTTATCTAGTGTCCATTTTTCGTCCAAATAAAATTTAACTATCCAATTTTGATCCAATAACTAATCTAATTGTCCAAGTTTGGTCCCAATTTTTGTCAAAATATCGCGAACAACGTCGTTTAAGTCACGTGCTAGTTACGTCCTAGTAAAATTTGAGGGTTTTCGATATTGTTGCATACATGGACACTTAGTTTTTTTTTTTTTTACGTTTTTTAATTAATTAAATTACAAATGTGTAAATGACTCAATAAATTAAATTAAAACTCAAAATTAAAATCTACAAATTTAAAAAAGACTAAATTTTATTGGCCGGGACTTCCGTATGACTGAAATTGACATTTTTCGCTTAATTTTTTAGTGAAAATTGGTTCAAATTTTGATAATCAATTTAGTTATGGGATCAAAATTGGATGTTAATTTTTTTTTGGACAAAAAATAGACGGTAAATAAATTATGGGACAAAAAAAAAAATATTCTCATACAACTAATAAGTTCAAAAACTTTCAAACTGATAAATTACTGGAAGACTTACTAATAAATACTCCCTCCATCTACCAATCTTATGCACAGTTGACTTTGTGAACGAGTTTTGTATTAGTAATTGAAATGATTGATGAGGGATCTATCATATCATACCCCTCCTTAAAAATCACTTTATCATTTCAATTACTAATACAAAACTCGTTCGAAAAAACGCGTGTGAAAGTCAACTGTGTGCATAAGATTGGTGGACGGAGAGAGTACATTTTAGGATTGCAACTTATTAATATGTACAAAATGATTGCATATACGTATGTAAATTTGCACTTTCGTGTGCAATTTTGAATGTATATGTAATCTATTTTGTACCCCCACTCTTGTACTAGTTAGTAATTTTCCCTAAATTAATTCGAAAAAAGGGGTGGAGCTCAATGTTTTACCATTAGGATCAAGAACTCCATCTTCGAGAAGCTTTGGCAATTGAAATACCATGGCCATGGACGCAGCTGAAGCCGACGAAAACCCGAAAGGCTCTGCTCCCATCTCCAGAGCAATATCCAAAATCCATTCAAATGTAAGATCGAAAATTACGCAAGTAATTTTCTCATCTCGATCAGAGCCGTTAGTCCTCTGAATCAAGTGCATCAGCGATCCAGACAAAGTCCTCTTGAAAGGTTCCATGTTAAAAGAATCACTCTGTTCTTCTGGAGTTCGCGTATCCGGGATTGGAGTCAGGATTAAGTTATCCTCATCCTCTTCACTGGATAGTTTTGCAGCTACAATTTGGTCATGTATACTTTGTAAATTGACAAATGTGACCTTAATCCCCTGTTTGGCTATTTGGCGGCAGAGTTTCATGAGCGGTTTAACGTGGCCTTGAGCAGGGACTCCCACTGCCAATACACGAGGTTTTCTATTCTTAACTACTTCCATATTTTGAGCTTAATTTGAATGCTCTAATGGATTATATGAGTTATATATATGATATGACTAGGACTAGGATTTACTCTAATTTCTTTCTCCCATGTGATCTCTAAACACGAAAGTCACGATTGAAAATAATATTATATGTACCGAGTACCAAATTTGGACCAGAAATAGCACCGACAATGTTTTTATTAGATCCAATCCAATGCACATGCACATGCACATGGTAACGTGTAGGTTTGAAATGTCTCCATGGGCCACCCCTTCAAAAAAATAATTTATTTGGACAAAATCTTGTATAGACATGGTTCATGTTATGAACTTTGTTTTTAATTCATGACATCTGATCATATTCAGTGTATAATACGAGTCAAGTTTAATGGTTTAGAAAAATATGTTGGAATTGAGTGAAATGAATCAAATCATTTAAGTTCATAGAATAAAATTGATTCATGTGAGACCAACTTATTTATTTATTCATCGATTCATTCACTCTCTCCTCAACATCATTTATACATCATTAATTTTTAAATATTCGATTGTTTAAACTTTAAACACACTATCACAATTTCGAAGGGAAACAATCAAAAGGGTGCTCCATCCAATCGTTAACCGAGTAGCAAAAACTTAAGGGGTGTGAGCTCTTAGCCATTTTCAAAGAGCTAAACTTGATGTTTTTCACAATTTTATCCACATCCGGAATGCGTCCTTTGAAGATAAGATTATTTCTCTCCTTTCAAATTTTCCAAATAGTACATTGCCAAATTAAATTCGAGATCAAGTTACCAGATTTTCGGATTCCTTGACCACAAAACTCAACCATGTGATCATGAAGTTCAGATGAGTAGGTCAAATGAAAATTAAGCCATTTGCATATTATAGACCAGATTTGTAATGCACCATTGCAAGACGTGTAGATATGTGACACTGATTCAACAGTAGAGTGGCAGCTTACACAATTCATGTTATCCCCTGCCGAAAATGGCTCCCGTCGAGCTAGATTGTCCTTGGTAGGTATGTGATCTTGAAGCGCCTTTCACACAAATGGCGACCCTTTAAAAGGTATTGTATGTTCCCTATTTTTATTTTCATATGTATTTGTTACAGGATGAGAGTGAAAGAATCCCATCTTACTAAAAAGCTGACGAGGGATTGTGACTGGAGGCTCTGATATCATAAAAGAATCTCGTCTCATCTAAAAGCTCAAGCTTGTAGAGAGGTGAGTAATTTATTTGTATATAGTCCCCTAATAGAGAGTACCCCTTATACTCTAAGTTAATGAAAATACCATCTTTGCCTTTCCAAAAAAAAAAACTCTCAAAATAATTATCAATCAATTATTCATCCATCCATACATTTTTTATGGATCCCATCATCACCTCAGTTCTACCACATTTTTCTGCAAAAAGTATATTCTCTTTCCATTTATATATTTGGATGGAGGACACTCTCTCCAATTTACAATTCATCCACAATAATTTTAAACATCAACTTGTATCCGTTCAATGTTTACTTAACACAATTCAATAGTAGAGTGGCAGCTTACACAATTCATGTTGTCCCCTGCCGGAAACGGCTCCCATCGAGCTAGATTGTCCTTGGTAGGTATGCGATCTTTAAGCGTCTTCCACACAAATTCCGACACTTTAAAAGGAATTGTTTGTTCCCTCTTTTTATTTTCATATGTATTTGTTACAGGGTGAGAGTACCCCATGTACTCTAAGTAATGAAAATACCACCTTTACCTTTCGAAAAAAAAAAAAAAACACACTCTCACAATGGTTCATCAATCAATCATTTATCCATACATACATTTTTTATAGGTCTCACCATCACCTCATTTCTACCCACATTTTTCTGTAAAAAAATATATCCTCTTTTCATTTATATATTTGGATGGATGACATTCTCTCCAATTTAAAAGTCATCCACAATAGTTTTAAACATTATCTTGTATCCATTCAATGTTTAAACATCCCTTTGGATAATCATTCTAGATTTGTAGATTCAGTGTTTTCTTTCAAACTTTAAAAAAAAAAAATGTTTCTTGAACATTGATATAATTATATTTAAATTTGAGATTTAATTCCGACTCATTTATTAAAAAGGTTAAATTCATGCATAAATATTTAAAAATTATTGCAAATAACATATTAAATTTGGCTAACAATTATACATTAGACCCAGACCTCTCGAGAAGCCCTGCTCTATTCTGCCATTCATAATCCAACTACATTTCAAGGTTTGTGGGACCATTTGACAGGAAAATTGGAAGTTTTATATAGAATTACATAATACGAATAAATTAGACAAAGCGAAGATAAAATCAATTTCAAGATAAGCCATCATTGTCTAAGATATATAATTAATAAATGTCTCAAAATTCTTGTAAGAGGACCCCCCTTCATTGACGCTCTTTTCACATGTTCCTTTCAATGACAATGCATTATCCTTCAAACTATCATCACAAAATAACATGTCAATTTTATTCTTGATTTCATGCCTCGATCTAATCCCATTTTCATCAGGATTAATCCTTAATCCAATCTTCCACTTATCACAAATGTAATTCCCGTTGTGGAATTGATCCGCAAAATAAGGCCAGCAAAGAAACGGCACACCGTTATTTAAACCTTCTAGAGTCGAGTTCCACCCACAATGGGACAAAAAACAAGCAATCGAAGGATGAGCAAGAACTTTCTCTTGAGGGGCCCATTCGACAATCTTTCCCATCTCCCCCACCCGATCGAGAAACCCATCCGGGTGTACAGCCCGTGACCCGTTTGCAAGATCCATTCTCACGACCCACAGAAAAGCCCGGCCCGAGAGCTCGAGCCCTAGTGCCAACTCATCCAATTGTTGCTGAGAGAAAGATGCAAAGCTGCCAAAAGAAACATAAATCACTGATCCAGGTGGTTTAGTGTCCAACCAGTGTAAACAAGTTGCATCTTCTGGATAAAAATTGCAAGAATTGTTCATCTCGAGTAAAGGTCCGACCGGCCGTAAAATCGGGCTCAGATCACAGGCCGAGGGTTCAATTTCATAGCAAGTGTTGGTTATCACCATCCACTTGTTTTGATTATTAAATTTTTGACTGATGAATTTTGCACTTTCAAAGAAGGACTTTTGTGCTTTTAAGTTGCTGGAAAATCCCCAAACTAGTTCATCTTTTCCCCAACAAGGTATATCTTCGGATAAGCTGATTTTTTCACCTTTTTGAATGCTTCCTGCAATATGAAAATGATAATCACAGTACATTCTTACTTGTGATGGTATTAATTAATGGGTCAGATAACTTAATTGTAATTAAACAACAAACAAATTAAGTCTTTGATCCCAAATAATTGAAATAGTCTAATAGATTAGATGTAGGGGTGGAAAATTTACCGAAAATACCGGTATACCGGCTTACAGTACCGGAAATATACCGAATTTATCGGAATTTTCGATATATCGGAATTTTCGGTACGGTATGGTTACCGTACCGAACATTTCGGTACGATAACGGTATAAAATTTCAAAAGTCTTGGTATACCGGCATACCGTACATTGGATATATACCGTACTGTGTTTTACATTTACATTTCAATTTTGGACAGATTTCCAGTATTTGGACATCTTTTATTTCTAACTTTTGCAATGTTATTGCCTTGTGAACTGTGTTTTATTTTGTTTTGTTTGTATTTTGTAAGACTACTGATGTGTTATATGGAGTGGAGAATTTCTGCCTTGTGAACTTTTTTACACATTATTAACTCCCATTTTTATCTCTTGCTTTTAGCCTTCAATATGCATTATGGCATCTCCCTTTTCTATTTCACTTTCATAAAATATAAGTTTTTTAAATAAATAATCAAGGTATAAACAGTATACCGTTAATTCGGTATGAAACGGTATACCGTTAATTCGATATGTCTTAAAAATTTTGATGCGATCTGATATCTACGAAATTCGATCGATTATCTGGTATGTGATTTTAGCATACCGAAATTACGGTATACCGTACTTCGATATACCGTAATTTTCGGTACGATACGGTATGGATTTTCACATACCGTAAATTACGGTACGGTACGGTACGATATGTCACCCCTAGATTACTTTGTGCATACGACCCAATATGATTCTATTTTTAATACATGCATCTAAATTTAGATGCATGTATTAAAAATAGAATCATATTGGGTTAGATGCATGAATTAAAAATAGAATCATATTGGGTCGTATGCACAAAGTAATCTATCAATTAATTGAAATTTACCATTTAAAATAAATTTAAATCTTTTTTTTATTGGATACTTTCATGAGCACAACGATTCTAAGACACAAGAATTTGCCTTCTATCATAGCCAAAATGGGTTGAATTAATGTTTACATGCAATTTACAATTATCACTTTATAGTATAATAATTAATAATTTTGAATTAAATTAATAAATAATATTACCAAATCAATATATTTTGATGAAACTACTCATACTAATTTAAAACATCACACAAAATGCAATTAAATTGTATAGTAAAACTGGTTATGTACTATTTTCTCAACCAAAATATATACATCTCCAGTTCAAGAAAGGCTAAATGTTTAACCTTTTTGGATGGTTCCTACAGTATGAAAAATGATATCCACAATACATTTGTTGGATAATCTTATGTGAATTATTTGAAATAAAGAGTCTTTGGTCCAAAAAAACCCCATGATGTTACTATTAGGTCCTAATTACTTTTTAAATAAATAAGAGGTCCAAAATAAATGTTGAAAAGTCCATAATAACCTCCCCTAATATCATATCAGCTGCCTCACTCACCTCTGTCATTTATCATTTTCACGTTGTCTCTGTCTCCAAAAAAAAAAAAAATCAAAATTTAAGAACAAATCGGCGCACCCGACGGTGGCGGATCTGAGATGAGTGAGTTGAGGCATAAGAGAAGACGGTGACATAGGCGGCGGGGTGGCGGCGGCGGCGCGCAGAACAGATCTGCGCCAGTGATGGAGGATGGCGGCGAAGAACAGATCTAAAGCTTGTGAAAAATTATTGTTGGTGATGGAGGCGGCGGAGGGCGTCGGTTAACAGATCGAATCTGAAGCCGTGAAGCATTACGGTGTAAGGTAGGTGACGAAACTGAGATTGTGGTGGCGGCGAAGGATGGGGTGACCCATTTGGGCGGTGGCGATGGTGAAATTGAAGCCGTGATGATGGTGGAAGGAGGGGATAAAAGTGCAGGTTCCACCCCAGCTATGTGGAAGGAGGGGATAAAAGGAAAATTCATAAGTTCATAAGGATTAAGTTTGTGGATCTGTTTTGTTGGTTGAAATTTTTTGGACCTGTGTTCCTTTGAAATTTGAGGTTTTTTGGGTTTGTGGATGAAAGATCTGATTTTGGAGATGAAGGATTGTGAATTTAGATTTGATTTTGGAGATGGAGGATGATTGATCTTGATCTTGATCTGAATTGGAGATGGGATGTATAACTTCATAAATTCATGAACACATGCATGTTTTTATGCACGTCTTGTTTTATGCATATGTGCATGTCAGAATGATATCTAAATTTTATAATTATAAGAAAATATGTAAATTTTTATATTTTAGATATGCAAATTCTGCAATTTTTCAATTTTTATATGAATTTTTCAAGTTTTAATGTATTTTTTAGAATGTAATTTTTCAATTTTTATATGAAAACCCACTAATATATAGTCCCTTTATTTTAAAATTATTTCCACCTTTGCTTTTGATACGAGTTATTAATGTGAGAGTTGTTTATTAGTATTTAAAGTGATAAAGTAACTTTCGATCGAGGGTATTGTAGTCATTTCGATTTTATTATTAAAGTAGATTTTTTATTGGTAAAAATAATAACATGAGATGTAATTTTAAAATATTGAGAGAATAGTTAAAAAGAGTATAATTACTTTATTATCTTTTATGAAAATGGGTAAATAAATTTGGGACAAACCTTTTGAAAAAAAATGGGTAAATAATTTTGAAACGGAGTGAGTAATTATTATTTAAAAAAAAAATCAGTAGGTAAATATTACCATAATCAGGATCAAGAATCCCATCTTCCAGAAGCTTGGGAATTTGAAGTGTCAAGGCCATGGCGGCATTTGAAGTGGGTGAAAAAGCAACACCTACGGCTCCAATCTTATCTGCAGTTTCCAAAACCCACCCAAAGGTAAGATCAGCTACGACGCAGGTGATTTTATCATCAGGATCTGAGCCGTTGATCCTCTCGATCAACTCCATCAACGATCCAGGAAGCTTCCGTCTCAGAGTTTGCAACAAGTTGGAATCATTTTCGGCCTCAGGATCCGGGATCCAAGTCAGGATTAGGTTATCCTCCTCTTTATCCTCTCCACCAGCAGCAACTAATTTATCATGGATACTTTTTAGGTTAACGAGTGTTACCTTAATCCCGCGTTTGGCTATTCGGCGACATAGTTTCATCATGGGCTTAACATGGCCTTGACCGGGCACCGGCACTGCCAGTACATGAGCTTTCTTAACTGCTTCCATATCTGCTTCATTT
>JBBCBC010000207.1:0-81399 GCA_037126765.1 Stenogyne calaminthoides | reverse complement strand
TTCGGTTCGGTTTTTTCGGTAAATATACCGAACCGAACCGAAATATTTACTTAATATATATATATATATATAATATATATTATAATATATTTATATAAATATATTATAATATATATTATATATATATATCCAAATTTTTATGTTATTAAATGGTTTAATTCAATAATGTTAAAATTACTCAAAACTACAATTTTTTCACTCTCTTTTACTATAAGGTACCACACTTTTTTCATCTTACTATAAGGCGCAAAATCTTCTAATTTTACCCCACCCACACTCCATAATAATTAACCGGTGAAAACACCACCACCAGCGTAAAATACATCCCACCACTCCCAATCTCTCATTTCTCTCAATTATTGGCCGTACCACTGCTCCCAAAAATAAATAAATGAAAAAAATTGGGCTAAAAAAATTAATTAAATAAAACAATATACAATCAAAAAAGTTTAGTAAAATTCAAGAATCGTTTCATCTATTTAAAAACATAGAAAATACTTATAAACCTGCACGAATTTAGTGGGTCTCATGTGCACCCGGATGCATTGTGCACTCATAGAGCATTTTAGAAGCGTGTAACTATACAAAACAGAAACGTGCAACTACTACAACAGAAGCATGCAACTATGTTCCCATATTAATAGTTGCACTTTTCCGTGTAAATAAGTCGCACTTTTCGGCATAACAAGTTTCACGCTTTTAAAATACAATATAAGTGCACGGTGCACCCGATTGCATAAAAAATCTAACTTAAATGAATATCTATACATAGAAAATCGAATGCTTGATTACTTTCGGATGACTAATGAGTAAAGTCGAAGAGTTATTGGCCCTAGGAAATAATATATTTTCCCCAATTACTTTGTCACTTTTTGGTTTTAATTCTATTAATTTTTATTTTTATCCAATAATTTACAAATTTTTTACCAATTGATCCTTTTGACTTTTAAATTTTAATTTTCATCCTATAACTTACTTCAATCAAAACTAAAAAGTGATAAAATTATGCAAATTACAGGACGAAAATCAAAATTAAAAAATCAAAAGGACCACAAAAATAGAAATGTGTAAGTTACATGACGAAAATGTAAATATGGAAATCAGTAGGACAAAAATTAAAAAATGGTAAAGTTATACATGCACTACAAAAAAATAGTGCATTTCCTTCGAAAATTTTCAATATTTTTCCAATATGCCTATGAAATTTTCAACGAAAAATAATTTCGTCCTTAAATAGTATGGCTTGCCTACAATTTACCTACAAACTTTTCTAATTATATATAGGCTATTTTTAAACTATAAGTATAATTGCTTACAGATATGTAAATTTCTAGGAAATTATTTGTGTAGGCAAGTTTGCCTACGAAAATTACAAATGCAAGGTAGTTTGCTCGTAGGTAATTTGTTTGTCTAGAAAATTATTTTTGTAGGTATTTTTTTTAAAGATTATTTTAAAAATTGGTAGGCAAACCGTGCAATCCTTATTTTTTAAGGATCAAATTATTTTTTTAGGAAAATTTCGTAGCCATTTGAAAATTTTTGAAAATTTTCGTAGGCAATTCTTCATTTTCCTGTAGTGATAAGACCGAAAAAACCTTTTTCCCTTTATATTAAATTCTCATTTCCAATCACATTGAAAAAATTAAACAAAATTCCCCTAACATTTAATACATATGAAGAAATGGTCATAATAATACGAATATAAAGCACTCCACAAAATGTACGTGCTCACCAAAGTCTTCTTAAACAAAATGTACGTTCGAAGAAAATTCTCAGATATGCAAGTCTTCTCAACTATCGCATAATAATAAAATACTCCTTTAATACATATCATTTTAGTTTTTACACTAATTTTTTAATAAATGTTATTTTGATTATTTTTCCTTATGTACGTTAATTTTACTACTATTTCTTTTCAACTCATAAAATTAATTTTCCAAAAATCGTTCCATTTATCTTTCCTCTAATTTAGGGATATTTATTTATGGTCTAATTAATTAAGAGCAATATTGACAAAAAAATACTACCTTAATTTGTAGTTTAATTCTAGAATGACAAGTATTAAAAAATTAAAAATTGGAGGGAGTATAAAGCACGAAAATCACCCAAGTAGTGTTTCAAGTTTAATTAATAGAAAACAGATTTAGTTACTCCACAAAATTACTTTTCACTTTATTACCTATATATTAAATACATCCCCAGACTGACTTAACAAAATAAATCGTAGCTGCAGCTTCAGTTCAATAATCCATTAATGGCAATTTCAAAAAAGTTGTTCATTCACCTATCAAACTAATATACAACATATGACGTACATATGTATAACATCAAATTCATTTTCATATTAGATCTCTCTTTATTTTTTTAATAAAAGATTTATTGGCACTTTGGCAGATGAAAGCTTGCCAAAGGATGGGAAAAATCGCGGTGGTGATGGCGGTAGAGGCCGTAATTATGGTTATCATAGTTATAGCTGCATGTGGTGATGCTTGTTTTGAATTTCCAGTGGTAATTTTTATTCAGATGAATTTTTAATTTCAATACATCAGATTTACAGAATTGAAGAATAAAAATGGGTGATTGTCTCAATCTATGCCAAAAACATGGATAGTTATGGTCATTGTATTGATGTTTAATCCCGGGAGCATATTCGATGCTTCAATCATAATCAATTTGCCTTTGTACAAATGTGTGAGCCACAACCAAAGATCTAATACCCAAAGAGTTAGTATCATTTGTCGATGTGTTTATCTCAATAGAAAACATACCTGTTCCAGTGGCTGAGACACCTTGTGTCTTCTTTTTAGCTGCTAGAACCTTGCAGCCCTTCTTCTCAAAGGTCTTTAGCATGTTATGCAGCTCGGGCATATTCGATTCCGTCTTATTCATATTAAAGTTTACTCTGGCTTCGAATATGAATCGAAGTGACTCAAGAATGGCATAAACAACACCATTGGTCTTGAGCTCAATGCCCAGACGACCAAGTTTCTCGATTAGCCCTATCATCTTCAACACATGGGGAGAAACCTTCCCTCCTTCGGACATTCGACATCTAAATAGATCTCTCATCACTTTATAAATCTCGAAACGAGATTCAGAATCAAAGAGATCCTTCAGATGCTTGATCATCTCAAAGGGAAGCATCTTCTCATGTTGTCTTTGCAATTCGGGACTCATCCCAAGGAGCATAACACACCGAGCCTGGGAAGTATCATCTTGATGCTTCTTCTGAGCTTCGGCGTCAAACGCCTCAGCTTCTTCAGTACTAGCCTCCGGGGTAGCAGGGATTGGCGTGTCCAACACGTACTCAATCTTTTCTTGCCTGAGCACCAAATTAACATTTCGGTGTCAGTCGAGAAAATTTGGCCTAGCCAATTTGTTCATTTCCAAAACGCTTCTCAATGACAAGTTATTCATTTCACCAATCTTAGAGAAATAAAATAAAATGGGAATTAAACACATAATTCCTATGATCAATATTCAGCAATCAAAATACACGTGGCCTTTCTTTTGTGTTTATTTTGTCTCCATTACTTTTACATACTCAACGACCTTATCGGAAGAGTACGAATTTATATCAAATATAAATTGTAATGGACTAGGATCCACATTCTTATTATTACAATATCTGCTTTGGTTGATTACTGCAATAATAAAATTGGTAGGTCTCCAAAACAATTGCAAAATTGTAACTCCTAGTTTATTGAACCCAGTTCAATCGGATGTCCCCTAACTTTCGTTACTTTGCTTTGGCTGGTGAAACAAAGTTAAGTTGGTTTACAACCATCAAGCGGCGACACTACGTGTCCCTATAAAAGTCCTGTTGAATGTAGATCCGAGCAAAAGACTTAGGTCTTAAATACACATTGGAACGAAATCCCCGGTTTACTTTTAATTTCGATGGAAGACATCGTTTCAATTTAATGAAAAATCATATTTTAGTGAGGAAGTGACTGAAGAATGGCATAAACAACACCATGGGTCTTGAGCTCAATGCCCAGACGACCAAGTTTCTCGATTAGCCCTATCATGTTCAACACATGGGGAGAAACCTTCCCTCCTTCAGACATTCGACATCTAAACAGATCTCTCATCACTTTATAAATCTCGAAACGAGATTCAGAATACTTTAAAACATAGCCTAAAACTGTAAAAAGATAAACTTTAGGTACCAAAATTGAATTTTTTCCTCTATAATTCTTCAAAATACTGTAAATTATTCCCCAATTATCTACATATTGGTATATGTATACATCTGTGTGCGAAATCTTAGTTCAAATGGATCAGAATAAATTGCACCGGCTTTTATTTTTCCTCAATGAGCATCCCAACTGTTTGATAGAATGCTTGAACGAGACAGGACACTTGTTTTCCGATATTGCTGCATTATATTGTAATCCAATAATATAATAATATAATAGACGACCAATTAGTCGCGGTTGACCTCGTTTACTCAATTTGTATTGATGGCACGCTGGCAGCCACACAAGAGATGCTGCTTAATCTAGTTTTGTGGTCGAAATGTTGCAACTAAATGTGAACATGTCACAAATTTAAAAAATAGAAAATACTTATAAACCTGCACGAATTTAGTGGGTCTCATACAAGACCTTTTTTCGGATCATCGTCTTACTTCATAGAAAGATTTTGAACCGCCAGAATTATACTATAAAAACAGAAACGTGCAACTATTCCAAAACAATAAGCATGCAACTATGTTCCCATATTAATAGTTGCACTTTTCTGTGTAAATAAGTCGCACTTTTCGATATACAAGTTGCACGCTTTTAAAATACAATATAAGTCTTGCGGTGCAATCTAACAAGTTGCATAAAAAAAATCTAACTTAAATGAATATCTATATATAGAAAATCGAATGCTTGATTACTTTCGGATGACTAATGAGTAAAGTCGAAGAATTATTGGCCCTAGGAAATAGTATATTTTCCCCAATTACTTTGACACTTTTTGGTTTTAATTCGATTAATTTTTATTTTTTTCCAATAATTTACACATTTTTTACCAATTGATCCTTTTGACTTTTAAATTTTAATTTTCATCCTATAACTTACTTCAATCAAAACTAAAAAGTGATAAAATTATGCAAATTACAGGACGGAAATCAAAATTAAAACATCAAAAGGACCATAAAAATAGAAATGTGTAAGTTACATGACGAAAATGTAAATATGAAAATCAGTAGGACAAAAATTAAAAAATGGTAAAGTTATACATGCACTACAAAAAAAAATAGTGCATTTCCTTCGAAAATTTTCAATATTTGTCCAATATGCCTATTAAATTTCTAACGAAAAATAATTTCGTCCTTAAATAATATGGCTTGCCTACAATTTACCTACAAAATTTTCTAATTATATATAGGCTATTTTTAAACTATAAGTATAATTGCTTACAAATATGTAAATTGCTAGGAAATTATTTTTGTAGGCAAGTTTGCCTACGAAAATTACAAATGCAAGGTAGTTTGCTCGTAGGTAATTTGTTTGTCTAGAAAATTATTTTTGTAGGTATTTTTTTTAAAGATTATTTTAAAAATTGTTAGGCAAACCGTGCAATCCTTATTTTTTAAGGATCAAATTATTTTTTTAGGAAAATTTCGTAGCCATTTGAAAATTTTCGTAGGCAATTCTTCATTTTCTTGTAGTGATAAGACCGAAAAAACCCTTTTCCCTTTATATTAAATTCTCATTTCCAATCACATTGAAAAAATTAAACAAAATTCCCCTAACATTTAATACATATGAAGAAATGGTCATAATAATACGAATATAAAGCACTCCACAAAATGTACGTGCTCACCAAAGTCTTCTTAAAAAAAATGAACGTTCGAAGAAAATTCTCAGATATGCAAGTCTTCTCAACTATCGCATAATAATAAAATACTCCTTTAATACATGTCATTTTACTACTATTTCTTTTCAACTCATAAAATTAATTTTCCAAAAATCTTTCCATTTATCTTTCCTCTAATTTAGGGATATTTATTTATGGTCTAATTAATTAAGAGCAATATTGGCAAAAAAATACTATCTTAATTTGTAGTTTAATTCTAGAATGACATGTATTAAAAAATTAAAAATTGAGGGAGTATAAAGCACGAAAAATCACCCAAGTCGTGTTTCAAGTTTAATTAATAGAAAACAGATTTAGTTACTCCACAAAATTACTTTTCACTTTATTACCTATATATTAAATACATCCCCAGACTGACTTAACAAAATAAATCGTAGCTGCAGCTTCAGTTCAATAATCCATTAATGGCAATTTCAAAAAAGTTGTTCATTCACCTATCAAACTAATATACAACATATTACGTACATATGTATAACATCAAATTCATTTTCATATTAGATCTCTCTTTATTTTTTTAATAAAAGATTTATTGGCACTTTGGCAGATGAAAGCTTGCCAAAGGATGGGAAAAATCGCGGTGGTGATGGCGGTAGAGGCCGTAATTATGGTTATCATAGTTATAGCTGCATGTGGTGATGCTTGTTTTGAATTTCCAGTGGTAATTTTATTCAGATGAATTTTTAATTTCAATACATCAGATTTACAGAATTGAAGAATAAAAATGGGTGATTGTCTCAATCTATGCCAAAAACATGGATAGTTATGGTCATTGTATTGATGTTTAATCCCGGGAGCATATTCGATGCTTCAATCATAATCAATTTGCCTTTGTACAAATGTGTGAGCCACAACCATTATCTAATACCCAGCAGTTAGTATCATTTGTCGATATGTTTATCTCAATAGAAAACATACCATTCGAGCATTTGAGACACCTTGTGTCTTCTTTTTAGCTGCTAGAACCTTGCAGCCCTTCTTCTCAAAGGTCTTTAGCATGTTATGCAGCTCGGGCATATTCGATTCCGTCTTATTCATATAAAAGTTTACTACTTAAACTTCGAATATGAATCGGGAAGTGATCAAGAATGACATAAACAACACCATTGGTCTTGAGCTCAATGCCCGCATTTACCAAGTTTCTCGATTAGCCCTATCATCTTCAACACATGGGGAGAAACCTTCCCTCCTTCGGACATTCGACATCTAAACAGATCTCTCATCACTTTATAAATCTCGAAACGAGATTCAGAATCAAAGAGATCCTTCAGATGCTTGATCATCTCAAAGGGAAGCATCTTCTCATGTTGTCTTTGCAATTCGGGAGTCATCCCAAGGAGCATAACACACCGAGCCTGGGAAGTATCATCTGATGATGCTTCGAAGCCAAGGTCAAACGCCTCGGCTTCTTGAAGACTAACCTCCGGGTAGCGAGGATTGGCGTGTCCAACACGTACTCAATCTTTTCTTGCTCGAGCACCAAATTAACATTTTGATTGTCGACGAGAAAATTTGGCCTAGCCAATTTGTTCGTTTCCAAAACGCTTCTCAATGACAAGTTATTCATTTCACCAATCTTAGAGAAATAAAATAAAATGGGAATTAAACACATAATTCCTATGATCAATATTCAGCAATCAAAATACACGTGGCCTTTCTTTTGTGTTTATTTTGTCTCCATTATTTTCACATACTCAATGACCTCATCGGAAGAAAGTAATTAATTTATATCAAATATAAATTGTAATGGACTAGGATCCACATTCTTATTATTACAATATCTGCTTTGGTTGATTACTGCAATAATAAAATTGGTAGGTCTCCAAAACAATTGCAAAATTGTAACTCCTAGTTTATTGAACCCAGTTCAAACGGATGTCCCCCAACTTTCGTTACTTTGCTTTGGCTGGTGAAACAAAGTTAAGTTGGTTTACAACCATCAAGCGGCGACACTACGTGTCCCTATAAAAGTCCTGTTGAATGTAGATCCGAGCAAAAGACTTTGGTCTTAAATACACATTGGAACGAAATCCCCGGATTACTTTTAATTTCGATGGAAGACATCGTTTCAATTTAATGAAAAATCATATTTTAGTGAGGAAGTTGATCAAGAATGGCGTAAAAACAACATCATTGGTCTTGAGCTCAATGCCCAGACGACCAAGTTTCTCGATTAGCCCTATCATGTTCAACACATGGGGAGAAACCTTCCCTCCTTCGGACATTCGACATCTAAACAGATCTCTCATCACTTTATAAATCTCGAAACGAGATTCAGAATACTTTAAAACATAGCCCAAAATTGTAAAAAGATAAACTTTAGGTACCAAAATTGAATTTTTTCCTCTATTATTCTTCAAAATACTGTAAATTATTCCCCAATTATCTACATATTGGTATATGTATACATCTGTGTGCGAAATCTTAGTTCAAATGGATCAGAATAAATTGCACCGGCTTTTATTTTTTCTCAATGAGCATCCCAACTGTTTGATAGAATGCTTGAACGAGACAGGACACTTGTTTTCCGATATTGCTGCATTATATTGTAATCCAATAATATAATAATATAATAGACGACCAATTAGTCGCGGTTGACCTCGTTTACTCAATTTGTATTGATGGCACGCTGGCAGCCACACAAGAGATGCTGCTTAATCTAGTTTTGTGGTCGAAATGTTGCAACTAAATGTGAACATGTCACAAATTTAAAAAATAGAAAATACTTATAAACCTGCACGAATTTAGTGGGTCTCATGTGCACCCGGATGCATCGTGCACTCATAGAGCATTTTAGAACCGTGTAACTATACAAAACAGAAACGTGCAACTATTCCAAACAGAAGCATGCAACTATGTTCCCATATTAATAGTTGCACTTTTCTGTGTAAATAAGTCGCACTTTTCGGCATAACAAGTTGCACGCTTTTAAAATACAATATAAGTGCACGGTGCACCCGGTTGCATAAAAAATCTAACTTAAATGAATATCTATATATAGAAAATCGAATGCTTGATTACTTTCGGATGACTAATGAGTAAAGTCGAAGAATTATTGGCCCTAGGAAATAATATATTTTCCCCAATTACTTTGACACTTTTTGGTTTTAATTCTATTAATTTTTATTTTTTTCCAATAATTTACCCATTTTTTACCAATTGATCCTTTTGACTTTTAAATTTTAATTTTCATCCTATAACTTACTTCAATCAAAACTAAAAAGTGATAAAATTATGCAAATTACAGGACGAAAATCAAAATTAAAACATCAAAAGGACCATAAAAATAGAAATGTGTAAGTTACATGACGAAAATGTAAATATGAAAATCAGTAGGACAAAAATTAAAAAATGGTAAAGTTATACATGCACTACAAAAAAAAAATAGGGCATTTCCTTCGAAAATTTTCAATATTTTTCCAATATGCCTATGAAATTTCTAACTAAAAAATAATTTCGTCCCTTAAATAATATGGCTTGCCTACAATTTACCTACAAAATTTTCTAATTATATATAGGCTATTTTTTTAAACTATAAGTATAATTGCTTACAAATATGTAAATTGCTAGGAAATTATTTGTGTAAAGCAAGTTTGCCTCTGAAAATTACAAATGCAAGGTAGTTTGCTTTCAGTAGGTAATTTGTTTGTCTAGAAAATTATTTTTTTTTTAGGTATTTTTTTTTAAGATTATTTTAAAAATTGGTAGGCAAACCGTGCAATCCTTATTTTTAAGGATCAAATTATTTTTTAGGAAAATTTAAGTAGTAGCCATTTGAAAATTTTCGTATGCAATTTTCATTTTCTTGTAGTGATAAGACCGAAAAAACCTTTTTTCCTTTTATTTAAATTCTCATTTCCAATCACATTGAAAAAAATTAAACAAAATTCCCCTAACATTTAATACATATGAAGAAATGGTCATAATAATACGAATATAAAGCACTCCACAAAATGTACGTGCTCACCAAAGTCTTCTTAAACAAAATGTACGTTCGAAGAAAATTCTCAGATATGCAAGTCTTCTCAACTATCGCATAATAATAAAATACTCCTTTAATACATGTCATTTTACTACTATTTCTTTTCAACTCATAAAATTAATTTTCCAAAAATCTTTCCATTTATCTTTCCTCTAATTTAGGGATATTTATTTATGGTCTAATTAATTAAGAGCAATATTGGCAAAAAAAATACTACTATCTTAATTTGTAGTTTAATTCTAGAATGACATGTATTAAAAAATTAAAAATTGGAGGGAGTATAAAGCACGAAAAATCACCCAAGTCGTGTTTTTCAAGTTTAATTAATAGAAAACAGATTTAGTTACTCCACAAAATTACTTTTCACTTTATTACCTATATATTAAATACATCCCCAGACTGACTTAACAAAATAAATCGTAGCTGCAGCTTCAGTTCAATAATCCATTAATGGCAATTTCAAAAAAGTTGTTCATTCACCTATCAAACTAATATACAACATATTACGTACATATGTATAACATCAAATTCATTTTCATATTAGATCTCTCTTTATTTTTTTAATAAAAGATTTATTGGCACTTTGGCAGATGAAAGCTTGCCAAAGGATGGGAAAAATCGCGGTGGTGATGGCGGTAGAGGCCGTAATTATGGTTATCATAGTTATAGCTGCATGTGGTGATGCTTGTTTTGAATTTCCAGTGGTAATTTTATTCAGATGAATTTTTAATTTCAATACATCAGATTTACAGAATTGAAGAATAAAAATGGGTGATTGTCTCAATCTATGCCAAAAACATGGATAGTTATGGTCATTGTATTGATGTTTAATCCCGGGAGCATATTCGATGCTTCAATCATAATCAATTTGCCTTTGTACAAATGTGTGAGCCACAACCATTATCTAATACCCAGCAGTTAGTATCATTTGTCGATATGTTTATCTCAATAGAAAACATACCTGTTCCAGTGGCTGAGGCACCTTGTGTCTTCTTTTTAGCTGCTAGAACCTTGCAGCCCTTCTTCTCAAAGGTCTTTAGCATGTTATGCAGCTCGGGCATATTCGATTCCGTCTTATTCATATAAAAGTTTACTACGAAACTCGAATATGAATCGGGAAGTGACTGAAGAATGACATAAACAACACCATTGGTCTTGAGCTCAATGCCCAGACGACCAAGTTTCTCGATTAGCCCTATCATCTTCAACACATGGGGAGAAACCTTCCCTCCTTCGGACATTCGACATCTAAACAGATCTCTCATCACTTTATAAATCTCGAAACGAGATTCAGAATCAAAGAGATCCTTCAGATGCTTGATCATCTCAAAGGGAAGCATCTTCTCATGTTGTCTTTGCAATTCGGGAGTCATCCCAAGGAGCATAACACACCGAGCCTGGGAAGTATCATCTTGATGCTTCTTCTGAGCTTCGGCGTCAAACGCCTCAGCTTCTTCAGTACCAGCCTCCGGGGTAGCAGGGATTGGCGTGTCCAACACGTACTCAATCTTTTCTTGCCTGAGCACCAAATTAACATTTCGGTGTCAGTCGAGAAAATTTGGCCTAGCCAATTTGTTCGTTTCCAAAACGCTTCTCAATGACAAGTTATTCATTTCACCAATCTTAGAGAAATAAAATAAAATGGGAATTAAACACATAATTCCTATGATCAATATTCAGCAATCAAAATACACGTGGCCTTTCTTTTGTGTTTATTTTGTCTCCATTATTTTCACATACTCAATGACCTCATCGGAAGAGTACGAATTTATATCAAATATAAATTGTAATGGACTAGGATCCACATTCTTATTATTACAATATCTGCTTTGGTTGATTACTGCAATAATAAAATTGGTAGGTCTCCAAAACAATTGCAAAATTGTAACTCCTAGTTTATTGAACCCAGTTCAAACGGATGTCCCCCAACTTTCGTTACTTTGCTTTGGCTGGTGAAACAAAGTTAAGTTGGTTTACAACCATCAAGCGGCGACACTACGTGTCCCTATAAAAGTCCTGTTGAATGTAGATCCGAGCAAAAGACTTTGGTCTTAAATACACATTGGAACGAAATCCCCGGATTACTTTTAATTTCGATGGAAGACATCGTTTCAATTTAATGAAAAATCATATTTTAGTGAGGAAGTGACTGAAGAATGGCGTAAACAACATCATTGGTCTTGAGCTCAATGCCCAGACGACCAAGTTTCTCGATTAGCCCTATCATGTTCAACACATGGGGAGAAACCTTCCCTCCTTCGGACATTCGACATCTAAACAGATCTCTCATCACTTTATAAATCTCGAAACGAGATTCAGAATACTTTAAAACATAGCCCAAAATTGTAAAAAAAATAAACTTTAGGTACCAAAATTGAATTTTTTCCTCTATTATTCTTCAAAATACTGTAAATTATTCCCCAATTATCTACATATTGGTATATGTATACATCTGTGTGCGAAATCTTAGTTCAAATGGATCAGAATAAATTGCACCGGCTTTTATTTTTTCTCAATGAGCATCCCAACTGTTTGATAGAATGCTTGAACGAGACAGGACACTTGTTTTCCGATATTGCTGCATTATATTGTAATCCAATAATATAATAATATAATAGACGACCAATTAGTCGCGGTTGACCTCGTTTACTCAATTTGTATTGATGGCACGCTGGCAGCCACACAAGAGATGCTGCTTAATCTAGTTTTGTGGTCGAAATGTTGCAACTAAATGTGAACATGTCACAAATTTAAAAAATAGAAAATACTTATAAACCTGCACGAATTTAGTGGATTTCGTACAAGACGGATCATCGATCTTAGACTCATAGAAAGATTTTAGAACCGCAGAACTATACAAAAAACAAAAACGTGCAACTATTCCAAAATGAAAGCATGCAACTATGTTCCCATATTAATAGTTGCACTTTTCTGTAAAATAAGTCGACTTTTTTTTTTTAACAAACAAGTTCACGACTTTTTTAAAATACAATATAAGTGCACTTGTGCATGCAATTGCATAAAAAAAAATCTAACTTAAATGAATATCTATATATAGAAAATCGAATGCTTGATTACTTTCGGATGACTAATGAGTAAAGTCGAAGAATTATTGGCCCTAGGAAATAATATATTTTCCCCAATTACTTTGACACTTTTGGTTTTAATTCTATTAATTTTTATTTTTTTTCCAATAATTTACCCATTTTTTACCAATTGATCCTTTTGACTTTTAAATTTTAATTTTCATCCTATAACTTACTTCAATCAAAACTAAAAAGTGATAAAATTATGCAAATTACGGATTTAAAATCAAAATTAAAACATCAAAAGGACCATAAAAATAGAAATGTGTAAGTTACATGACGAAAATGTAAATATGAAAATCAGTAGGACAAAAATTAAAAAATGGTAAAGTTATACATGCACTACAAAAAAAAAATAGGGCATTTCCTTCGAAAATTTTCAATATTTTTCCAATATGCCTTATGAAATTTCTAACGAAAAAATAATTTAGCCCCTTAAATAATATGGCTTGCCTACAATTTACCTACAAAATTTTCTAATTATATATAGGCTATTTTTAAACTATAAGTATAATTGCTTACAAATATGTAAATTGCTAGGAAATTATTTGTGTAGGCAAGTTTGCCTACGAAAATTACAAATGCAAGGTAGTTTGCTCGTAGGTAATTTGTTTGTCTAGAAAATTATTTTTGTAGGTATTTTTTTTAAAGATTATTTTAAAAATTGGTAGGCAAACCGTGCAATCCTTATTTTTTAAGGATCAAATTATTTTTTTAGGAAAATTTCGTAGCCATTTGAAAATTTTCGTATGCAATTCTTCATTTTCTTGTAGTGATAAGACCGAAAAAACCTTTTTCCCTTTATATTAAATTCTCATTTCCAATCACATTGAAAAAATTAAACAAAATTCCCCTAACATTTAATACATATGAAGAAATGGTCATAATAATACGAATATAAAGCACTCCACAAAATGTACGTGCTCACCAAAGTCTTCTTAAACAAAATGTACGTTCGAAGAAAATTCTCAGATATGCAAGTCTTCTCAACTATCGCATAATAATAAAATACTCCTTTAATACATGTCATTTTACTACTATTTCTTTTCAACTCATAAAATTAATTTTCCAAAAATCTTTCCATTTATCTTTCCTCTAATTTAGGGATATTTATTTATGGTCTAATTAATTAAGAGCAATATTGGCAAAAAAATACTATCTTAATTTGTAGTTTAATTCTAGAATGACATGTATTAAAAAATTAAAAATTGGAGGGAGTATAAAGCACGAAAATCACCCAAGTCGTGTTTCAAGTTTAATTAATAGAAAACAGATTTAGTTACTCCACAAAATTACTTTTCACTTTATTACCTATATATTAAATACATCCCCAGACTGACTTAACAAAATAAATCGTAGCTGCAGCTTCAGTTCAATAATCCATTAATGGCAATTTCAAAAAAGTTGTTCATTCACCTATCAAACTAATATACAACATATTACGTACATATGTATAACATCAAATTCATTTTCATATTAGATCTCTTTATTTTTTAATAAAAGATTTATTGGCACTTTGGCAGATGAAAGCTTGCCAAAGGATGGGAAAAATCGCGGTGGTGATGGCGGTAGAGGCCGTAATTATGGTTATCATAGTTATAGCTGCATGTGGTGATGCTTGTTTTGAATTTCCAGTGGTAATTTTATTCAGATGAATTTTTAATTTCAATACATCAGATTTACAGAATTGAAGAATAAAAATGGGTGATTGTCTCAATCTATGCCAAAAACATGGATAGTTATGGTCATTGTATTGATGTTTAATCCCGGGAGCATATTCGATGCTTCAATCATAATCAATTTGCCTTTGTACAAATGTGTGAGCCACAACCATTATCTAATACCCAGCAGTTAGTATCATTTGTCGATATGTTTATCTCAATAGAAAACATACCTGTTCCAGTGGCTGAGGCACCTTGTGTCTTCTTTTTAGCTGCTAGAACCTTGCAGCCCTTCTTCTCAAAGGTCTTTAGCATGTTATGCAGCTCGGGCATATTCGATTCCGTCTTATTCATATAAAAGTTTACTACGAAACTCGAATATGAATCGGGAAGTGACTGAAGAATGACATAAACAACACCATTGGTCTTGAGCTCAATGCCCAGACGACCAAGTTTCTCGATTAGCCCTATCATCTTCAACACATGGGGAGAAACCTTCCCTCCTTCGGACATTCGACATCTAAACAGATCTCTCATCACTTTATAAATCTCGAAACGAGATTCAGAATCAAAGAGATCCTTCAGATGCTTGATCATCTCAAAGGGAAGCATCTTCTCATGTTGTCTTTGCAATTCGGGAGTCATCCCAAGGAGCATAACACACCGAGCCTGGGAAGTATCATCTTGATGCTTCTTACGAAGCTTCGGCGTCAAACGCCCTCGGCTTCTTGATTACCGGCCTCGGGTAGCGAGGGATTGGCGTGTCCAACACGTACTCAATCTTTTCTTGCCTGAGCACCAAATTAACATTTCGGTGTCAGTCGAGAAAATTTGGCCTAGCCAATTTGTTCGTTTCCAAAACGCTTCTCAATGACAAGTTATTCATTTCACCAATCTTAGAGAAATAAAATAAAATGGGAATTAAACACATAATTCCTATGATCAATATTCAGCAATCAAAATACACGTGGCCTTTCTTTTGTGTTTATTTTGTCTCCATTATTTTCACATACTCAATGACCTCATCGGAAGAGTACGAATTTATATCAAATATAAATTGTAATGGACTAGGATCCACATTCTTATTATTACAATATCTGCTTTGGTTGATTACTGCAATAATAAAATTGGTAGGTCTCCAAAACAATTGCAAAATTGTAACTCCTAGTTTATTGAACCCAGTTCAAACGGATGTCCCCCAACTTTCGTTACTTTGCTTTGGCTGGTGAAACAAAGTTAAGTTGGTTTACAACCATCAATGGCGACACTTCGTGTCCCTATAAAAGTCCCGTTGAATGTAGATCCGAGCAAAAGACTTTGGTCTTAAATACACATTGGAACGAAATCCCCGGATTACTTTTAATTTCGATGGAAGACATCGTTTCAATTTAATGAAAAATCATATTTTAGTGAGGAAGTGACTGAAGAATGGCGTAAACAACATCATTGGTCTTGAGCTCAATGCCCAGACGACCAAGTTTCTCGATTAGCCCTATCATGTTCAACACATGGGGAGAAACCTTCCCTCCTTCGGACATTCGACATCTAAACAGATCTCTCATCACTTTATAAATCTCGAAACGAGATTCAGAATACTTTAAAACATAGCCCAAAATTGTAAAAAGATAAACTTTAGGTACCAAAATTGAATTTTTTCCTCTATTATTCTTCAAAATACTGTAAATTATTCCCCAATTATCTACATATTGGTATATGTATACATCTGTGTGCAAAATCTTAGTTCAAATGGATCAGAATAAATTGCACCGGCTTTTATTTTTTCTCAATGAGCATCCCAACTGTTTGATAGAATGCTTGAACGAGACAGGACACTTGTTTTCCGATATTGCTGCATTATATTGTAATCCAATAATATAATAATATAATAGACGACCAATTAGTCGCGGTTGACCTCGTTTACTCAATTTGTATTGATGGCACGCTGGCAGCCACACAAGAGATGCTGCTTAATCTAGTTTTGTGGTCGAAATGTTGCAACTAAATGTGAACATGTCACAAATTTAAAAAATAGAAAATACTTATAAACCTGCACGAATTTAGTGGGTCTCATGTGCACCCGGATGCATCGTGCACTCATAGAGCATTTTAGAACCGTGTAACTATACAAAACAGAAACGTGCAACTATTCCAAACAGAAGCATGCAACTATGTTCCCATATTAATAGTAGCACTTTTCTGTGTAAATAAGTCGCACTTTTCGGCATAACAAGTTGCACGCTTTTAAAATACAATATAAGTGCACGGTGCACCCGGTTGCATAAAAAATCTAACTTAAATGAATATCTATATATAGAAAATCGAATGCTTGATTACTTTCGGATGACTAATGAGTAAAGTCGAAGAATTATTGGCCCTAGGAAATAATATATTTTCCCCAATTACTTTGACACATTTTGGTTTTAATTCTATTAATTTTTATTTTTTCCAATAATTTACACATTTTTTACCAATTGATCCTTTTGACTTTTAAATTTTAATTTTCATCCTATAACTTACTTCAATCAAAACTAAAAAGTGATAAAATTATGCAAATTACAGGACGAAAATCAAAATTAAAACATCAAAAGGACCATAAAAATAGAAAGGTGTAAGTTACATGACGAAAATGTAAATATGAAAATCAGTAGGACAAAAATTAAAAAATGGTAAAGTTATACATGCAGTACAAAAAAAAAATAGTGCATTTCCTTCGAAAATTTTCAATATTTTTCCAATATGCCTATGAAATTTCTAACGAAAAATAATTTCGTCCTTAAATAATATGGCTTGCCTACAATTTACCTACAAAATTTTCTAATTATATATAGGCTATTTTTAAACTATAAGTATAATTGCTTACAAATATGTAAATTGCTAGGAAATTATTTGTGTAGGCAAGTTTGCCTACGAAAATTACAAATGCAAGGTAGTTTGCTCGTAGGTAATTTGTTTGTCAAGAAAATTATTTTTGTAGGTATTTTTTTTTAAAGATTATTTTAAAAATTGGTAGGCAAACCGTGCAATCCTTATTTTTTAAGGATCAAATTATTTTTTTAGGAAAATTTCGTAGCCATTTGAAAATTTTCGTAGGCAATTCTTCATTTTCTTGTAGTGATAAGACCGAAAAAACCTTTTTCCCTTTATATTAAATTCTCATTTCCAATCACATTGAAAAAATTAAACAAAATTCCCCTAACATTTAATACATATGAAGAAATGGTCATAATAATACGAATATAAAGCACTCCACAAAATGTACGTGCTCACCAAAGTCTTCTTAAACAAAATGTACGTTCGCAGAAAATTCTCAGATATGCAAGTCTTCTCAACTATCGCATAATAATAAAATACTCCTTTAATACATGTCATTTTACTACTATTTCTTTTCAACTCATAAAATTAATTTACCAAAAATCTTTCCATTTATCTTTCCTCTAATTTAGGGATATTTATTTATGGTCTAATTAATTAAGAGCAATATTGGCAAAAAAATACTATCTTAATTTGTAGTTTAATTCTAGAATGACATGTATTAAAAAATTAAAATTGGAGGGAGTATAAAAGCACGAAAATCACCCAAGTCGTGTTTCAAGTTTAATTAATAGAAAACAGATTTAGTTACTCCACAAAATTACTTTTCACTTTATTACCTATATATTAAATACATCCCCAGACTGACTTAACAAAATAAATCGTAGCTGCAGCTTCAGTTCAATAATCCATTAATGGCAATTTCAAAAAAGTTGTTCATTCACCTATCAAACTAATATACAACATATTACGTACATATGTATAACATCAAATTCATTTTCATATTAGATCTCTCTTTATTTTTTTAATAAAAGATTTATTGGCACTTTGGCAGATGAAAGCTTGCCAAAGGATGGGAAAAATCGCGGTGGTGATGGCGGTAGTGGCCGTAATTATGGTTATCATAGTTATAGCTGCATGTGGTGATGCTTGTTTTGAATTTCCAGTGGTAATTTTATTCAGATGAATTTTTAATTTCAATACATCAGATTTACAGAATTGAAGAATAAAAATGGGTGATTGTCTCAATCTATGCCAAAAACATGGATAGTTATGGTCATTGTATTGATGTTTAATCCCGGGAGCATATTCGATGCTTCAATCATAATCAATTTGCCTTTGTACAAATGTGTGAGCCACAACCATTATCTAATACCCAGCAGTTAGTATCATTTGTCGATATGTTTATCTCAATAGAAAACATACCTGTTCCAGTGGCTGAGACACCTTGTGTCTTCTTTTTTTTATCATAGAACCTTGCAGCCCTTCTTCTCAAAAAGGTCTTTAGCATGTTATGCAGCTCGGGCATATTCGATTCCGTCTTATTCATATAAAAGTTTACTACGAAACTCGAATATGAATCGGGAAGTGACTGAAGAATGACATAAACAACACCATTGGTCTTGAGCTCAATGCCCAGACGACCAAGTTTCTCGATTAGCCCTATCATCTTCAACACATGGGGAGAAACCTTCCCTCCTTCGGACATTCGACATCTAAACAGATCTCTCATCACTTTATAAATCTCGAAACGAGATTCAGAATCAAAGAGATCCTTCAGATGCTTGATCATCTCAAAGGGAAGCATCTTCTCATGTTGTCTTTGCAATTCGGGAGTCATCCCAAGGAGCATAACACACCGAGCCTGGGAAGTATCATCTTGATGCTTCTTCTGAGCTTCGGCGTCAAACGCCTCAGCTTCTTCAGTACCAGCCTCCGGGGTAGCAGGGATTGGCGTGTCCAACACGTACTCAATCTTTTCCTTGCTGAGCACCAAATTAACATTTCGGTGTCAGTCGAGAAAATTTGGCCTAGCCAATTTGTTCGTTTCCAAAACGCTTCTCAATGACAAGTTATTCATTTCACCAATCTTAGAGAAATAAAATAAAATGGGAATTAAACACATAATTCCTATGATCAATATTCAGCAATCAAAATACACGTGGCCTTTCTTTTGTGTTTATTTTGTCTCCATTATTTTCACATACTCAATGACCTCATCGGAAGAGTGCAATTTATATCAAATATAAATTGTAATGGACTAGGATCCACATTCTTATTATTACAATATCTCTTTTTGGTTGATTCTTTGCAATAATAAAATTGGTAGGTCTCCAAAACAATTGCAAAATTGTAACTCCTAGTTTATTGAACCCAGTTCAAACGGATGTCCCCCAACTTTCGTTACTTTGCTTTGGCTGGTGAAACAAAGTTAAGTTGGTTTACAACCATCAAGCGGCGACACTACGTGTCCCTATAAAAGTCTGTTGAATGTAGATCCGAGCAAAAAGACTTTGGTCTTAAATACACATTGGAACGAAATCCCGGATTACTTTTTAATTTCGATGGAAGACATCGTTTCAATTTAATGAAAAATCATATTTTAGTGAGGAAGTGATCAAGAATGGCGAAACAACATCATTGGTCTTGAGCTCAATGCCCGCATTTACCAAGTTTCTCGATTAGCCCTATCATGTTCAAAAACATGGGGAGAAACCTTCCCTCCTTCGGACATTCGACATCTAAACAAATCTCTCATCACTTTATAAATCTCGAAACGAGATTCAGAATACTTTAAAACATAGCCCAAAATTGTAAAAAGATAAACTTTAGGTACCAAAATTGAATTTTTTCCTCTATTATTCTTCAAAATACTGTAAATTATTCCCCAATTATCTACATATTGGTATATGTATACATCTGTGTGCGAAATCTTAGTTCAAATGGATCAGAATAAATTGCACCGGCTTTTATTTTTTTCTCAATGAGCATCCCAACTGTTTGATAGAATGCTTGAACGAGACAGGACACTTGTTTTCCGATATTGCTGCATTATATTGTAATCCAATAATATAATAATATAATAGACGACCAATTAGTCGCGGTTGACCTCGTTTACTCAATTTGTATTGATGGCACGCTGGCAGCCACACAAGAGATGCTGCTTAATCTAGTTTTGTGGTCGAAATGTTGCAACTAAATGTGAACATGTCACAAATTTAAAAAATAGAAAATACTTATAAACCTGCACGAATTTAGTGGGTCTACCGTATGCACGATCATCGTCTTGACTCATAGAAGCGTTTAGAACCGCCAGTGTAACTATACAAAACAGAAACGTGCAACTATTCCAAACAGAAGCATGCAACTATGTTCCCATATTAATAGTTGCACTTTTCTGTGTAAATAAGTCGCACTTTTCGGCATAACAAGTTGCACGCTTTTAAAATACAATATAAGTGCACAAGTGCAATCTTGGCCGCATAAAAAAAAATCTAACTTAAATGAATATCTATATATAGAAAATCGAATGCTTGATTACTTTCGGATGACTAATGAGTAAAGTCGAAGAATTATTGGCCCTAGGAAATAATATATTTTCCCCAATTACTTTGACACTTTTTGGTTTTAATTCTATTAATTTTTATTTTTTTCCAATAATTTACCCATTTTTTACCAATTGATCCTTTTGACTTTTAAATTTTAATTTTCATCCTATAACTTACTTCAATCAAAACTAAAAAGTGATAAAATTATGCAAATTACAGGACGAAAATCAAAATTAAAACATCAAAAGGACCATAAAAATAGAAATGTGTAAGTTACATGACGAAAATGTAAATATGAAAATCAGTAGGACAAAAATTAAAAAATGGTAAAGTTATACATGCACTACAAAAAAAAAATAGGGCATTTCCTTCGAAAATTTTCAATATTTTTCCAATATGCCTATGAAATTTCTAACGAAAAATAATTTCGTCCTTAAATAATATGGCTTGCCTACAATTTACCTACAAAATTTTCTAATTATATATAGGCTATTTTTAAACTATAAGTATAATTGCTTACAAATATGTAAATTGCTAGGAAATTATTTGTGTAGGCAAGTTTGCCTACGAAAATTACAAATGCAAGGTAGTTTGCTCGTAGGTAATTTGTTTGTCTAGAAAATTATTTTTGTAGGTATTTTTTTTAAAGATTATTTTAAAAATTGGTAGGCAAACCGTGCAATCCTTATTTTTTAAGGATCAAATTATTTTTTTAGGAAAATTTCGTAGCCATTTGAAAATTTTCGTATGCAATTCTTCATTTTCTTGTAGTGATAAGACCGAAAACCTTTTTCCCTTTATATTAAATTCTCATTTCCAATCACATTGAAAAAATTAAACAAAATTCCCCTAACATTTAATACATATGAAGAAATGGTCATAATAATACGAATATAAAGCACTCCACAAAATGTACGTGCTCACCAAAGTCTTCTTAAACAAAATGTACGTTCGCAGAAAATTCTCAGATATGCAAGTCTTCTCAACTATCGCATAATAATAAAATACTCCTTTAATACATGTCATTTTACTACTATTTCTTTTCAACTCATAAAATTAATTTACCAAAAATCTTTCCATTTATCTTTCCTCTAATTTAGGGATATTTATTTATGGTCTAATTAATTAAGAGCAATATTGGCAAAAAAATACTATCTTAATTTGTAGTTTAATTCTAGAATGACATGTATTAAAAAATTAAAAATTGGAGGGAGTATAAAGCACGAAAATCACCCAAGTCGTGTTTCAAGTTTAATTAATAGAAAACAGATTTAGTTACTCCACAAAATTACTTTTCACTTTATTACCTATATATTAAATACATCCCCAGACTGACTTAACAAAATAAATCGTAGCTGCAGCTTCAGTTCAATAATCCATTAATGGCAATTTCAAAAAAGTTGTTCATTCACCTATCAAACTAATATACAACATATTACGTACATATGTATAACATCAAATTCATTTTCATATTAGATCTCTTTTTTTTTTTAATAAAAGATTTATTGGCACTTTGGCAGATGAAAGCTTGCCAAAGGATGGGAAAAAAATCGCGGTGGTGATGGCGGTAGAGGCCGTAATTATGGTTATAATAGTTATAGCTGCATGTGGTGATGCTTGTTTTGAATTTCCAGTGGTAATTTTATTCAGATGAATTTTTAATTTCAATACATCAGATTTACAGAATTGAAGAATAAAAATGGGTGATTGTCTCAATCTATGCCAAAAACATGGATAGTTATGGTCATTGTATTGATGTTTAATCCCGGGAGCATATTCGATGCTTCAATCATAATCAATTTGCCTTTGTACAAATGTGTGAGCCACAACCATTATCTAATACCCAGCAGTTAGTATCATTTGTCGATATGTTTATCTCAATAGAAAACATACCTGTTCCAGTGGCTGAGACACCTTGTGTCTTCTTTTTAGCTGCTAGAACCTTGCAGCCCTTCTTCTCAAAGGTCTTTAGCATGTTATGCAGCTCGGGCATATTCGATTCCGTCTTATTCATATAAAAGTTTACTACGAAACTCGAATATGAATCGGGAAGTGACTGAAGAATGACATAAACAACACCATTGGTCTTGAGCTCAATGCCCAGACGACCAAGTTTCTCGATTAGCCCTATCATCTTCAACACATGGGGAGAAACCTTCCCTCCTTCGGACATTCGACATCTAAACAGATCTCTCATCACTTTATAAATCTCGAAACGAGATTCAGAATCAAAGAGATCCTTCAGATGCTTGATCATCTCAAAGGGAAGCATCTTCTCATGTTGTCTTTGCAATTCGGGAGTCATCCCAAGGAGCATAACACACCGAGCCTGGGAAGTATCATCTTGATGCTTCTTAAGCCAAGCGTCAAAACGCCTCAGCTTCTTCAGTACCAGCCTCCGGGGTAGCAGGGATTGGCGTGTCCAACACGTACTCAATCTTTTCTTGCCTGAGCACCAAATTAACATTTCGGTGTCAGTCGAGAAAATTTGGCCTAGCCAATTTGTTCGTTTCCAAAACGCTTCTCAATGACAAGTTATTCATTTCACCAATCTTAGAGAAATAAAATAAAATGGGAATTAAACACATAATTCCTATGATCAATATTCAGCAATCAAAATACACGTGGCCTTTCTTTTGTGTTTATTTTGTCTCCATTATTTTCACATACTCAATGACCTCATCGGAAGAGTACGAATTTATATCAAATATAAATTGTAATGGACTAGGATCCATTTCTTATTATTACAATATCTCTTGCTTTGGTTGATTCTGCAATAATAAAATTGGTAGGTCTCCAAAACAATTGCAAAATTGTAACTCCTAGTTTATTGAACCCAGTTCAAACGGATGTCCCCCAACTTTCGTTACTTTGCTTTGGCTGGTGAAACAAAGTTAAGTTGGTTTACAACCATCAAGCGGCGACACTACGTGTCCCTATAAAAGTCCTGTTGAATGTAGATCCGAGCAAAAGACTTTGGTCTTAAATACACATTGGAACGAAATCCCCGGATTACTTTTAATTTCGATGGAAGACATCGTTTCAATTTAATGAAAAATCATATTTTAGTGAGGAAGTGACTGAAGAATGGCGTAAACAACATCATTGGTCTTGAGCTCAATGCCCGCATTTACCAAGTTTCTCGATTAGCCCTATCATGTTCAACACATGGGGAGAAACCTTCCCTCCTTCGGACATTCGACATCTAAACAAATCTCTCATCACTTTATAAATCTCGAAACGAGATTCAGAATACTTTAAAACATAGCCCAAAATTGTAAAAAGATAAACTTTAGGTACCAAAATTGAATTTTTTCCTCTATTATTCTTCAAAATACTGTAAATTATTCCCCAATTATCTACATATTGGTATATGTATACATCTGTGTGCGAAATCTTAGTTCAAATGGATCAGAATAAATTGCACCGGCTTTTATTTTTTCTCAATGAGCATCCCAACTGTTTGATAGAATGCTTGAACGAGACAGGACACTTGTTTTCCGATATTGCTGCATTATATTGTAATCCAATAATATAATAATATAATAGACGACCAATTAGTCGCGGTTGACCTCGTTTACTCAATTTGTATTGATGGCACGCTGGCAGCCACACAAGAGATGCTGCTTAATCTAGTTTTGTGGTCGAAATGTTGCAACTAAATGTGAACATGTCACAAATTTAAAAAATAGAAAAAATACTTATAAACCTGCACTGTAATTTAAATATGGTTTCATAGGAAGTATTTGAACCTTGGATATATTTACTCTGTTTCATAATGCTCCCAAAGATTTTAACCGCAAGAAAACTAACATAATTCTTTTTTAAAATATTAAAATTATTTTCAAATGAAAACGTGCAACTATTCCAAACAGAAGCATGCAACTATGTTCCCCATATTAATAGTTGCACTTTTCGTGTAAATAAGTCGCCGACTTTTTGCTAAAAAAATTAATTAAATAAAACAATAACAAGTTGCACGCTTTTTAAAAACATAAAATACAATATAAGTGCTTATTATAAACAGTGCACCGGCCGCATAAAAAAATCTAACTTAAATGAATATCTATATATAGAAAATCGAATGCTTGATTACTTTCGGATGACTAATGAGTAAAGTCGAAGAATTATTGGCCCTAGGAAATAATATATTTTCCCCAATTACTTTGACACTTTTTGGTTTTAATTCTATTAATTTTTATTTTTTTTCAATAATTTACCCATTTTTTACCAATTGATCCTTTTGACTTTTAAATTTTAATTTTCATCCTATAACTTACTTCAATCAAAACTAAAAAGTGATAAAATTATGCAAATTACAGGACGAAAATCAAAATTAAAACATCAAAAGGACCATAAAAATAGAAATGTGTAAGTTACATGACTAAAAATGTAAATATGAAAATCAGTAGGACAAAAATTAAAAAATGGTAAAGTTATACATGCACTACAAAAAAAAAAAAAAATAGGGCATTTCCTTCCTAAAATTTTCAATATTTTTTTCCAATATGCTTATGAAATTTTCTAACGAAAAAATAATTTCGTCCTTAAATAATATGGCTTTGCCTACAATTTACCTACAAAAAATTTTCTAATTATATATAGGCTATTTTTAAACTATAAGTATAATTGCTTACAAATATGTAAATTGCTAGGAAATTATTTGTGTAGGCAAGTTTGCCTCACTTAAAATTACAAATGCAAATGCAGTTTGCTTTTTAGGTAATTTGTTTGTCTAGAAAATTATTTTTGTAGGTATTTTTTTTAAAGATTATTTTAAAAATTGGTAGGCAAACCGTGCAATCCTTATTTTTTAAGGATCAAATTATTTTTTTAGGAAAATTTCAGAGCCATTTGAAAATTTTCGTAGAGCATTCTTCATTTTCAGTGATGATAAGACCGAAAAAAACCTTTTTCCCTTTATATTAAATTCTCATTTCCAATCACATTGAAAAAATTAAACAAAATTCCCCGAACATTTAATACATATGAAGAAATGGTCATAATAATACGAATATAAAGCACTCCACAAAATGTACGTGCTCACCAAAGTCTTCTTAAACAAAATGTACGTTCGCAGAAAATTCTCAGATATGCAAGTCTTCTCAACTATCGCATAATAATAAAATACTCCTTTAATACATGTCATTTTACTACTATTTCTTTTCAACTCATAAAATTAATTTACCAAAAATCTTTCCATTTATCTTTCCTCTAATTTAGGGATATTTATTTATGGTCTAATTAATTAAGAGCAATATTGGCAAAAAAATACTATCTTAATTTGTAGTTTAATTCTAGAATGACATGTATTAAAAAATTAAAAATTGGAGGGAGTATAAAGCACGAAAATCACCCAAGTCGTGTTTCAAGTTTAATTAATAGAAAACAGATTTAGTTACTCCACAAAATTACTTTTCACTTTATTACCTATATATTAAATACATCCCCAGACTGACTTAACAAAATAAATCGTAGCTGCAGCTTCAGTTCAATAATCCATTAATGGCAATTTCAAAAAAGTTGTTCATTCACCTATCAAACTAATATACAACATATTACGTACATATGTATAACATCAAATTCATTTTCATATTAGATCTCTCTTTATTTTTTTAATAAAAGATTTATTGGCACTTTGGCAGATGAAAGCTTGCCAAAGGATGGGAAAAATCGCGGTGGTGATGGCGGTAGAGGCCGTAATTATGGTTATCATAGTTATAGCTGCATGTGGTGATGCTTGTTTTGAATTTCCAGTGGTAATTTTATTCAGATGAATTTTTAATTTCAATACATCAGATTTACAGAATTGAAGAATAAAAATGGGTGATTGTCTCAATCTATGCCAAAAACATGGATAGTTATGGTCATTGTATTGATGTTTAATCCCGGGAGCATATTCGATGCTTCAATCATAATCAATTTGCCTTTGTACAAATGTGTGAGCCACAACCAGTATCTAATACCCAGCAGTTAGTATCATTTGTCGATATGTTTATCTCAATAGAAAACATACCTGTTCCAGTGGCTGAGGCACCTTGTGTCTTCTTTTTAGCTGCTAGAACCTTGCAGCCCTTCTTCTCAAAGGTCTTTAGCCCATTATGCAGCTTCGGGCATATTCGATTCCGTCTTATTCATATAAAAGTTTACTCTGAAAACTCGAATATGAATCGGGAAGTGACTGAAGAATGGCATAAACAACACCATTGGTCTTGAGCTCAATGCCCGCATTTACCCAAGTTTCTCGATTAGCCCTATCATCTTCAACACATGGGGAGAAACCTTCCCTCCTTCGGACATTCGACATCTAAACAGTTCTCTCATCACTTTATAAATCTCGAAACGAGATTCAGAATCAAAGAGATCCTTCAGATGCTTGATCATCTCAAAGGGAAGCATCTTCTCATGTTGTCTTTGCAATTCGGGAGTCTTCCCAAGGAGCATAACACACCGAGCCTGGGAAGTATCATCTTGATGCTTCTTCTGAGCTTCGGCGTCAAACGCCTCAGCTTCTTCAGTACCAGCCTCCGGGGTAGCAGGGATTGGCGTGTCCAACACGTACTCAATCTTTTCTTGCCTGAGCACCAAATTAACATTTCGGTGTCAGTCGAGAAAATTTGGCCTAGCCAATTTGTTCATTTCCAAAACGCTTCTCAATGACAAGTTATTCATTTCACCAATCTTAGAGAAATAAAATAAAATGGGAATTAAACACATAATTCCTATGATCAATATCCTGCAATCAAAATACACGTGGCCTTTCTTTTGTGTTTATTTTGTCTCCATTATTTTCACATACTCAACGACGTCATCGGAAGAGTACGAATTTATATCAAATATAAATTGTAATGGACTAGGATCCACATTCTTATTATTACAATATCTGCTTTGGTTGATTACTGCAATAATAAAATTGGTAGGTCTCCAAAACAATTGCAAAATTGTAACTCCTAGTTTATTGAACCCAGTTCAATCGGATGTCCCCTAACTTTCGTTACTTTGCTTTGGCTGGTGAAACAAAGTTAAGTTGGTTTACAACCATCAAGCGGCGACACTACGTGTCCCTATAAAAGTCCTGTTGAATGTAGATCCGAGCAAAAGACTTTGGTCTTAAATACACATTGGAACGAAATCCCCGGTTTACTTTTAATTTCGATGGAAGACATCGTTTCAATTTAATGAAAAATCATATTTTAGTGAGGAAGTGACTGAAGAATGGCATAAACAACACCATTGGTCTTGAGCTCAATGCCCAGACGACCAAGTTTCTCGATTAGCCCTATCATCTTCAACACATGGGGAGAAACCTTCCCTCCTTCGGACATTCGACATCTAAACAGATCTCTCATCACTTTATAAATCTCGAAACGAGATTCAGAATACTTTAAAACATAGCCCAAAACTGTAAAAAGATAAACTTTAGGTACCAAAATTGAATTTTTTCCTCTATAATTCTTCAAAATACTTTAAATTATTCCCCACTTATCTACATATTGGTATATGTATACATCTGTGTGCGAAATCTTAGTTCAAATGGATTAGAATAAATTGCACCGGCTTTTATTTTTTCTCAATGAGCATCCCAACTGTTTGATAGAATGCTTGAACGAGACAGGACACTTGTTTTCCGATATTGCTGCATTATATTGTAATCCAATAATATAATAATATAATAGACGACCAATTAGTCGCGGTTGACCTCGTTTACTCAATTTGTATTGATGGCAGGTTGGCAGCCACACAAGAGATGCTGCTTAATCTAGTTTTGTGGTCGAAATGTTGCAACTAAATGTGAACATGTCACAAATTTCAACTTGTAGTAGGTAAGAAGATAGATCTATCACTAAAATAATCATTTTTAAAAAATATATTTCAAATACTGTTCAAAAAAAAAAAAAAAACATAACATTTCAAATATGGTTTCAAGGAAGTATTTGTAACCTTGAATATATTTACTCTGTTTCAGCCTAATGCTCCCAATGAATTTTGTTATCAATCATGCAATGCACGCAAGACAATTTATAAACTAACAGAATTCTTTTTAAAATATTAAAGTATTATTTTCAAATGGGAAAATTACTCAAAACTACAATTTTTCACTCTCTTTTACTATAAGGTACCACACTTTTTTCATCTTACTATAAGACGCAAAATCTTCTAATTTTACCCCTCCCACACTCCATAATAATTAACCGGTGAAAACACCACCACCAGCGTAAAATACATCCCACCACTCCCAATCTCTCATTTCTCTCAATTATTGGCCGTACCACTGCTCCCAAAAATAAATAAATGAAAAAAATTGGGCTAAAAAAATTAATTAAATAAAACAATATACAATCAAAAAAGTTTAGTAAAATTCAAGAATCGTTTCATCTATTTAAAAACATAGAAAATACTTATAAACCTGCACGAATTTAGTGGGTCTCATGTGCACCCGGATGCATCGTGCACTCATAGAGCATTTTAGAAGTGTGTAACTATACAAAACAGAAACGTGCAACTATTACAAACAGAAGCATGCAACTATGTTCCCATATTAATAGTTGCACTTTTCTGTGTAAATAAGTCGCACTTTTCGGCATAACAAGTTGTACGCTTTTAAAATACAATATAAGTGCACGGTGCACCCGATTGCATAAAAAATCTAACTTAAATGAATATCTATATATAGAAAATCGAATTCTTGATTACTTTCGGATGACTAATGAGTAAAGTCGAAGAATTATTGGCCCTAGGAAATAATATATTTTCCCCAATTACTTTGACACTTTTTGGTTTTAATTCTATTAATTTTTATTTTTTTCCAATAATTTACACATTTTTTACCAATTGATCCTTTTGACTTTTAAATTTTAATTTTCATCCTATAACTTACTTCAATCAAAACTAAAAAGTGATAAAATTATGCAAATTACAGGACGGAAATCAAAATCAAAACATCAAAAGGACCATAAAAATAGAAATGTGTAAGTTACATGACGAAAATGTAAATATGAAAATCAATAGGACAAAAATTAAAAAATGGTAAAGTTATACATGCACTACAAAAAAAAATAGTGCATTTCCTTCGAAAATTTTCAATATTTTTCCAATATGCCTATGAAATTTTTAACGAAAAATAATTTCGTCCTTAAATAGTATGGCTTGCCTACAATTTACCTACAAAATTTTCTAATTATATATAGGCTATTTTTAAACTATAAGTATAATTGCTTACAAATATGTAAATTGCTAGGAAATTATTTGTGTAGGCAAGTTTGCCTACGAAAATTACAAATGCAAGGTAGTTTGCTCGTAGGTAATTTGTTTGTCTAGAAAATTATTTTTGTAGGTATTTTTTTAAAGATTATTTTAAAAATTGGTAGGCAAACCGTGCAATCCTTATTTTTTAATGATCAAATTATTTTTTTAGGAAAATTTCGTAGCCATTTGAAAATTTTCGTAGGCAATTCTTCATTTTCTTGTAGTGATAAGACCGAAAAAACCTTTTTCCCTTTATATTAAATTCTCATTTCAAATCACATTGAAAAAATTAAACAAAATTCCCCTAACATTTAATACATATGAAGAAATGGTCATAATAATACGAATATAAAGCACTCCACAAAATGTACGTGCTCACCAAAGTCTTCTTAAACAAAATGTACGTTCGAAGAAAATGCTCAGATATGCAAGTCTTCTCAACTATCGCATAATAATAAAATACTCCTTTAATACATGTCATTTTAGTTTTTACACTAATTTTTTAATAAATGTTATTTTGATTATTTTTCCTTATGTACGTTAATTTTACTACTATTTCTTTTCAACTCATAAAATTAATTTTCCAAAAATCTTTCCATTTATCTTTCCTCTAATTTAGGGATATTTATTTATGGTCTAATTAATTAAGAGCAATATTGGCAAAAAAATACTACCTTAATTTGTAGTTTAATTCTAGAATGACATGTTTTAAAAAATTAAAAATTGGAGGGAGTATAAAGCACGAAAATCAACCAAGTCGTGTTTCAAGTTTAATTAATAGAAAACAGATTTAGTTACTCCACAAAATTACTTTTCACTTTATTACCTATATATTAAATACATCCCCAGACTGACTTAACAAAATAAATCGTAGCTGCAGCTTCAGTTCAATAATCCATTAATGGCAATTTCAAAAAAGTTGTTCATTCACCTATCAAACTAATATACAATATATTACGTACATATGTATAACATCAAATTCATTTTAATATTAGATATCTCTTTATTTTTTTAATAAAAGATTTATTGGCACTTTGGCAGATGAAAGCTTGCCAAAGGATGGGAAAAATCGCGGTGGTGATGGCGGTAGAGGCTGTAATTATGGTTTTCATAGTTATAGCTGCATGTGGTGATGCTTGTTTTGAATTTCCAGTGGTAATTTTTATTCAGATGAATTTTTAATTTCAATACATCAGATTTACAGAATTGAAGAATAAAAATGGGTGATTGTCTCAATCTATGCCAAAAACATGGATAGTTATGGTCATTGTATTGATGTTTAATCCCGGGAGCATATTCGATGCTTCAGTCATAATCAATTTGCCTTTGTACAAATGTGTGAGCCACAACTAGTATCTAATACCCAGCAGTTAGTATCATTTGTCGATATGTTTATCTCAATAGAAAACATACCTGTTCCAGTGGCTGAGACACCTTGTGTCTTCATTTTAGCTGCTAGAACCTTGCAGCCCTTCTTCTCAAAGGTCTTTAGCATGTTATGCAGCTCGGGCATATTCGATTCCGTCTTATTCATATTAAAGTTTACTACGAAACTCGAATATGAATCGGGAAGTGACTGAAGAATGGCATAAACAACACCATTGGTCTTGAGCTCAATGCCCAGACGACCAAGTTTCTCGATTAGCCCTATCATCTTCAACACATGGGGAGAAACCTTCCCTCCTTCGGACATTCGGCATCTAAACAGATCTCTCATCACTTTATAAATCTCGAAACGAGAGTCAGAATCAAAGAGATCCTTCAGATGCTTGATCATCTCAATGGGAAGCATCTTCTCATGTTGTCTTTGCAATTCGGGAGTCATCCCAAGGAGCATAACACACCAAGCCTGGGAAGTATCATCTTGATGCTTCTTCTGAGCTTCGTCGTCAAACGCCTCAGCTTCTTCAGTACCAGCCTCCGGGGTAGCAGGGATTGGCGTGTCCAACACGTACTCAATCTTTTCTTGCCTGAGCACCAAACGAACATTTCGGTGCCAGTCGAGAAAATTTGGCCTAGCCAATTTGTTCATTTCCAAAACGCTTCTCAATGACAAGTTATTCATTTCACCAATCTTAGAGAAATAAAATAAAATGGAAATTAAACACATAATTCCTATGATCAATATTCAGCAATCAAAATACACGTGGCCTTTCTTTTGTGTTTATTTTGTCTCCATTATTTTCACATACTCAACGACCTCATCGGAAGAGTGCGAATTTATATCAAATATAAATTGTAATGGACTAGGATCCACATTCTTATTATTACAATTTCTGCTTTGGTTGATTACTGCAATAATAAAATTGGTAGGTCTCTAAAACAATTGCAAAATTGTAACTCCTAGTTTATTGAACCCAGTTCAATCGAATGTCCCCTAACTTTCGTTTCTTTGCTTTGGCTGGTGAAACAAAGTTAAGTTGGTTTACAACCATCAAGCGGCGACACTACGTGTCCCTATAAAAGTCCTGTTGAATGTAGATCCGAGCAAAAGACTTTGGTCTTAAATACACATTGGAACGAAATCCCCGGTTTACTTTTAATTTCGATGGAAGACATCGTTTCAATTTAATGAAAAATCATATTTTAGTGAGGAACGTTTTAAAGGCGGGGTATTAATTTCTTAATCGAGATCCAACATGTTAATCTACATCACATTTGAGCAATTATTGAGCACCGCCTACCCAAACATGATTTCATACGGACTAACACTTATATGGGCACCGTCTACCCAAGCATTTAATACGGTCCGACAAATATTGGGTGCCGCCTACCAAAGCATTTAATATGTTCCGACAAATATTGGGCGCCGCCTACCCAAACAATCATAAAGCGGACTATAAAAGCGTTAACGAATTTAAATAAACAAGTTAACAAGTAGGATTTTAATAACCCTTTTAAAACCATTTTAAAATCCAATTTTAAGTTCAATTTATGATTATTAAAATAATAATTAATCCAATTAATTATAAAATAAAATCCGATTTTATTTCGAAGCTTAAAATTAATCTTATTAATTTTAAATCAATTTTTAATTATTTTATTTGTTAAGGGCTCATGTGCAAGTTTCGAAAACTTCACGGAAGAGCCTGTCCTAAATCCAATTTCGGCACAGTCATTCCCTTCATCATCGCCCAGTTTCCAAAACCATTTTCCGATCGGGTCATCCGAATCAAACATCCAACAATTCATCAGTTCATCAGAATTATTCAAAAAAATCACAAAACTGTTCTAGTTATTAGGGTTCAATCAGATTTCAATTTCATCAGTTCCAAACCAATCGAAACATCCCAATCGATGCGCATTAGAATTCCAAAAATTCATCAGAAGAACAACCCAGACCAAGAATACACATGCATCGAACTGTACACGGTCAAAATCAAACACATGAAACCAATCGACGCAGGGGCGCGAGTCGCCGTCGACGCCTTTATGCGCGGGCAACTCGCCGCAAACAAAGCAACCAAGTGGGGTCGCGCATGCAGCAGCGACCCCTTACGCTCGAACTGGTTCGCGGCGGCACGCCGCCTACTGGTTCATCTCGATTCCGGTGGCGCGCTGCCTATAATCAAATAAAAACGGACACAGGGGCAGAGTTTTGAAGGGAATCAAGCAGCGAGTCTCAAATCGAGGCGAATCGGTGGCGTACCACCACGATTCAAGGTGACCCGAGGGCGCACTGCCGGGAAAAGAGGCGAAACTAGAGGAATCACGTCTCAATCGGGATGAGGGGGCGAACGTGAAATCGGGAGAGGTGGGCCCGTGTGACCGACGCGAGCCGCTGGCTCGAGCTCTGTTGCCACGGCCCACGAACCGAAAATTATAGCGGCAGAGGCGGGAGGGTTTCTCCCAGAGAAACCATAATTTGGGTTGAAGACGAAGACAAAGGGGGGGGCATAAACAAATAAGGGGTGCGTCTCATCTAATGAGCGTGCCCCATCACACAAAATACATATGGTGCGGTCAACTCACATGCCCGAACCGAACAATTTATGCAATCAATTGAAGAGTCTGAAGCTCTGATACCACTGTTGGAATTTAGAGGGACGTAAACACATAATACATGCGCAGCGGAATTAAACAGTTCACCAACAATGAACATATAATTGCATAAATGATTACGAATAATCTTAACAAGAAATCTTACAGTAATTCGTAGACAAATTTCTCAACTATGGTATCCAGGTAACCCCGTTCACAGACTTGCACAGATTTGTCAGTGTTGAATCCCAATATGAATTTGCTAGGAAAATTCTAACTCTAGATTTTATGGAGAAAATATGAACAACCGTTTTATGGATTCCCAAGAGCTCATATATATAGGAGAGGCTCAGCTTAAATCTTAAGCTAACCTGATTAGGAAATAAAATCCCTAATCTTTATTTTAAATAAATCTCTTAGATTTATTTCCCACATATAAAATCTCTACGGATTTAAATTCCATATATGTCAAATCTCTACGGTTTGTTTCCATATATATAAAATCCTACAATAATATTCCATATATTATTATTGAGAATTCTTATTTAATTAAATCCAATTTAACTAAACATTAATAATAATTAATTCTAAATTTATCCATTATTAATTAATTCTCCATAAATTAAATATTAAATCCAATTTAACTTTTAATCAACCAACTATAATCCGTAAAAGGGAACTACTTATTATGTGACCCATAGACCCTCATATATCGAACGATTAGTCAAACTAACGGTTTTAGTTGAACCCTAGACAATAAATCAGACATTCTCAATATATGAGGTACGTTGCGAGAAACGTGCAACTACCTGTAACTGAAACATGGACTATTGCGATTTCCTCATTTCATTCACGAATACTCGATTAGTATTGAATATGATGAAGTGTCTATCCAAATAACTTAATCAATTTATCTCTAATCACTAATTGATCACTCGTGTCACACTTGGCCACAAAGTCCAAGTTGACGTGCATTGACCAATGACTTTGATCCAATTATGATGAGAAAATGAGTATTCTCTCTAAATCGACTTTGATGAATGAATCTTTTTCTTGGCTCTACCACGCACATGCACTTCGTGATGAACCAAATTCAAGCCGTATCTACCCATGGAAGGGTGCAAGCGTTGGTCATGGTCAAAGTTCATAACTCCACACATGTCATGCGTATTGACCTCAAGTCAAAGGAGTATCTGTTGGGGAATAAATTGCACAGATCTATTCGGGGTGAATATTTAAATACAAATTTAATTCTTATAATTATTACTAGCATGAATTAATCCTATATTAATTCAAATAATAATCCAACAACATATCATGCATATAATTAATTCACGTAAATCCTACGCATGCGGAATTCTACGAGTTTACGTGAACGTACCTCTTGGGATGGCAGTGATCTGGCTGATTAGACTAACCAAAAGAATTTCCCAAGTATTCCCTTAATCCTTGTTCGACTATCCGGTGGTAGGACACTTGTGAACAATAAACAAAAAGGAAAATAAATTATGTTGCACCACCTTTGTGGATTTACTAATTTTTCCAGCACATGGAATTGTACTTGGGAATGAAAGAATCATCCCCTATATATAGATAGGTGTTGGGCAAAAATTTGGAAAGAAAAACAATGTGGGAAAACCTTTTCTTGATCTCCAAGAAATCTTGAATATATCTCCTATATTCTTTTTCCCATAATTATAATATTCCACAAAAAATCCCACCTTATCAACATTATGGTATTTTCAAAAAATATAGAGTCCAAGATTCCAAGATTTGGATCTTCTTGAATTTATGAGATATTCTTGTATTTCAAGAAATACATATCTTCCATAATACCTTTTCAAGAAAATCAAGAAAATCTTTCTTGCCCTTTATTTTCATGATTTCAAAATTTTCTTTATAAATAACCAAGTGGGAGATTTCTTGAATTTAATGAGATAATCTTGTATTCCAAGAATACATATCTTCATTCCATAACAAAATTCAAAGAAAATCTTTCTCCCCTTTTATCTATAAATTTCGAAAATAATTAGGAAAAATAAGCAACAATATTTATTTTATTTTAAACACTTTTTTCAGTTATTGGACTATATGTTGGGCTACTTAGGGGTCCTTTAGGAGAATTAAGATTGGACCTTCCAATGGATCTTGAATCATCAATATTGAGCCACAATATTATTCAAGCCCATAAATATTAATTAATCTCACTACATAATTAATATTGCACTATCCATCTTAACCCATATTACAGTCAATATGGCTCCCGGTTATTATTTCCCATGTTTACGATTATCTAGCTCATTAATTAATTCAAGCCACTGAAATAGCTTTCCATTAATTAATATCTTTTATCCTTGGTCATGGAACGGTTCAACATTATTATCCATACCGGAAACTAATTCCACTTGCAAGATTTGGTATGATAATGCTTATGAACCTCCCAAGGGGGCAAATCAAACAAGAGTACTTGCACACGATTCTTTGTATTAAATCTTTGCAATCACATGTGACCAATAATATTGCCCAAGATAAAAAGTATTGAATCTCGTTGATTCTCTACCCATGATAAGTCAAAGCAATAGTTACCAATCACACGTGATCCTATTTAAGGAACGAAGATTAAGAAATAACGAACCACTGAGGTCTAATTCTTCCTTGTTCAGTTCTGAAGAATTTGTCCTCCTGTAGGTCTTATTCAGTGCATCAGTCATGCACTAGTGTAATCTCTTGGTCAAGACAAGCCAATCTGAGCCTTACACTTCAACCTTTCACAATGGGTTGTTTATTTCCATCTAGGTCGTGAATGACGTACTTTTAGTTACAAGGGACTGTTAATTTAATCTTCTGTGATATGGTATCACTAAATTAACTACAATGTAACACGTACGACTTATTGAACAGTTATGCAGTAAATATATATAACATTCGATAATATTTAAAGCATCAGTGATAAACAATTTATTTCAGTAAATAAGTCCGAAATTCAGTTTTGATTATACAAAAGTAAAAAGCATACTTTCAAGTATAATCCCAACAATCTCCCACTTATACTCAAAGTCTGCTTTTAAGTATACTACAACATGTCTCGTGTAGATCCGTGACATCTAATGTCACCTACACGAACCTAATAATTTCTCCCACTTATACTCAAAGCAGATTGGCAATGGTCTTGACACCCATTCCTTCCACATGTCTCTCGAATGTATTCAGATGCAGACCCTTTGTGAATGGATCTGCTAGGTTGTCCTCAGACGCTATCTTTGCCACATCTATATCTCCTCTCTTAACGATTTCTCGTATAAGATGGTATTTCCTTTCAATGTGTTTGCTGGCTTTGTGGGCTCTTGGTTCCCTTGAATTTGCAACTGCTCCGGCATTGTCACAATAAACAGTGATTCTGCTGGGCAAATTCGGAACCACATCTAAGTCCACTAGGAAGTTCTTGAGCCAAACCGCTTCTTTCGCTGCCTCGCAAGCAGCTACATATTCGGCTTCCATGGTAGAATCTGCGACGCATTTCTGCTTGACGCTTCTCCATGTCACGACTCCCCCCCATGCAAAACACACTACCGGAGGTAGATTTTCTGGAGTCTGTGTCTGATTGGAAATCCGAGTCCGTGTAGCCGATGGGGATTGGATTATCTGACTGATAAATCAACATTCTATCCCGAGTTCTTTTCAGATACTTCAGAATGTTTTTAACTGCCGTCCAATGCTCTTTCCCCAGGTTACTTTGATATCTTGCCACCATGCCAACGGCAAAGCAGATATCCGGTCTCGTACACTTACATAAGGCTTCCGACAGCCGAAGCATATGGAATGCCTTTCATGTCATCTATCTCCTTTTGTGTCTTAGGGGACATTTTCTTGGATAGATGGATTCCATGCCTGAAAGGTACGAAGCCTTTCTTGGAATCTTGCATGCTGAATCGTTTCAAGACAGTGTCTTTGTATGAAGCTTGCGGTAAGCCTATCATCATTTTCTTGCGATCTCGAGTGATCTTGATCCCAAGGATGTGTGCGGCTTCCCCTAAGTCCTTCATATCAAACTGTTTTGAAAAGCCATGCCCTTACGTCTGATAACACCTTTACATCGTTCCCGATGATCAGGATGTCATGTACATATAGTACTAAGAATACCAATGCAGTTCCGACACGCTTTTTATACACACAACTTTCAAACTCGTTTTGATCGAACCCATAAGACTTTATAACATGATCAAAACATTGGTTCCAAGCTCTGGATGCCTGTTTGAGTCCGTAAATGGACTTCATGAGCTTACAAACTAGGTGTTCTTGGCCTTTTTCGATAAAGCCTTGGGGTTGTTGCATATAGATCTCTTCATCAAGACTTCCGTTAAGGAAAGCTGTCTTGACATCCATTTGCCATATTTCAAAGTCGAGATGCGCAGCAATCGATAAGAGAATACGGATGGACTTGAGCATGGCTACGGGCGAAAAAGTTTCCTCATAATCGATCCCTTCTTTCTGAGTATAACCTTTCGCCACTAGTCTTGCTTTGAAGGTTTCTACCCTCCCGTCCGGTCCTCTTTTTCTCTTATATACCCACTTGCAACCAATGGGTTTGACCCCATTAAGTGGTTCGACTAGCTCCCACACTCTGTTATGAAACATAGAACCCATTTCGGCTTTCATTGTTGTTTGCCAAGAATCTGCATCCTTGTCTTGGATTGCCTCGTCATATGTCCATGGGTCTGATTCATCTTGTCCGGGAATCAAGTCCGAGGACTCTCCTATTCCCATGAATCTCTCGGGCTGTCTTACAACCCTCCCACTACGACGAGGTTCCGGTTGTGAAAGTGTGTCGTTTGGTATATCATCTAGTACAGTTGGCATTGAGGTTTGCCTTCTTAGCTCATTTAAGGTAATCTCACTTCTGGGTTTTCTTTCGTTCATATAGTCTTCTTCCAAAAATCTAAAGTGGGTGCTTATGACCACCTTTTGATCTTCGGGACCATAGAACATACACCCTTTTGTTCCCTAAAGGGTATCCTACAAACAACCTTAATTCTGATCGAGGATCCGATTTTCCGGCTTCCTTGTCCAACACGTAGGCCGGACACCCCCAAATTCTCATGTGTCTCATACTAGGCTTGCGCCCGGTCCACAATTCTTTGGGAGTTTTGGGAACCGATTAGGATGGCACCAAAGTTGAGAATGTAAGTCTTTGTTTTCCAAGGCATGACCCCAGAACGACTTGGGAAGATCCGCATAACTCATCATAGATCTAACCATTTCCAAAAGAGTTCTGTTTCTTCGCTCTGCAACCCCATTTTGTTGAGGGGTTCCGGTGCGATGAGTCGATGCAATCCTTCATCGATAAGTAGTTCAAAAACTCATCGCCGAGGTATTCGCCTCCACGATCGATCGTAGAGACTTGATACGTTTTTCCCTATGATTCTCTGCTTGAGCCTTAAATTTTTTGAATTTCTCAAAGGTCTCAGATTTATGCTTCATAAGGAAAATATAACCGTACCTTGAGTAATCATCAATAAAAGTGACAAAATACTCATAACCTCCTCTTGCTTTGGTTGACATTGGACCACATACATCTGTGTGAACGATCTCTAACACTTCTTTGGCCCTATTCCCCTTGGCTCCAAATGCCCTCTTGGTCATTTTACCCTCCAAACATGATTCATTTGGTTGGAATTGGTTCAACTTGGAGAAACTCCAAAGGAACCGTCTTTCACCAACCTTTGGATCCTCTTTTGGATTTATATGACCCAATCTTAGATGCCAAACAAGTGTCTCCTTCACGTCCCGATGAACGTTTTTCTTTTCTCGAAGCTTGATTGATGTGTTATATGATGCATTTAAGTGAGTGGTGTGCACAGTTAATTGTATAGAGATTATTCGACAACGTTCCATGATAGATAAATTTATCAAAAAGAGAAATGGTAACAACTTTATTAAAAGTAACCGAATATCCATCATGAAAAAGTTTAGAAACTGAAATTAAATTCTTTCTAAAACTCGGAACGTAAAGAACATCTCTTAGAATTAAAACTCGTCTTCAAAAGACAGTGCACTTCTCCCATCGCTTCACCGCCACTCTCGTAGAAGATCGCCCGGTGTGATGAGGATCTCACTTCCACTTAGTTGCCGGGTCCGCTTGAACCCCTGTAATGTGAAACAAACATGATCAGTGGATCCCGTATCCACCACCCATAAATGGGAGGCATACGCTGCTAAACAAGTTTCAACAACTAGTGTGTGAGAATTACCTTCTTTCCTTTCCTTTTGGGATTGGAACAGGCTGACCTCGAGTGTCCTACTCTCCCGCTTTCCAAAGTTTTCCTCATGCTTGATCCCATGCTTTTATTTGATGTTGAGTCTTCTTGGTTTAACCTTCTTCTCTTTTCATCATCCTTATCACCACTTGACCTAGGATGAAAAGAAGACTTCTGTTTTCCCAAGTTCTTTTCCTCGCGCTCCCTTTCCTATTCAACCAAAGTCAGAGCATTTATAAGATCATCCATTGTAAAATCTAGATCTTCCATTAGATACTCAAGATAGTGGTGATTATAGCTCTTTGGTAAGGATTGGAGAATGAAATCAATCTTAGTCTTGAAATCACATTTTTCACCGAGGATCTCAAGCTCCTCAAATAGCACCATAACCCTAAGGGCGTCTTTATTTACTGCGATCGTCCCCCTTTTCCATTTTTAATTCAGCAATGTCTTGCTTCACACTTTGGATTGCCATATGGGTCTGATGTGCGAACATCGCTTCGAGATTCTTTAAGATGTCTGCAGCTGACTCATAATCTTGATGAAGGTGTCTCAACGCGATGTGCCAGAATTGTTTCCTTCATCAATTCATTTGCCAGCTCCCATTCACCATAAATCATCTCATCCTATACTCCGGCGTCCTTAGTTGGTTTTTCTGGTTTTGGTGTATCAAGTACCCATTTGGAAGATGATGCGGTTAGGACAGGTTTTAGTTTGTATTTCCAATTAAAATAGTTTTCACCAGTAAGCAAATTGTCTTTAAGTATATTCGATAGTGGATTAGAAGGTTGCGACATGATGAACTGAAATAAACAATAATATGCATAAGCACAAATATATCACAAGGTTCGATCACATGCATCATATTAAAATCTCAAAAAAATATGAACATGCATCAGCCAACATCTCAAAAAAAAATTTAAATAAGCCCGCGTGGGGTGGGTCATTATTTAAACACATTCAAGCAGGTTACAAACAAGAACAGTTACAAACCTTTAATATCCAGATTAATAGTTGGCTCCCACTTGACCAATATAAAATTGACAGAGACTTCGGGGAAGTATATGCATATCAATTTTATACCTAAGTAATAACCATGATTAAATACAGGATTATTATTTCGTATTGAACGAGCCTCGTGGGGAGGGTCATCGTCGCCACTAGTAATAACCCACAATCATCCATTTGGAATTCATTCATGTGAAAAGCTATCTTTTGACCGCATCAGTGGGGAATTTCTCCAAAAGAATTCACAAATAAATAAATCATGGAGGTCAAAATTAATTCAATTTTATTATCCGGAATAAAATTGTCAATTTATTATTTAAACATACTTAGCAATTTTGAAGGTGAGATTTTTCATTGGGCAACTCTCATGCAAACACATTTAAACAAATTAAACAAAGCATAAGATAGCACAAAATAAATCAAGCAAAGCAGAAAAATAAACATATTGGGCACAAATTATCCAATTGTCATGGTTTGATTTTTCTTGGCTTGATCTTGAAGAAACACCGTCTTGAATTTCTCCCACTCGATCGTCTCGAAAAGATACCCCATCTCAAAATGCCACGCCAAGTAGCTCAAGAGCCAGATGCACGGGCCATCCGTCCCACACTTGGCCACTTGCCAAGTTCAAACCTCGGCAGCTTTGGCACCTCGGCATTTTATACCGGCAGGGCTCGGCGGTACTCGGCAGGCGACGCGTCGTACGCGCACGTATGCGCATCCGTCAGCCAGCGCGCCGACCTGCACCGCCGGTACTCGCCCACCCCCGTCCACCGCACCGCCTTCGCCCTCGTCCGCCTGGCCCGCTCCGCGCACGGTGCCGCGTGCGCCTTGCGCCCGCCCGTGCGCGCGGCCAGATCCTCGCGCGCGCTCGGCCCTCGGCCTCGCCCGGCGCCCGTGCGTGCCTGCGCGCGTCCGCGTCGCGCGCGTGCCTCCCTTGGCACGTTTCGCGCGACGCACGCCGCCTACGCCCGGTTCTGGATTTTATCCTTTAATTCTTCGTCTCCGTCTTCGTTTTCGATCCGGTTACAATTTATTTACAAAAAATAAATAAACCTAGATCTAGACTAGTCTATTACATTGATCAAATCAAACAAATCCTAATCTACTTTCATTGGATTTTCTCCACGAGGCAAAAGCGAATCAAGCGAATCAATTAAAAACCACAATTTATATGCATGCATAAATAAACACATTAAATTCCATGACAATTGGATACCTGCAAAACAGATCTAGCAATTCTACTATCCAATTTCAAATTTAATGTCAGTGAATTAAATTACAATTTAAAAAATTCAGAGCCCGAAACCGTGGCTCTGATACCAGTTGTTGGGGAATAAGTTGCACAGATCTATTCGGGGTGAATATTTAAATACAAATTTAATTCTTATAATTATTACTAGCATGAATTAATCCTATATTAATTCAAATAATAATCCAACAACATATCATGCATATAATTAATTCACGCAAATCCTACGCATGCGGAATTCTACGAGTTTACGTGAACGTACCTCTTGGGATGGCAAAGGATCCGGCCGATTAGACTAACCAAAAGAACTTCCCAAGTATTCCCTTAATCCTTGTTCGACTATCCGGTTGTAGGACACTTGTGAACAATTAACAAAAAGGAAAATAAATTATGTTGCACCACCTTTGTGAATTTACTAATTTTTCCAGCACATGGAATTGTACTTGGGAATGAAAGAATCATCCCCTATTTAAAGATAGGTGTTGGGCGAAAATTTGGGAAGAAAAACAATGTGGGAAAACCTTTTCTTGATCTCCAAGAAATCTTGAATATATCTCTTATATTCTTTTTCCCATAATTATAATATTCCACAAAAAATCCCACCTTATCAACATTATGGTATTTTCGAAAAATATAGGGTCCAAGATTCCAAGATTTGGATCTTCTTGAGTTTATGAGATATTCTTGTATTTCAAGAAATACATATTTTCCATAATATATTTTCAAGAAAATCAAGAAAATCTTTCTTGCCCTTTATTTTCAAGATTTCAAAATTTTCTTTATAAATAACCAAGTGGGAGATTTCTTGAATTTAATGAGATAATCATGTATTCCAAGAATACATATCTTCATTCCATAACAAAATTCAAAGAAAATCTTTCTCCCCTTTTATCTATAAATTTCAAAAATAATTAGGAAAAATAAGCAACAATATTTATTTTATTTTAAACACCTTTTTCAGTTATTGGACTATATGTTGGGCTACTTAGGGGGCCTTTAGGAGAATTAAGATTGAACCTTCCAATGGATCTTGAATCATCAATATTGAGCCACAATATTATTCAAGCCCATAAATATTAATTAATCCCACTACATAATTAATATTGCACTATCCATCTTAACCCATATTACAGTCAATATGGCTCCCGGTTATTATTTCCCGTGTTTAAGATTATCTAGCCCATTAATTAATTCAAGCCACTGAAATAGATTTCCATTAATTAATATCTTTTATCCTTGGTCAAGGAACGGTTCAACATTATTATCCATACCGGAAACTAATTCCACTTGCAAGATTTGGTATGATAAAGCTTATGAACCTCCCAAGGGGGAAAATCAAACAAGCGTACTTGCACACGATTCTTCGTATTAAATCTTAGCAATCACATGTGACCAATAATATTGCTCAAGATAAAAAGTATTGAATCTCGTTGATTCTCTACCCATGATAAGTCAAAGCAATAGTTACCAATCACACGTGATCCTATTTAAGGAACGAAGATTAAGAAATAACGAACCACTGAGGTCTAATTCTTCCTTGTTCAGTTCTGAAGAATTTATCCTCCTGTAGGTCCTATTCAGTGCATCAGTCATGCACTAGTGTAATCTCTTGGTCAAGACAAGCCAATCTGAGCCTTACACTTCAACCTTTCACGATGGGTTGTTCATTTCCATCTAGGTCGTGAATAACGTACTTTCAGTTACAAGGGACTGTTAATTTAATCTTCTGTGATCTGGTATCACTAAATTAACTACAATGTAACACGTACGACTTATTGAACAGTTATGCAGTAAATATATGTAACATTCAATAATATTTAAAGCATCAGTGATAAACAATTTATTTCAGTAAATAAGTCCGAAATTCAGTTTTGATTATACAAAAGTAAAAAGCATACTTTCCAGTATAATCCCAACAGTATCGCATCTTCCCACTAACCGAGACACCAGTACACACATATAGTGAAACTACATCAAACGGTTTCCCGGATGGGTATACCAACATCCTCTAAGGTATTTGTGCATCCATCATAAGATACCTAGTATCTCGTAGTAAGTGAAATCTTACTACACTCTCTAAGAGTATGATGCAGATCGCACACCAATCTCTATTGCATCATCAATATCTCATTCTTGATGATCCTTGATCGGGGCTATTTGAGAATCATGCTTAAGTCATCTGAGTTCTCACAACCTCAACGACAGAAATGACTTATGGGAACACATATAAAAACAAATGCAAACAATCAAACATAATATTCTAATAAATGCAACGCCATATATTTAATATTAAACAAATAATAATATTAAACCAACACTGAATATTATCTTAGTATTATATCTATACAAAGGTTTGTCTCTAGGACACTAACACTAACAAACCACTCTTCCATCAAGAACTGTGAAATTAAATTGCAGCCTAATTATTTTTCCCAAAAAAAACATATAATAGAAATCCCACAGAATCAAAGTTTCACTACCTACTTTATCTATTTAATTAGTTAGGATCCCACGCTTAATGCATAGTGCTTAGAAATTAATCAAATACTAATATAATATATTTTTTTCCTCGATCTTGCTTTCTCCAGAAAAGCTCAACTCATGAGACTCGTGCTAATTTGTTACAAATTATAATTTATTAATGAATTGAAGATATATATGCAAAATGTGAAATGGCATGAATATACTAAAAAAAAAATGGCTATGAAATTTTTTAACATGACTACAAAATTTTTAACCAAAATATTTTTGTCTTTAAGTAATGAGGATTACATATGATTTACTTATATATTTTAATTTCTAATCAAGTATGCATCTCAATTCCTTAAATTATTTATAAATAAATTGCTTCACAATAGTTTGTTTTAGATAAATCATAAAAAAAATCTTACTATTTAAGAATATAATTATTTGTATTGAAAATTCCGTTGCCATAAATTAATTGTACGAATTCGTGATTACTTTGATTTATATATTCAAGGTTTATACTGTTGGATTCATTTAGTCAAAAACACTCCATAAATTAATTACTCTCATTGACTTTGAAATGTCTTTCTCTCCGCCAATCAATTCGAAACCAATTTTCAACTTCTCATTTAAAACTCTTTCTCTATTCAATATTTCAACTGACACCAATTCCCTATATATGTTCATAATTCATTCTCACTAAAAAAAAAAAAAACCAAAATGGGAAGCACTACAATTCCATTAATCCTAATAGCAATATACCTCAAAATATGTGTCATATCATCTCAAAACACATCAACCACCGACGAAATGACCCTCCTATCCCTCCAAGCAAACCTAAACTCCACCACACTATCAACAAACTGGTCACGCGCAACACCCTACTGCAAGTGGGTCGGCGTCAACTGCAGCCGGGTCGGGTCACGCGTGACGGGCCTGGACCTCTCCAACATGGGCCTAACCGGGTCCATTCCCGCCACGATTGGCAACCTCTCGTCCCTAACGGTTTTGAACGTGAGGAACAACAGCATCGACGGCGCAATCCCTAGTGAAATCGGGAACCTGAGGCAGCTTCGTGAGCTCGACGTGTCGAATAATCGTCTGACGGATCCCATTCCGGAGAGCGTCGGGCGGTTGACGGCCGTTCGGAGTTTGAATCTTTCACATAATCGGATAAAGGGGGATATTCCCAGGAGCTTGTCTGTGTGCGTTGAGATGGAGATATTTGACCTTTCGCATAATAATATTACGGGGAATATTCCGGCCGAGTTTGGGAATTTTTCGCGGCTTCAGGAATTTGTTTTGTGGAGCAATGAGCTCACGGGTATGTTTTTTTAATCAGCGTTATTAATAATATGCTTTTTTTTTTCTGAGTCTGGTATGCATCTAATCTAAATGTACAGTGATTATGGTGCATTTTAAAACATCGCATTTATTATATTGAAATATGTAATTTGTTTATACTGAATGATGCAATATATTGATAGTTGCAAGATTAAGTGTAAACAAATTACACATTTTAATATAATAAGCTGCGCGATTTAAAATGCACTATGAGTACACGGTGTAATACATATGAGACTTACTCTTTACTTTTAGTTGAATTTTGACTTTGTGTTGGTGAAGATATGCATTGGTGATTAGATATGCACGTTAATAAAAATTTTAACGAATATTTATATATTTTTCTCCTTTTGTGTCCTTTCTAGTCTTTGTTTCTTGCTTTGTAATATCAAATACATATGATATCTTTTTTTTCTCTCACGGAACCCGAAAGTGACAGTAAAGTCCGATGGAAATTCAGAGGATTTTCCTTTGACTATCATATAGTAATGTCAATTCCGTAATTTTATTAGGCCAGTAGTTTTACGTACTTTTTATTTTGGTTATAATGTCACTAGTCTAAATTTTCCAGGAGAATTACCCTCAACAATATTCAACATATCCTCTGTCCTAAATATCGATGTCTCAGAGAACCAAATATCTGGCAGACTCCCACAAGATTTATGCAGCCACCCTGCATCAAAACTCGAAAGCCTATGGCTTTACAGGAACCAATTCGAAGGACCACTCTTCCCCAATCTGAAACGTTGCCGATCCATCAAAACTCTATCCGCTTCAAAAAACAAATTCACCGGAAACATCCCACCCGAATTCTCAAACCTAACGATGTTAGAGTTCGTTGGCTTAGGCCGCAACTTATTCACGGGCACCATCCCTCCCTCACTCGGAAACTTGCCAAATATGGCAATTTTCGACATTGCTGAAAATTATTTTCAAGGCACAATCCCTTCCGAAATTGGAAACCTTCCCAATTTAACATGGTTCAATCTTAAATCAAACAACCTAACAGGGGAAGTACCACAATCTTTATACAATCTTTCGACTTTAACCATGCTTACACTTTCAATGAACAACTTCTCTGGAAGTCTTCCATTTGATATAGACACATTGCTTCCAAATCTTGAGTATCTCCTTCTTACGGGCAATAGATTCAACGGCCCGATTCCTCGTTCTGTTTCGAATCTCACTAAACTCAAAATTCTTGATCTTTCTAATAACTCTTTCACTGGAGATATACCTACCACTCTTGGGAATTTGAGCAACCTCCAAAGACTCACAATTTCAAGCAATTTTTTCTCGAATAATGTGTCGAAACCCGAGCAAGATTTCCTCTCTTCGTTGTCGAGTTGCAAGAAATTGGAAACTATAAACATTGATTCTAATCCCATATCCGGAGTCCTGCCAAAAACTCTGTTTTCGGGGAATCTCTCTGTTTCTCTTGAACAATTTACTGCCAATTCTTGCGGATTTGTGAGTCCTTTGCCTGATGAGATTGGGAATTTAACGAACTTGTTGTCGTTAAACCTCGGGTATAATGACTTGACTGGGCAAGTTCCCGTGGTGTTGGGTTCTTTAAAAAACTTGCAAAAGTTGGAGCTTTATGGGAATAAATTGGAGGGCCCTGTGAATGTTTTCTGCAATCTGGAAAGTGTTTTTTACGTGGATTTACGCGAGAACAGATTTATCGGGCAGATTTCAGGGTGTTTGGGGAGCCTTTCTAAGTTGACAGATATCAATTTGGCTTACAATGGATTCAATTCGACTATTCCGTCGACTTTGTGGTCTAATGAGTGGATTCTGAAGATGAACTTATCAAACAATTTGTTGGATGGTTCGTTGCCTCAAGAAATTGGCAATATGAAGAGGTTAATAGAGCTTGATCTGTCTGTAAATCGGATATCTGGAGGAATTCCGAGTGATATTTCGAAGCTTCAGAGCTTGATTCATCTCTCGTTGTCGGATAATAAAATGGACGGCCCGATTGGTGATTCTTTGTCCGAATTGGTGGATTTGCATTACTTGGACTTGTCGCGAAACAGATTTTCCGGTTCAATTCCGGAGTCTTTGGAGAAACTTGCTCAGCTTACGTACTTCAATGTTTCATTCAACGAGCTTAGTGGCGAAATTCCGGATGAAGGGCCTTTTGGGAACTTCACGGAGGCAATGTTCGCGGGTAATAGAGGCTTGTGTGGAGCGCCTCGATTCAAAGTGGAGACTTGCAAAAGAAGTAAACATTCGAGCAAAACGAAACATTTGAAGTATATTCTGCCACCTATAGCTGCAGGACTTTTAGCTGCCCTGCTTCTAGTCTTGATTCTTAGACGACGGAGTAAGAAATTAGCGCTGTCTCAATCTGGCTCTCCTCTTGGACAAATAAACGACAAGCTTTCGTATCATGAAATTCTTTACGCAACGAGCAACCTTCATGAGGAAAACTTGATCGGGAAAGGTAGCTTCGGGTCAGTATACATGGGAGAATTCTCTGATTCGGATGTTGTTGCTATTAAGGTTTTCAATTTAGAGGTGCACGGGGCGATGAAGAGTTTTGATATAGAATGCCAAATGATGCACACAATACGGCATAGGAATCTCGTCAAGGTTATCACTTCTTGCTCTAGTGTCAATTTTAAGGCCTTGGTGATGGCGTATATGCCGAATGGTAATCTTGAAAAGTTGCTATACTCTGCCGAGAGTTCGTTTAACATTTTTCAAAGATTTGGAATAATGTTAGACGTGGCGTCTGGAATAGAGCATTTGCATGAAGGGTTGACACCCCCGATTGCTCATTGTGACTTGAAGCCGAGCAATATTCTTCTGGATAAAGACATGGTTGCGAAAGTAGGCGACTTTGGAATTGCCAAGCTGTTGACGCAAGGTCGGAGATTGCAACATACCAAAACTCTGGGTACCATTGGGTACATGGCACCGGGTAAGAATCTCCTATAAAATCGTTAATCCGAGGCTAAATGTTTTTCTTTTTGTCCTTTAACTTTCGTCAATTTTGATTTTTATCCACTAACTTTTTTGACTTTGAACATAATCCGATAAATTTACTAAATTTAACTTTTTCGTCCTTTTAATCGACTAAAAGGATGAAAAAGTTGAATTTGAAAAACTCAAGTCAAAAAAATTAGCGGACTAAAATCAAAATTGATGCAAAATGAGGGATAAAAAAAATATTTGATGGTAATAATTGTGAATCTAACATGTTGTTTTGTCAACTTTGTAGAGTACGGGTCGGATGGATTGATATCAACCATGGTGGATGTTTACAGCTACGGAATTTTGGTGATGGAAATATTAACAAAAAGAAAGCCGACGGATGAGATGTTTGCAGGAGAGTTAACGATGAGGAGATGGGTGTCGGAATCATTTCCAGGCTCAGTGATGAACATTTTGGATCATGAGCTAGTGAAGATGAGTGATGAAAATGCCAGACATGTGACGTGCTTGATATCAGCGATCGAACTAGCTCTAGTGTGCACGGCCGATTGGCCAGAGGAGAGGCCTAATATGAAAGATGTCGTAGCGAGAATGACCAAGATCAAGTTGAACTTGTTGAAAAGCAAAACCAAAAGTTAGAAGCCAACATACTTGATTAGTTTGAGAATAAAAGATTGTGTCTTTGTTGAATGTTCCTTCAAACACTTTGTATATGTTTTAAGTGTGTTTGAAGAAATCTTGTGATTGTAAAATATGGATAAATAGTGAAAATGTATGTTCATTATGGGTTTCTGTTGAGTGCCGAAAAATAGGTGATGTCGTAATAATGTAATATAGAAAGTTTTGTTTGTAATGTTTAACGGCTTAAAATTAAAAAGAAAACGCAGTTCAGTGCAAATTTTTCAACATGAGAGAGAGAAATTTGTCATATCTAGCGAATTTCTTTTAATAAAAATGGACTGTACGTCGAGTCATATATGTATCAAGATCGTTTTAAGCTATAATTGGGAAAAATCCAATTTTTCTCACTAAAATTTACCTTTTTATAATTTTGGTCACTCAAGTTTACTCACTTTTAAAATTGGTCACCAAAATTTATTGTTCCTCTCACATTAGGTCCTGTCGTCAATTGACCCGTCTTTGACTGACGGAACCAACGGAAAAAGGCACGAATTCATCCTTAACACCTTCAAAATCGAAAATTTCATTCAGGATAAAACCACCTAAAAAATCCACAATTATCAACTGTCTATGAACAATAAACATAAAACATTAATTAGTGAAAAATTAAAAAAAAAATAGAGTGTACATTGGGGAAAAAAAAGCATGTGAATTACATTATATTTTGGGCATGATCAAAATCGTCTTCCTGGATTTTGAGCAGCCCAAAAATTCTTCAGTTGTAGCTCAATACCACAATTACACAATACACGCTCAAATTGAAAATTTGAATACCACCGAGTGGTTTGAACTTGAATGCATCTCTAATTAGCAAATAAGAAAATCATAAATATTAGCAACTTGAATGCATCTCATCATTAATGACGAATCAACATTTTTTAATATTGAACAGTTTGTTCCCCCACCCCATCTTAAATTTCAGAATATGAAATTAGTGTTTCACCAATCAGAGAATTAAAAGAACACGATATCATGATGAAACACGTACATGATACAAGATGCTTATAAACTATAAAACATACCTATGATTGCGGTATCAGAGCTTGATTGGAGAGAAATCAATGAAAATTGAAAAAAAAAATAGAGTTTTTAGGTAGAGAGGGGAAATGGGTTATCGAATTTGTAGATACAGAGCTTTGATTGAAGAGAAATCTAAGAGAAATTATAGAAATTAGGGTTTGTGCAAAATGGGAAAAGAGAGAGACTGAAATTTTCGATTTTGGGGATGTTTAGAATGAATTCGTGTTTTTTCCCGTTGGTTCCGTCAGTCAAAGACGGGTCAACTGACCGCAGGACCTAAGGTGGCTAAAAAAATATTTAATTAAATAAAAGGATAGATAATTAAAAAATAAATAAATGAAAAAATTGGGCTAAAAAAATTAATTAAATAAAACAATATACAATCAAAAAAGTTTAGTAAAATTCAAAATTTAAAATCTACAATTTTAAAAATTTTAAAATACAAAATAACTAAAAACGTGGAGTGCAGAAACATGTTAGATTTAAAAAACTGCACATGACTACAAATTGGTGGTTGGAGAAATAAAGGGTATTTAAGTATTTCCTAACTAATTTTTGGACCTAGGAGTAAGAGTTAAAAAGGGTGTTACTTAAGAATAAGAACATTCTATAAATGACACCCCATTGTAATTGTCCCTTCTCAAATTATATTCCGCCTTATCGGGAGATCTACTCAAAAAATTAATAAATCAAACACACTTTGATAATTTTTATTTTATTTAGATGAATTTTTTACTTCTATTACATCAGAAGATTCAGTGAGAAGTGTAAAGAGAATAAACATGAATAATTGTGGTGATTAATACACCATTAGTTGCCGCACCCCAGACGCCTGGACCAGGTCATACACCTAGGATGGGGACGAACTCTTTGAAAGCTGACACCAACTCCTTTCTCAAAACCCCCATTATTACCATAACTACCCCTTCCGTTCTTCTCTAATCTGTCATCTGTAGTTAAACAACTTTATTTAATTAACATAAAGAATAATTCATGAGTATGAAGAAATCGTTTTGAAGATTGTGATTGCATGAATTTTGTTTGGAAAATAACGTAAATGAATTAATTCCACATATCTCTACAAGTCTCGAACTTTTAAATGAGATGAAATTCTTTTAAAATTGTTACGAGGATACGGGGACTTAATTACTTGTTTGATCATGTGATGCAGCCACCCGAGGAGAGACGAAGAAAGCATAGATGTCTTCTCTACGCCTTTGACCTTCTTCTCCTTCCATTCTCTCCCTCTCTCGCTCTGCTTTTTCTTTCTTCTTTGTTGTTCCTACTCCTTGGAGATCTGCTTGGGTTTTCAGTTCCGTTCACCAAAATTTCTAGGTATTTTCTCTATTTATCTCTTATTTGATGTCTTCTTCGCTTTTGGTTTATCCCTTTTCTGCTTTGCATGTATGTAATCTGGATGTTATTATTCGTTCACGGTGTTTCTCGCCGCCTCTATTTGTCGTAGGGTTCGTTAATGCATTGAGATTTCGTAATTTCGCCGCTTGATAGAGAATTTGTTTTTCGGATTAGCAAGTCTTTTATCGAAGGAAAAAAAGAAAAACAGAGAACTGATCTAGGTCTTTTTGGGAAGGATGCTTGTTATGGACCAAACAGTAGAAAATTCTTCTCTGAATCAACCAATTGAATTTGAATATATGCCTCCTTGTCGCTTACGAAAGTACAAATGAGAACAAAGCAGATTGCCGAAGCTTCTTCTATTATCCTTGTTCGCAGCTTGAAGGTCGTATAATCTTTCTCGAGTTTTTCTCTGTTCTTGCTAATTTTTGTCTCACCATGTCACTCAGTTTGCGGTCATAACTCTTTTGCGTCTTCAAACTTCTATTGAACATTAGGTTGATAGTAAATTGTTGAATGCCCTAATTGTTGAGTGCCCCAATCTGTTGATTGCCTTATTTTTTTATCAACTCTAATTTTTGGGATTATACTGGAAAGTATGATTTTACTTTGTATAATCCAAAGCTGAATTTCGGACTTATTTACTGAAATAAATTGTTTATCACTGATGCTTTAAATATCATCGAATGTTACATATATTTACTGCATAAATGTTCAATAAATAGTACGTGTTACATTGTAGTTAATTTAGTGATACCAGATCACAGAAGATTAAATTAACAGTCTCTTGTAACCAAAAGTACACCATTCACGACCTAGATGGAAATGAACAATTTATCGTGAAAGGTTGAAGTGTATGTTGGGGAATGAATTGCACAGATCTATTCGGGGTGAATATTTAAATACAAATTTAATTCATTAATTATTACTAGCATGAATTAATTCTATATTAATTCAAATAATAATTGCAACAACATATCATGCATATAAAAAAACCACGTAAAACCTACGCATGCAGAATCTACGGGTTTACGTGAACGTACCTTTCGGGATGGCAGTGGCTTTGGTCGGACGGACTAACCAAAAGGACTTCCCAAGTATTCCCTTAGCCCTTGCTCAACTATCCCAGAAAGGACACTGCCTAACAATTAACAAAAGGAAAAAATAAACTTTGTTGCACCACTTTTGTGGATTTGCTAATATTTCCAGCACATGGAATTGTACTTGGGAATGAACTAATCATCCCCTATTTATAAGAGGGAGGGTGGTCAAAATTTTAGTGATATTTCAATGTGGGAAAAGACTTTTCTTGGTCACCAAGAAATCTTGAATATATCTCCTATATTCTTTTTCCCATAATTAAAATATTCCACAAAAATCCCACCTCCTCAATATATGGAATTTTCGAAAATTTGGAGTGCAAGATTCCAAGATTTGGATCTTCTTGAATTTATGAGATATTCTTGTATTTCAAGAAATACATATCTTCCATAATATTTTTTCAAGAAAATCTTTCTTGCCCCTTTTTCAAAATTTTTGAATATCCCTTATGAATAACCAAGTGGGAGATTTCTTGAATTTAATGAGATAATCTAGTATTCCAAGAATACATATCTTCATTCCATAACAAAATTCAAATAAAATCTTTCTCCCTCTTTTATCCATAAATTTCGAAAATTTAGAGGAAATATAAGCAACAATATTTATTTTATTTTAATCACCTTTTTCGCTTATTGGACTATATGTTGGGCTACTCGGGGGGCCTTTAGGAGAATTAAAATTGGACCTTCTAATGGATCTTGAATATCTAATATTGAGCCACAATATAATTCTTCCTTGTTCATTTCAAGAATTTATCCTCCTCAGAGGTCCTATTCAAATATCGGTCATGCACTAGTGTAAGCTCTTGGTCAAGACAAACCAATCTGAGCCTTACACCTCAACCTTTCGCGATGGTTGTTCATTTCCATCTAGGTCGTGAATGGCGTACTTTTAGTTACAAGGGACTGTTAATTTAATCTTACGTGATCCGGTATCACTAAATTAACTACATGTAACACGATTTAATTATTGAACAGTTATGCAAAGAAATATATATAACATTCAATTATATTTAAAGCATCGTTGATAAACAATTTATTTCAAAAATAAGTCCGAAATTCGGTTTCGATTATACAAAGTAAAAAGCATACTTTTCAGTATAATCCCAACAATCTCCCACTTATACTCAAAGTCTGCTTTTAAGTATACTACAACACGTCTCGCGTAGTCCGTGACATCTAATGTCACCTACATGAACCTAATAATTTCTCCCACTTATACTCAAAGCAGATTGGCAACGGTCTTGACACCCATTCCACTCACATGTCTCTCGAATGTATTCAGAGGCAGACGCTTTGAATGGATCTACTAGGCTGTCCTCAGACGCTATCTTTGCCACATCTATATCTCCTCTCTTAACGATTTCTCGTATAAGATGTCTTTCCTTTAATGTGTTTGTTTTGACTCGTGGACTCTTGGTTCTCTTGAATTTGCAACTGCCCCTAGCAGATATTGCTAGACAAATTCGAACACCATCCAAGTCCACTAAGAAGATCTAGAGCCCAATCGGTTCTTTTCACTTCTTCACAAGCAATTACTTACCCGACTTCCATGGTTGAGTCAGTGATGCATTTACGCTTCACACTCGTCCATTTGATGGCTACACTTCCCAAATGGAAACACACTAATCGAGGCGATAATTTCGAATCTAAATCGATTGGAAATCCGAGTCCCTCAGAAATGATGGGGATTGGAGTATCGGATCGATAAATCAACATTCTATCCCGAGTTCTTTTCGGATACTTGGAAATGTTTTTAACGTACGTCCAATTCGCTTTCCCTAGGTTACTCGATATCTTGCTACCATGCCTACGCGAAAAGCATATATCCTGTCTCGTATACAAAGATTGCATACATAAGGTTTCCTGCAAATTAAGCACAAGGAATGCCTTTCATGTAATCTATCTCCTTTTAAGCCTTAGGAGACATTTTCTTGGATAGATGGATTCCAAGTCCGAAAAGGTACTTAATCCTTTCTTGGAATCTTGCATGCTGAATCGTTTTAAAACCAGTATCAATGTATGAATACTTGCGATAACCCGATCATCCTTTTCTTGCGATCTCGAGTAATCTTGATCCCAAGGATGTGTCCGGTTTCCCTAAGTCTTTCATATCAAACTGTTTTGAAACGCCATGCCCTTACATCTGACCACACCTTCACATCGTTTCCGATGATCACAATGTTATCTACGTATAGTACTAAGAATACCAATGCAGTTTCGACACGCTTTTTATACACACAACTTTCAAACTCATTTTGATCAAACCCATAAGACTTTATTACATGATCAAAACTTTGGTTCCAAGCTCTGGATGCCTGTTTGAGTCCGTAAATGGACCTCTTGAGCTTTACAAACTAGGTGTTCTTGGCCTGTTTTAATGAAAACATGGGGTTGTTGCATATAGATCTCTCTATCAAGACTTCCGTTAAGGAAAGCTATCTTGACATCTATTTGCCAGATTTCAAAGTCGAAATGTGCAGCAATTGATAAGAGAATACGGATGGACTTAAGCATGGCTACGGGTGAAAAAATTTCCTCATAATCGATCCCTTTCTTTCTGAGTATAACCTTTCGCCATTAGTCTTGCTTTAAAGGTTTCAACCTTCCCGTCCGATCCTCTTTTCCTCTTATATACCCACTTGCATCTAATGGGTTTGACACCATTAAGTGGTTCGACTAGCTCCCACATTCTATTATGAAACATAGAACCCATTTTGGTTTTCATTGCTGTTTGCCAAGAATCTGCATCCTTATCTTAGAGTGCCTCGTCATATGTCCATGGGTCTGATTCCGGGAATCAAGTCTGAGGACTCTCCTATTCCCATGATTCTCTCGGGCTGTCTAACAACCCTCCTACTAGGACGAGGCTCCGGTTGTGAAAGCGTATCGTTTGGTATATCATCTATTACAGTTGGCACTGAGGTTTGCCCTCTAAGCTCATTTAAGATAATCTCACTTCTGGGTTTTCTTTGGTTCATATAGTCTTCTTCCAAAAATCTAAAGTGGGTGCGGATGACCACCTTTTGATCTTCGGGACTATAGAACATACACCCTTTTGTTCCCTCGGGGTATCCTACAAACAACCTTAATCCTAATCGAGGATCCAATTTACCGGCTTCCTTGTCCAACATGTAGGCCGGACACCCCAAAGTTCTCATGTGTCTCATACTAGGCTTGCGCCCGGTCCACAATTCTTTGGGAGTTTTGGGAACCGATTTGGATAGCACCAAGTTCATAATGTAAGTCGTTGTTTTCCAAGGTATGACCCCAGAACGACTCGGGAAGATCCGTATAACTCATCATTGATCTAACCATTTCCAAAAGAATTATGTTGTTTCGCTCTGCAAACCCCGTTTTGTGGAGGAGTTCCGGGTGCAGTGAGCTGGGATACAATCCCTTCATCAGATAAGTAGTTCAAAAACTCATCGCTGAGGTATTCGCCTCCACGATCAGATCGTAGAGACTTGATACGTTTTTCCATATGGTTCTCTGCTTGAGCCTTAAATTCTTAGAATTTCTCAAAGGTCTCAGATTCATGCTTCATAAGGAAAATGTACCTTGAGTAATCATCAATAAAATTACTCATAACCTCCTCTTGCTTTGGTTGACATTGAACTACATACATCTGTGTGAACGATCTCTAACACTTCTTTGGCCCTATTCCCCTTGGCTCCAAATGCCCTCTTGGTCATATTACCCTCCAAACATGATTCGCAGGTTGGAATCGATTCAACTTGGAGACGCTCTAGTGAACCATCTTTCACCAACCTTTGGATCCTCTTTGGATTTATATGACCTAATCTTAGATGCCAAAGAAGTGTCTCGTTCACGTCTGATGAACGTTTTCTTTTCTTGGAAACAGTTGATGTGTTATAGGATACATTTCGTGAGTGGTATGCACAGTTAATTGTATAGAGATTTTCCATCAATGTCCCATAACAGATACACTCATCATTTCAAAATTGATGTCATTCTTATTAGAAGAAACTTAGTGTCCTTTAATCGAATTTTAGAAACTGAAAGTGAATTCTTTCTAAAACGGGGAACATAAAGATAATCTCAAAAAAACTTTATCTTTAAAAGATAGGTGCACTTCTCCCAATCGCTTTTAATTGCTACTCATGTAGCATTGCAATGTCTGGCTACTTTATGTAGTATTGCAATAATCGTTATTACCGTAGCATTGCAATATCCGCCACTTACGTAGCATTGCAATGTCTTCTACTTTCGTAACGCTGCCCAATGTGATGAGGATCTCACTCCCACTACGCTGCGGATCATTTAGAACCCGTGAAGCCAACATGATTAGTGGATCTCGTATCAACCACCCACCGAATGAGAAGTATACGCCGCTAAACAAGTTTCAACAACTAGTGTGTGAGAATTACCTTTCTTTCCGTCCCTTTTGGGGTTGGAACAGCAAGACCTCCATTGTCCTCTCTCACCGCAGCCTTAAGCACTTCCTCTTTGGATTTTCCTTGACACAACAAGCATTCCTCATCTTACCATTGCCCTTTGGCAACAAATTGAGTTTTATTGCTTATGGCCTTTGGTCCTCTTCTTTATCTTGCCTACCCTTGGCCTAGAAAATGAAGACGGACCACTTGTCAAAAGCTTGAGTTTGGTGCCTCTTCATCATTTCGCCGAGACCAAAAGCTTGCAACAAATTAGCTAGCGAGGCCAAAATGGTCAAAACCTTTTTGGGCAGAGAGTGAAGTACCAAATTCATCTGAGTCTCCAGATCATAATCTGCACTCAGAATCTCAAGTTTGTTCATATGGGCCATCTATTTTGAGGACGTAATCCCTTACGGGTTTTCCCTCCACCATTTCAGCGACGACATCTCTCGCAAGGTGATATGACGAGTCCCGCATGTTTTGACTCGTCAGTTGGCTCATCTGATTTTTGTGTGTCAAAATCCACTTGTGCTTTTGTGCAGTTAGGACAATTATAATTTTCCAATCAATATAGTTTCCATACATATTGTATTGTCTTTAAGTATAATAACAAATGGATTAAAAGGTAACGACATCTTTGAATCAAATAAACAACTATATGCAATAGCACAAGTATATCACAAGGTTCGATCACATGCATCATATTAAAATCTCGAAAAAATATGTACATGCATCAGCCAACATCTCAAAACAGTTTAAATAAGCCACGTGGGGTGGGTCATTATTTAAACACATTCAAGCAGGTTACAAACAAGAACAGTTACAAACCTTTAATATCCAGATTAATAGTTGGCTCCCACTTGACCAATATAAAATTGACAGGGACTTTGGGGAAGTATATGCATATCAATTTTATACCTAAGTAATAACCATGATTAAATACAGGATTACTATTTCGCTTTGATCGAGCCTCGTGGGGAGGGTCATCGTCGCCACTAGTAATAACCTACAATCATCCGTTTGGAATTCATTCATGTGAAACCTATCTTTTGACCGCCCCGCTGGGGAATTTCTCCAAAAGAATTCACAAATAAATAAATCATGGAGGTCAAAATTAATTCAATTTTATTATCCTAATAAAATTGTCAATTAATTATTTAAATGCACTTAGTAATTTTGAAGTTGAGATTTTTCCATTTGGCAACCCTCATGCAAACACATTTAAACAAATTAAATAAAGCATAAGATAGCACAAATAAATCAAGCATAATGTAAAAAATAAACATATTGGGCACAAATTATCCAATTGTCATGGTTTGATTTTTTCTTGGCTTGATCTTGAAGAAACACGCCTCAAATTTCTCCCACTGCTCGTCTCGAAAAAATGCTTCGCTCGAATCCGCCACGCCAAGCCGCAAACGGGATGCACGCCAAGATCCGCCGTAACGCCGCCACTTGGGATGGGATACGTTTAGTTCGGCACCGCCTGGGCAAAGCACGCCAAGCAAAGGTTTCGCCTCCGGCAGGTGTCGGCAGGAGTCGGTAGTTCTCGGCAGGGCGACGCGTATCCATACAGATCTACGGCGCGGCCCAGCCTGGCCGTATCCTTCGCCTCAAGCCTCAAGTAGCGTCACAGATCCGCCCGCCATCCATGATCCGCCTCTGCCCACTTGGCTCGAGCGCTGCGACCGCCCTGCATCATCTCATCTCGCAAGGCTCGCCGCCCTCGCCCGCCTCATCAATGGCCAATACAAATACCGCATCGCGCCGCTTAAGCCCTGGTTCTCGATTTCATCCTTTAATTCTTCGTTTTTCGTTTCGATCCGTTACAATTTATTTACCAAAATAAATAAACCTAGATCTAGACTAGTCTATTACATTGATCAAATCAAACAAATCCTAGTCTACTCGTGGATTTTCTCTACGAGGCAAAACAAATCCCGAATCTAATCGAATTAAAAACCACAATTTATATGCATGCAAAATAAAACATTAAAATCCATGACAATTGATACCGCAAAACAAATCTAATGGTTCTACTATCCAATTTCAAAATTAATGTCCACTAATTAAATTACAATTTAAAAAATTCAGAGTCCAAACAAAGGGTTCGATATACCGCTTGTTGGGAATGAGTTGTTAGATTCTTATATTGGGTGAATATTTAAATACAAATTTAATTCATTAATTATTACTAGCATGGATTAATCTATATTAATTCAAATAATAATTGCAACAACATATCATGCATATAAAAAACCACGTAAAACCTACGCTGAATCTACGGGGTTTACGTGACGCATTCTTCGGGGATGGCGATGGCTTTGGTCGGACGGACTAACCAAAAGGACTTCCCAAGTATTCCCTTTAGCCCTTGCTCAATCGGGTGGAAGGACACTTTCGTCCGAACAATTAACAAAAGGAAAAAAAAACTTTGTTGCACCACTTTTGTGGATTTGCTAATATTTCCAAAGACATGGAATTGTACTTGGGAATGAACTAATCATCCCCTATTTATAAGAGGGAGGGTGGTCGAAATTTTAGTGATATTTCAATGTGGGAAAAGACTTTTCTGGTCACCAAGAAATCTTGAATATATCTCCTATATTTTTTTTTCCCATAATTAAAATATTCCACAAAAATCCCACCTCCTCAATATATGGAATTTTAGAAAATTTGGGTGCAAGATTCCAAGATTTGGATCTTCTTGAATTTATGAGATATTCTTGTATTTCAAAAATACATATCTTCCATAATATCTTTTCAAGAAAATCAAGAAAATCTTTATTGCCCTCTATTTTCAAAAAAAATTTCGAATATCCCTTATGAATAACCAAGTGGGAGATTTCTTGAATTTAATGAGATAATCTTGTATTCCAAGAATACATATCTTCATTCCATAACAAAATTCAAAGAAAATCTTTCTCCTTTTTATCCATAAAATTTCAAAATTTAGAGGAAATATAAGCAACAATATTTATTTTATTTTAATCACCTTTTAGGTTATTGGATATGTTGGGCTACTCATGGGGGGCCTTTAGGAGAATTAAGATTGGACCTTCTAATGGATCTTGAATATCTAATATTGAGCCACAATATAATTCAAGCCCATAAATATTAATTAATCCCACTACATAATTAATATTGCACTATCCATCTTAACCCATATTACATTCAATATGGCTCCCCGGTCATTATTTCCCGTGTTTAAGATTATTTAGCCCATTAATTAATTCAAGCCCTTTGAAATAGATTTCCGTTAATTAATATCTTTGTCCTGTCGAGAACGGTTCAACATTATTATCCATACCGAAACTAATTCCACTTGCAAGATTTGGTATGATAAAACTTATGAACCTCCCAAGGGGCAAATCAAGCAGCGTTGCACACGCGATTCTTCGTATTAAATCTTAGCAATCACATGTGACCAATAATATTGCCCAAGATAAAAGTATTGAATCTCTCTCGATTCATTTACCCATGATAAGTCAAAGCAATAGTTACCAATCCCACGATCCTATTTAAGGGACGAAGGTTAAGAAACAACGAACCAATTTTTTCCTTGTTCAGCTCAAGAACTTATCCTCCTCAGAGGTCCTATTCAAATAAGATCACCATGCACTAGTGTAAGTTCTTGGTCAAGACAAACCAATCGAGCCTTACACCTCAACCTTTCGCGATGGTTGTTCATTTCATCTAGGTCGTGAATGGCGTGCTTTTAGTTACAAGGGACCTGTTAATTTAATCTTCTCGTGATCCGGGTATCACTAAATTAACTACAAAGTAACACGCATTTAATTATTGAACAGCTTATGCAAGAAATATATATAACATTAAATTATATTTAAAGCATCAGTGATAAACAATTTATTTCAAGAATAAGTCTCGAAATTCAGTTTCCGATTATACAAAGTAAAAGCATACTTTTCAAAGATAATCCCAACAAAGGTAAGGCTCGTGATTCGGGTTGTCTTGACCAAGAGATTACACTAGTGCATGACCGGATGTAATCGAATAGGACCGACAGAGGACAAATTCTTCTTTAATCAACAAGGAAGAATTAGACCTCAAAGGGTTCGTTATTTCTTAATCTTCGCCCCTTAAATAGGATCACGGTGGTTGGTAACTATTGCTTTGACTTATCATGGGTAGAGAATCAACGAGATTCAATACTTTATATCTTGGGCAATATTATTGGTCACATGCGATTGCTAAGATTTAATACGGAGAATCGTGTGCAAGCACGCTTTTGTTCGATTTGGTTCCCTTGGGAGGTTCATAAGATTTATCATACCAAATCTTGCAAGTGGAACTAGTTTCCTGTATGGATAATAATGTTGAACCGCTCTTAACCAAGGACAAAAGATATTAATTAATGGAAAGTTATTTCAAAGGGCTTGAATTAATTAATGGGCTGAATAATCTTAAACACGGAAATAATAACCGGAGCCATATTGACTTAATATGGGTTAAGATGGATAGTGCAATATTAATTATGTAAGGGATTAATTAATATTTATGGGCTTGAATAATATTGTGGCTCAATATTGATAATTCAAGATCCATTGGAAGGTCCAATCTTAATTCTCCTAAAGGCCCCCTAAGTAGCCCAACATAAAGTCCAATAACTGAAAATGTGTTTAAAAATAAAATAAATCTTGTTGCATATTTTTTTTATTTTTTTTTTCGAAAAATTATGGATTAAAAGGAGAAAAGATTTTCTTTGAATTTTGTTATGGAATGAAGATATGTATTCTTGGAATACAAGATTATCCCATTAAATTCAAGAAATCTCCCACTTGGTCATCCATATAGTTATTTTCGAAAATTTTGAAATATAAAGGGCAAGAAAGATTTTCTTGATTTTCTTGAAAAGGTATTATGAAAGATAGGTATTTCTTGAAATACAAGAATATCTCATAAATTCAAGAAGATCCAAATCTTGGATTCTTGTTCCCTATATTTCAAAAAATTCCATAACAAAGAGGAGTTGGGATTTTTGAATATTTTAATTATGGAGAAAAGAATATACGAGATATATTCAAGATTTCTTGGAGATCAAGAAAAGATTTTCCCATATTATTTTATCCCAAATTTTCGACCACCACACCTCTATAAATAGGGATGAGTGTTTCATTCCCAAGTACAATTCCATGTCTTTGAAAATTAGTAAATCCACAAAAAGGTGGTGCAACAAAGTTTATTTTCCTTTTGTTAATTGTTCAGCATCCTACCACCGGATTGTCGAAAAGGATTAAGGGAATACTTGGGAAGGTTTTTTTTTTGGTGTGTCTAATCAACGAGGCCATTGTCATTCCAAGAGGTACGCTCACGTTAACTCAGTAGTAATTCAAGATCGTAGGATTTACGTGAACTGCTTATATGCATGATTTTTGTTGAATTATTATTTGAATTAATATAGATTAATTCATGCTAGTAATAATTATCAGAATTAAATTTGTATTTAAATATTTATCCCGAATAGATCCGTACAATTAATTACCCAACACTAATTATTGAATTATTAACCCCAATTATTTTATGGAGTTGGGGGAAATAGGGACCATGATATTATAAGCCTGGTGCGTATTTGTGCAAATCTATTATTTTAGTGACCAATGGGTTTGAGTCATTAGTTATATTATTTGTCTTCTTGATTTTAACTGAATTAATCTTATACATGTTTGAACTTCAAAATCCGCCATATTATTTGTACAATTAATCTAGTTATTTTTATGATTGTTTGTTCTTTTCATTCTAAAGATGGGTTCCCTTTAGGTTATTATTCAAGATTTCAAATTAAAAATTGTAAATTCTATGTTATCGTAAGCTTTCTTTATCGTAGAATGTTGGGATTAGAAGATGATCCTCAAAGCTTGTAGGTTAAGTGTCACGCTGAAACTATGTAAACATCTTTTTTTTTTTTTTTCAGTTTGAAACTATATATATCATGTTGTATGTATTGGTGTATGTTTCTTCCGCTTTTACAGATCATGTCTCGCTTTGCCATATCCCTAGATGATGGAGATGATGATGGATATTTTGATGGAGATCATGGCGTATATGATCATGGTGCATATGATCGACAAAGATCCTCGATGACTTGAGAGAGTGTGACACCGATGCTCCCACCACCACTAGCAGCTCGAGAAGCGACTCGGGTATAGTCACCATGTCATCTATTAAGAGAGCTCGTAGCAAGGAAAAACACTTCGTAATTTTATTACAATTGAACAAATTTGAAATTGATAAATATATTGATTGATCGTTGAACCTAATTAAATACTATGTTATTGCAGTTATCGCTCAATGAGTTTGGACAGTAATAGGAAAAGAGAAAGGAGTCGTTGTCCTTCTACATTGAGTCGCCCGATCGAGGCGTGATCCCTATCGTCTTTACCAAGGATCGGCGTAACAAACCCTTTTGAAGGAAAGATTATGGGGCGAACTTAAGGTATGTTAATTATATATTTATTGAAAGTTGTAGTATGACCCTTAAATTTACTAAATTGTTATGTTATATGCATTATAGACTATTCCGGAGGGTCTTGACCACACAAAGAAGAAGAAATATTATCGCGAAGTGGAGTAATGACCAAGAATTTTCGGACTTGGTTGAGAAGTAACACACGAGATCCGGAACCGGCCTTTTACTGGGTTAATCCCGCCGTGATCGTAATAACCCTATGGTGGCTCCATACCGAGGAGTTTGTGAGCGAGCTATGGAGGATGATTTCCGTGTAAAATTGATCAATGTCATTTCCTCAATTTCTAATGCCCTAAGTTTTTCAAAAACATTATCATATTTCTATTATCTTGTAGAATCAAGTAATAAAAAATCGCGATCAAGCCAAGTCGATGGAGGCGCTTATATCGTGGATCGAACAAAGGTTATGCAATTTAATAAGAGAAAATATGGTGAGATCAAAATCCTAACTTTTAATTTTTTTTATATTCACTTTTAATATATCTAATAAAAGGGACACGCTCATCACTATCGTAGAAAAGAAAGAAAAGAAGAAAAGCCGGAGAGAGAGCCTATTGTTACCCATTTCGACTTATTTCGCACTACCGTAAAGGGTCAAGACGGAATATTCATCGATCCCAAAGGTACACATCATCGGCAAGGGGTAATCTATCCATTAATTTATCTTTCAATTACAAACTATTATTTATAAACGAATAATTAAATAATAATCTTTTGTTTTTGTGATTCGCGAGCGTCTATCTCGCACCATGACGCCTCGACGACATCCGCATTATCGGTCCCCGATGATCCGCTTTGATTCGGGCTATAGGTCGCCGAAAGATCCCTACCGCCACGGAGTGTCCGATATGGCGCGACGGCGACATCGTTAGCAATCACCGGTCTTCAAGCCATGAATATGGTGGGTATACTAACGTAATGTTGCCAAGTTGTCTAAAGATGTGGAACGCTTTGAGGTCCGAGAGAAGAACGAGCCACGGAATGTCGCCGAGTGAGCAAGTCTGTGAACATAGTGTCAGCCGATGCTATGTTTTCGCCTAACCCTAGGGACGACTTTATTGAGGCACTTCAAAACGCCTCTCGTATCGATATGCATGTCTCACATTTGTTTTAATTAAAGACTAGTGTATCAAAATTTTCTAACTAAATATCTTATTCGAACAACCAACGACCTTTTGCTACCTTTTATTTAGAGGATCCCGATCAGGTTGGCCACAGAACGCCGTACGTACTGACCCCATGGAATGATTCATGGTCATCCCATCACTCCCGGTTTCGTGAGGGTCACACTCGATGTACCCGTAACGGGACAAGAGGATTTAAGCGGTGCCAAAACCAATCGATGAAGCCGTCACACCCGAATGAACGGCCGGGTCGGCACTTCATCGAATGGCCGAAAGACTTGGTCTCTAAAGACCATGAGGGTAAAATATATGTTATTAAAGTTCATTATCTTATTTGTGGTTCTAAATAATATTGCAAATTAATTGTAGAATCTGCCGACACCACAAATGCCTCGGGAGAAATCACCACAAAATGCTAAAGAGAAATCGGAATGTCGAGACAAATGTAGGAGAACGAGGGACTCCACTCGCTCCGATTTGGTTATCCCATGATCGAGAGACTTAGATCACGATGATTATGTACAGTCTAGGGTGCACCGGGATGGTATCGTCTAATGCTTTCGAGATCGCCACAGCTTCCCATGCTTGCTCACTTTCATCGTAATACTTTCCAAGAATTCGTCAGCTGATGAACATGTGCCGCCAAGTCTTGAATGACGAAAGTGGTTGAGTGCAACCCACCATAGCCCTTTACCTCGTATGTGTTTACTAATTCTCAATATTCACTTTCTCAGATAGTTTAATTTTTCTTTTTAAATATTAATTAGCGATATATGTTGGTTAAAGATATTTGGGTGAGGTATATCTCTCCGAGATGTCCGAGCAAGTGGAATGTATTCCTTCGCCTCCCCGTGTGTCTTGCATATTGGGTGATAGGCATGCACTATGGATGGGTTAGTTAATCATATCTTTGAATCAAACTGAGCGATCATCTCAATTTTTGGCCAACAAATGTGGGGTGAGTGATAAACATTTCGTTAAAATTTGTATTCATGTTTATAATATTTGCACATATATATGCTAAATTTGCAGTTAATTTTAATATTCTCAATATAATATAGGAACCATTGGGTGTTGGTCGCCATACACATGAATACATTAAGTGTGTATTTTATGGACCCAACTCAGGATGGAGTTTATTCAAATCGCCCTGATCTCGTTTCATATATGGAAGCGTAAGTTCATTTTAAATATTCTATACAAAGATTTGTTTTACTTTTAAAATTATGCATATTTAATCTATTTTTATTTTTTAATTATAATAATAATAGTGTGATGACGATGTATCGAGTCGCCTTCAGAGTCAAGGTTCAAGATCTAAGTTAAATAAAGTGAACTGGATTAACATTAAGGTAAATTTAATTTAGTAAATTATCAAACTAATAGAAAGAAATCATAATTGTAATACGGATTATAATTGTTAATCAATGTGTTCCGAGGCAACGAGATAATGACCATTGTGACATTTTGTGTGTTGCTTTTATTGAAGATATAATCCGGCTTCTCTAAATCTAACATTCCTCTCAATGTAAGTCAATTTATCGATTTATTTAAATTATTATTGATTGAATAAAATTCATATTATATTGATTGATTCGTTGTTTGCGCTTTGTCTATGAACGTGAGCTCAAGTCTTACTCTAAGAAAAGACTGGAGAAATGGAAAAAACGATTGATCCGGGTACCTTTTATAATCGATTCTTATATTCATACGATATTGAGTGATCATTGTTTGAAATTTTGGTAGCATGTAATTAAATTATATATTTGTGATGATATATATTTCATGTTTTTGGTGTATTGGACGATGTTTATTTATTTCATGATGTGTATGTTTATTTATTTGATGTTTTGGTATATATATATTTGTATAAGTTTTGGTTTATGGTTTTATTATAGGATTTTTGGTTTATGGTTTATGGTATTGACGATATATAAGTTTTGGTTTATAGTTTTATTATAAGATTTTTAAAATATAAATTAATAATTAAAAAAAAAATATTGACAAATGTTAATAACCACTGCCTATCTAACATAATAAACGAAATTATAAAAAAAAATATGTTAGAAATGGTTAATAAATCATTGCCAAAGACAATACTTGCAATGCGGTTGAAAACCGGTCATTCAAATGATTTCTTGACAACGGTTTTTATCAAGAGTCCAAGCTTGATAAATTGTATTTTGAGAGCGGTTATAACCGCCTCCAATGCATTTTTCACACCATCCAAGCCCAAATGTATTAGTGGATATGCAAGTCTTCTCAACTATCGCATAATAATAAAATACTCCTTTTAATACATGTCATTTTAGTTTTTACACTAATTTTTTAATAAATGTTATTTTGATTATTTTTCCTTATGTACGTTAATTTTACTACTATTTCTTTTCAACTCATAAAATTAATTTTCCATTTATCTTTCCTCTAATTTAGGATATTTATTTGTGGTCTAATTAATTAAGAGCAATATTGGCAAAAAAAAAATACTACCTTAATTTGTAGTTTAATTCTAGAATGACATGTATTAAAAATTAAAAATTGAGGGAGTATAAAGCACGAAAATCACCCAAGTCGTGTTTCAAGTTTAATTAATAGAAAACAGATTTAGTTACTCCACAAAATTACTTTTCACTTTATTACCTATATATTAAATACATCCCCAGACTGACTTAACAAAATAAATCGTAGCTGCAGCTTCAGTTCAATAATCCATTAATGGCAATTTCAAAAAAGTTGTTCATTCACCTATCAAACTAATATACAAATATTTACGTACATATGTATAACATCAAATTCATTTTCATATTAGATCTCTCTTTTTTTTTAATAAAAGATTTATTGGCACTTTGGCAGATGAAAGCTTGCCAAAGGATGGGAAAAATCGCGGTGGTGATGGCGGTAGAGGCCGTAATTATGGTTATCATAGTTATATATAGCTGCATGTGGTGATGCTTGTTTTGAATTTCCAGTGGTAATTTTTATTCAGATGAATTTTTAATTTCAATACATCAGATTTACAGAATTGAAGAATAAAAATGGGTGATTGTCTCAATCTATGCCAAAAACATGGATAGTTATGGTCATTGTATTGATGTTTAATCCCGGGAGCATATTCGATGCTTCAATCAAAATCAATTTGCCTTTTTCCAAAAAAAATAAACAAAACATGGATAATTATATATGGTGATTAATAAGTTAATCATTAATTACGTACAAATCATTTTAATTAACTATCTTCAGCCTATAATTCAAATTAACCCCAAACATTGAATATAACTACATATATATATATATATATATATATATATATATATATATATCAGGAAAAAAATATAACCATAACAATCAATAATATCCTATGCGTCATATGCAAATAGCAAATTTTGATGACTCTACTCCAATAAACCCTAATTTATCTCGGCCAAAATGAAATTTTCTTTTGTAAACAGTTAATGCAACACCGTATGGCACAATAGATCAAATATATACCCATCATCCAACAATCTGAACTTGTAGAGAGAGATATGTAATTAATTCTTTCATTATTTTCCCTAACACACATTACGAGCCGCCGCACCCCAAACTCCTGGACCAGGTTCTGCATGTACCCTTATGGGGGGCCCGAGGGGGAAGATTAACTCTTTGAAAGCTCACACCAACTCCTCCCTTGTCGAAACTACGACCATCGCCACGCCTTCCATCCTTCTCCAAGCTTTCATCTGTAATTAAAAGCTTTTTTAAATTAAAATAATTCATAAATACGAAGTAAATCATTTTAATTGATTGATTGATCGCGTGCATGAAATTGTTACGAAAATATGCATGGGAGCTTACTTGTTTGATCATGTGATGCAGTCACCGTAGGAGAGACGAAGAAGGCATAGGCAATTAGCAGAACTAAAAGAATCGACTTTTTGGAAGAAGCCATTATATTCAAATTATACTTATGATGGATGTCTGAATCAGATAGTTAATTTAGTGGTGTATTTATAGGAAAATTAAATTATATAATAAACTAGAGGGTATGTAGTTCTAATTAAATTTTCAACGGTCAACAAAAGTTTAATTATTTAATGTTAGTTTGATTGATTCTTCATCCTAACTACTCCTCCGTCTTACAATGAATTTATCTTTTTTCTTTTTCATCCGTCCAACAATAAATTTTTTATTTTCATAAATGTAAAAAGTAACTCCGTTATCCATAATTTTTATACTTACTTTTCACATAATATTTCAAAGAATATCACTCACTACTCCACTCATTACTCCACATATTCATCTCTTCCAATACCCATAACTATCCTTTATTTTTATTATTTTATTATTATTCATTAAATAAAACAATAAAAAGAAACAAGAAACTTATATTAGGACGGAGGAAGTATGATTTTTTTTCTTGACCATACGCTCAAGAACTAAATTCATTTTATATTTATTAATGGTACCTGCCCCATGTGGAATTATGTGGCCTGCAAGCTAAAGATTTGGAGCAACATGGGTTTATTTTACTAGATTTTTATCTTTTTTCTAATTCTTAATTTAGAATAAGCATATTTCTGAATGAAGATACAGGGGACTTTTATTTAAATGGCCCAGTCAACACAAAACCTTATTTAAAAAGCCTTCCTTCATAATGTTTTGTTTAAATGGCCCTTTTCTTAAATAATGGAGTTTTGTGTAATAGTAGCATTTTATAGGCTTTTATCTAAATAAATATAAGTTTAGGGCATTTTTGTGAAAAAATAATATAGTTTTCTTTATGCCTTTTCACGCCAATTTTTTTACGTTTTTCACGCCAATTTTGTTATTTTGATCTCTTTTTTTTTTTTAACTTTTCTTCCTCCATAGCCAAAAACTGATGATTACAATTGTTAAATAACGAAATTGAGACGATTCATATGAATTATCATCCATCTTCTCAAATATATTTATCTAACGTTTAACCCATTTACACAATTAAAGATCTGATTTCATAATTTGATCTTGAGACATAAGGAGAAATAATATACAGGGCGAGAAGAATAGAGAGAGAATAGCTGCATTTATGACAAGTTGCTGAGAATTTGACGGTGAGATCTGGACTTTTCGACGGTGGAGAGAGCGATTAGTCAAGCATAAACAAATTGTGTCATTTGTAGAAAGTTGAATAATTATTAATTTAATTCCATTTAATTATTTGTAGGCTAAATTTGGTACTTTGGATCATCGATGAAGAGAGAAAAAAATAGTGTGTAGCCGCAAAGTTGTATATCCCAGAGAGAATAAAACAGTAGCGCGCAAATGGATTTGCTATTCGAAATTACAGCTTCCACTTAGTTTAAATGCCTATCACTAAGTACACATAAGCATGGGACAAGAGCACGGAAAGCAAAATTCAAATCCCTGATAAGAAGATGGAATCATGAATGTGAAAGAGATTTAATTTTGACTTAGCTCAAAGATTTTACATATATGTTCTTTGAAAATATTAATGGAAAAAAAGATAATTATAATAGAATAAAATAAAAGTAAAATAAAATGGAAGACTATCCTGTGAAGTATTTTACCGTGAAATATTATTTAAAATGGGAAGGAGCTGAAAATTCGCGAATTCTACGCCGATCGAATCGGGTCAAACAGATATTTCCTAAAAAGTCTCGCTAAGGCAAATCAGGAAAACTATCTCCCAGTCTGTGTTACTATAAAGACAAGCATGTGTTACTATAAAGTCAATTATGTGTTAATATGCGATGATAAAAAAAGAAGAAGATATTTATACTAATTCAATGGTGTAATCTAGTGGCTTAGTCATTTACTTAAGGAAGTTGATCATATGTCAGAAGGAGAAGCAGATAAAAAATATGTTGGAATTTAGAGGCACGTAAACACGTAACATGCGCAGCGAAAATAAATAGTTCACCAACACGAACATATAATTGCATAATTGAATACGTATAAACATAAAGAGAAATCTTACAGTAAACCGTACGCATATTTCTTTACTATGGTATCCACGTAATACACGTTCACGGACTTGCACATATTTGTCAGCGTTGAATCTGAGATGGAATTTGCTAGGAAAATTCATATTCTAGATTTTATGGAGAAATATGAATTAACGTTTTTTGTGAATTCTCAAGATCTCATATATACAGGGAAGACCCCGCTTAAATCTTAAGCTAACCTGATTAGAAAATAATATCCCTAATCTTATAAAATAAATCTCTAAGATTTATTTTCCATATATAAAATATCTACGAATTTAATTCCCATGTATATCAAATCTCTACGGATTTGATTCTATATATATATTAAATCCTATAATATTATTCCATATATTATTATTGGAAATCCTATTTAATTAAATCCAATTTAATTAAACATTAATAATAATTAATTCCAAATTAATCTATTATTAATTAATTCTCCATAAATTAAATATTAAATTCAATTTAACATTTAATCAACCAACTATAATCCGTAAAAGGGAATTACTTGTTGTGTGACCCATAGGCCCTTCATATATCGGCGATTAGTCAAACTAACGGTCTTAATTGAACCCTAGACAATAAATCGGACATTCTCAATATACGAGGTACGTTATGAAACGCAACTACCCGTAGAATCAAAACATGGGCTATTACGATTTCCTTTCATTCAAATACTTCGATTGTCTTGAACATGATGAAGTGTCTATTCAAATAACTAAATAGACACTTCATCATATTATCTCTAATCACTAATTGATCATGTATGTCACACTTAGCCACAAAGTCTAAGTTGACGTGCATCGACCGATGACTTGGATCCAATTATGATGAGAAGATGAGTATTCTCTCTAAATCCACATTGAGGAATGAATCCTATTATTGACTCAACTACCACGCATACGCACTTCGTGGATGAACCCAATCCAAGCCATATCTACCCATAGATGGGTGCAAGTGCCTGGTCATGGTCAAAGTTCATCATCCCACACATGTCGCATGGATTGACCTCAAGTCAAAGGAGTATCGCGATCGCCCCACTAACCGAGACACCCAGACACATATAGTGGAAATACATCAAACGGTTTCCGGATGGGTATACCAATACCCTCTGGTATTTATGATCCATCATGAGATACCTAGTATCTCGCGTAGTAAATTGAGATCTTACTACACTCTCTAAGAGTATGATCGCGGATCGCACACCAATCTCCATTGCATCATCAATATCCCATTCTTGATGATCCTTGATCGGACCAATTGAGAATCATGCTTAAATAACGAAGTTCTCACAACCTCAATGACAAAAGAATGACTCATGTGAACACTTGCATGAATAAATGCAAACAATCAAACATAATATTCAAACAAGTGTATTGCCATACATTAACATTAAAAGAACTATAATATTAAATCAAACTGAATATCATCGAGTATTATGTCCTTACAATAGATTGTCTCTAGGACACTAACACTAACAAAAAATGTATAGGAGCGAATGGAAATATAGGAGTGTCGTTTTGTCCTTACAGTAATACATACTTGCTCTTATAGTAACACAGATCTCGAGACGAGTTCAGCTATTTTGCCTTTATGCGAATTTTATAGAAAAATTTGTTTGACCAGTTCGACACGCACAAGTTCCTCAAAGTTTTCCCTCTTTATTTATGTGTTTCTCTTTCTGACCCACATGTCATGTTTCACGGATCCTTAATTTCTTGCTGTAACACATACATATATTCACAGTAACACATGTTTGCCCTTATAGTAACACATATCTTGGAGCGAGTTTTGTTGTTCTGCCTTTGCACGAATTTTTTAAAAATATCCACTTGATCGACCAACTGCAAAAATTCACGATTTTTTTTTGCTATATTTTATTATTACAATATCTAGCATTTCAAGCCCTTATTTACTGTCGCATTATTATGTTCAAAATAGTAAAAAACCTGTGAAGACAGGAGAATTATGAATTCATAGTCATAAGTATTGCCCATAACGGAATGCGTTTTGTCATATCGATACTTATGTCAAGTATTGCAATTTCTAGTGATTTCAAGCTCTTGTGTATATTGTCACATGCCATTATCATGTTCACAACATTAAAAAAAACGTGAAAGTAGGAGAATGATGAATTCATAATCATAAGTGTCCATAACGACATGTGTTTTTTATATAAGGATAACTCATATCGTTATAAAAACTATAGTGATTTCATTCTCTTTATTTATGTTGTCACATATATTTTTTTATGTTTAAAATGTTAGATAAAGTTATAAGGTGGGGGAAATGATGAATTTATAGTTATAAGTGGTCATATAACGATGACATATATGGCGGTATAACAATACGCATGTTGTTATTCAAATTTCTAGTGAATTCAAAAACCTACTTTCTTGATGTCCTCGATTTGTGATTTTTTGGAACATATTATTAAAAAAAAAACAAAGTTTACGAGTGAAACTGAGTTTGATTGAAAAGCATTATCCAATTTCATTACTTCTATAATAATGTTACAGTGTGAAAGAGTTGATGATTGCTCAATTGTATAATGTCTGATGAACATGACAATCAGATTGCAGTCAAATATTTTGAATATGTCTAAAGTAGGGTGATGTAAGTTATATGGTGGTCATATAGTAAATACAGGTTTGTTAATGCCCATAACATGTGTTTCGTTATAACTTCATGCGAGTCGTTATTCTATTTTACAGTACTGTTTTAAGTTCTTAAATAATGTTTTTATCCATTTTTTTTATCTAAATCATAGTAACGAGGACATGACAGTGGGCAACTAATAAATATATAGTCGTTAGTGATCATAACGACATGTGTTCCGTTATAACACTATGCAAATCGTTATCATGTTTATAATGTTTTAATGCATTTATTTTATGTTTTTCTCCACATTTTTTATTCATAGTAACTAATATGTGATGATGGACAAATGATAAATATATAATCCTTATTGTCCATAACAATATATGTTTTGTTATAACGTTTTACATGTCGTTACATCATTTTCTAGTGTTTTAATGCCCCTAAACACGTCAACAAATGGAGTAACAATTCAAAACGAGAAAAATGATAACCATCAAATTAGAGGACATGTATAAAAATCATTACAACAATTTTACTGAGGAGTATATTTTTCATAATAATTTTACAACTCAATTACATTCCTAAAATCCTTCTTTTTCCTCCTCTAATTAGTAATGGTAATAACGATATTAGCTGTAGAAATTCAAATTTTCAACATTGAATGTAACCATCTTTAAGCAATCAGGCAGTTGACGATCCATTTTTCTGTAGAGGAAGTCAGGCCAGCACCTCTAAGCTGCATGTCAAAATTAAAACCAAGAATCAATATATATTGTCCCAAGAGACTACAATAGATGGTTGCACTTGTTATAAAACCACTCTTAGCCTCTTTATGGTAATCATCCAGTTGTTCGAACACATAATCTATCCTTAGCAATTTACTCCGACAACTTATCTTTGGTCGCCCCACAACCTCCCTGTTATAAGTGAACTTCAAAGCCATGATCCTATAAATATAGAGAACACCAGGATTAATCTGGATAAAACTCATTACACCATATTTTTCAATAGAAAAGAAACAAACTTCTTAGGCATTATATTCTCACTTTTTAAAATCTCTAGTCGTCCATTTTTCATTGTTCTCAATTCTGAAATGAATTTTTTTAAATGCAAATAATTATCAAAAACTGCTGCTAGCCACGGTGTTGGTAAAATCTTGGTTGGGAGGTCAAGAGTATCTTTCATCTAATTACACTCTTGATTTATGCAAATGAATTGCTTTTGTAGTTGGGTTTAATTTCCCTTTCCATTTTGAGAAAATTTTGATGTATATTAGCGCACATAAAATATATGCAACAATATTCATAATAATGCATAATCTCAATAAAGGGATTTACTTCTTTTTCAATGCAAGGATTGTATATGTCTACACCAGTTTGTTTCAGCTGTAATAACGAAGTTACACACAATCACTTGTCTATTATATTTATGTTCTTTTATTACACTTTCCTTATTATCTTAAATTGATAAATCTTAGAATTTATCCTTATCTTGTCACAAATAAGTTAAGGATGGTTTTATAATGAGTGCAAGTCATAATCCTGGTGGTCCAGACTATGATGGGGTTATTAAGATGAATGATATTCTTAGTAAATAATTAAATATGCATGAGCCTCTTTTTTATATTTATGCATGTGTTTCATTTTTCTAGTGATTTCGAGTATGCTTATACTCCATCTCTTAATTTTTACAACATGTTAACTAATATTTAATCATTTGATTTCTGCCATTTTAAGATATTATATTTATGCAAATGTGCATGCCTGATGATGAGTTAATTTGGTCATATTCTACGGCAATTAGATGATCAACTATGGCAAGCTTTTTCTAATCATTGTTTACATCAATGTGTTAAACCAACCAGAACTAAATATAAATTTTCTCTTGTTGGCTGATGGTGGTAGTACTCATTGCTTACAGACTGAATAAGATAGCTATAAGTCTAAAATGTTCTCATCAAAAAATATTATACTAACTACTATGTGCCGCTCAGGCTCAGGCTCATGCTCAGGCTAAATAAAACATGCCTTGTTTCTTATATGTGAAGTAGGTTTGCTCGTGTTCCCTGCTCATCTTTGCCTCTTTCTTGCTTTATGTTTATGACTGTAAATTGGACCCCATTATAGTGTGAATTTCTATTAGCAATTGGTACTTTAAGAGGCATTATATCTCAAACATCTAGTGAATCTAACTCATTACACCATATTTTCTAGAAGAAAAGAAACAAAATTCTTTTAGGCATTTTATCGAACACTTTGACAACATTACATCTTGCCTACATTCACCTCAAGAATAAGAGTTCATTTAGGCAAAATATCAAAAAACTAACCTTTGAAGTATCAAAACACGTCGCCAAAACATAGCCACTGCCCAAAAACATCGTTACCTCGCGCCTCCGGTGAAGCGAAGAAAAGGAAGCTAAATTAGGTTTCAATTTGGGGATGTGAGATTGAAGAGGGAAAAAATAGAGTTCACGATATGATTTTAAGATTTTGAGACGCCGACAACACAGAATAATCAAACGGGAAGAGAAGTTTATATAGGTTCAGAATTTTGATTCACATGTGTTCTCTTGAGGTTCAACATCGTATTCAAAAAATTAAAAATGTTATTTAGATTTTGAGGTCAATGTGCAATATATGATAAGTTTTAGGCTAAAATCCAAAATTATAATTTAATTTTCTATTTTTTTAATTGAGCAGAAAAAAAAAATTTAGTCAAAGGCCATTTAGACAATTTTTTATCTCAATAAGGCTACCACAACTAATTTCCCAAGATAAGAATTTCTAAAAGCTTATGAATAGTTTGTAAATTTAATTGGGATTCGTAAGTTCAAACAAAGGACGCAATAAGCAAAATGTTGGGAGGAAATTGATGGGAAAATGTTGACAGCTACTGGAGTACATTGTTGATTAATGTTTTATTTAATATGTTCTATATTCTCACATGCAAGTATGACTTTTTTTAATATAAGAATCGTTCCATCAATTTTTCCAAAGAAAATATCTGTCGAATGGGGATAGCTCAAATGATTTGAAACTGACTTTATAGAAAAAAAAAAAAAGTACCTAATATTAAGAAAAGTGTTTATTAACTTATAAACACCTTAAAACATCTTATAAAGTTGTTTAAGAGTTTATAAATTGTTAAAAAGTGTTTGATAAAAAAGTTATTTAACTTTTTTATAAAATGTAAAAAATAAGTTACTAGACCAACTTTTTTTTGTACTTAACTTATAAGATTATAATTAAATTGAAAAAAATACCCTGATTATAATTATAATTTTACAAAAATACCTCCGAAATTAGAATCTCTAATCTAACTCTCATCTCTCTCCATCGACCGGAAAGAGAAAGTTTGACTTGTTTGCTCTCATCGATCTCTCGATGGATCCAAATGGAAGTTCCCAAGCCGCCGTAATCGCTACTTGCTCCAAGAATAACCTAATAACCTCAACTTCGGATTTTGCATCGCAGGATCCTTTAAATGTTAAATTTCTCCAAAAATGATTGATGCCCTACACGCACGATTTGGTTGGTTGAAGATTGATGATGGTCTTCAATTCGTATATATGATGCTTTTGGTTTTGAATCGGCCATAGGTAACTTCGCTGTCTAAAATTAGAAGATTTTTGTAGTTTTGTTCCTTGTTGACATATGCTCTCAACTCAGTTTTACTTGACTTGGGTGCTTTCAATTTTTGTTGCATCAACATGATTTGAAGGTTGAATTTCTCTTCGACACATAGAGAGGAAGGGGGAAATTGATTCGTAGGTGTTGTTGCTCTTAGTTAGAACTTTGAAATGATATATCGATTATTTAGGCATAAGAAAACATTGTTGGAGATGATGATGATGTCCCATATATGATAGCAACATGATGATGAGATGAATTGATTAGTGACAAAACTATTCAAAGGAATCGCATTGAGTGGTTTTTTTCAAGAAGGATTAGTTTTTGCAAATATATGTTTATATAATTTTATAGACTAACATTACTTTAGTATTTATATGAACGGCAATTTTAGATGGAACTTACAAAATTTGGGCCACGATATTGAGTCAAACTTTTCTAGATGTGAAAGAAATGTTTGAATTCATGAAAGAAGAGAAATTAACATCGCGACCATGATTATAATTTACTAGAGAAGTTTAGACATTAACTATTGTTATATTCGAAGGAAACTCAATTTGCCATTTAGATATGTTGATCCTTTGCTTCATGCGGAGAAACTAATTCATTCATCCACCTATTATAGTTGAATTGAATTAGTGAGACTAATAATCGCTTCCCACGGGTTTATCTAAATATCAATTAATTTAAATGAATCCATTTGTATCTTTTATAGATACGGATAAGGTTGAAATTATCAAATCCCATAAGAACTAACGACAAAAGACGCTTTGTAAGAGATTTACGATTGTTTTCATAAAAATTTGCTACCAATTTTCCTCTCTACGGTTATCTATCAAGGATAAAAATATTGGATAATTTTTTTATACGTTTTATATATTTAAAAAAATATATAAGAAAGATTATCTCAATCCAACCACGCAATAAAAACACAACCGGCAAGGTCTTTTGTGTTTGTGCCTCAACTTTTTTGTAACTTATAAGTAATTAAATTACAAAATTCTAAGTTATGGAAATTAGAATCAAATCGATCCCTCACTGAGGGATTGCCGTTCGCTACCATAATCGCGGATTTTTGCATCGTAGGATCCTTCTCTCCTCCCTAAGAGAGAAGTTGATGACTCTTTTCAATTCAAATACATATGATGAGCATTAAATTAGAAGATTTTGTAGTTTTGTTCACATGCTCAACTAGTTTTGCTTGTTGCGTGATTTGAATTGAAATGAGGAAGGGGGAAATTGATTCGTATTTTCCTGTTGTTTTAATTAGATTAGTTTGTTGGAAATGATGATGTCAGAAATTGATGATGTGAATTAGTTATTTTTTTAAAAATATATGTTTATATAATTTTAAGTAACAAATTATTGATGGAACTGACTTTTTTGTAGATACAGGTTATCTGACAGAAACTCAAACTTATTCAAAAAAATATTTTTTATGCGTTCATATCTTCTCATGGTTACAACCTATAAGAATCCATTTGTATTTTCTGTATGATATAAAAAATTCTCCTGGATTATAAACAAAAACACATTTTGTGTTTGTATTAATTAAGATGGTTAAAGATCCCGAGGTTTTTTGTTAGAGAGTAAATTAAATGAGCATTATGGTTCAGGTGCTTGGCTAAAAACTTCTTTTCTGTTTGTTTCTTATTAACAGCATGGATTCATATTTTGGTTTGTACAATTTGAATTACAGCTGAAAAAAATATTTTTAGTTCATATCTTCTTGGCAATACTCATTAATGAGGACAAAAAATCCTTTACTTAAGAGCTTAATTTTTTGTTAGAATAAATTAAACTATACAGTCTAAAAGTTGTTAGTATGCTTTTTGAAGAAAAGTTTCTTTTATTTTATCATACTTCTAAATTTTTGAGTTATTTTCCTAATATAAGTCCTTAAAAAGGGTTGCAAGATATTTCACATGGAGTTTTACTTATTGAATTGTTTTATGAATTATGTTTGATACATTTATTTTTGGGAATTAAAAATTACTTTTAATATGGTTTTCTGTATATTTTGATTTGTGATTTGTTATTCTTCACATTTTAGAGTTGAATTTTCTTAATATTTCAGATAATAGAACTGAATGCCTCTTGTTTACATGAGTTAATACCTCTTCTTGTGTAAGTTATCTAGGGTCCACTATTGAGAAATATAATTTAAACGCATTTGCCTGGTCCATACTTAAACGCATTGAGGATATAATTTCAATTTAATTATGAGCATTAGTGGTTCAAAAACTGAATGTTTGCTTGAGGAACAATTCAGTTAATATCAATCATCATTACGCATTTAATTTGTAAAGTAGATACATGTTGAAATTCAAAAGTTGATTTCATTTACTATTGCTTGTTTATATGTTTCACCATCTTCTTTTAAAATTTCTGAACTATCCCTTAACTTGTCTCCATAAACCAATCTGAAAACTGATCCTTATCATTTTACTAAGATTTTTTTCAGAGCTGCAAATTGACTTTTCATAAATTTGATTCTAGTGTTCGTTCCAATTTCCAAAGGTCTGATAATTTGCAAAAACTAGGTAATAGTTACTGTTTTTTTCCATTTCTTTTTTTAGAAATCAGATTTCTTACAGTAGTCTTAACAACTGGCGGCTTTACTTGTTTAATATAAGGCCTCTGCTAGAGGTTCCCTCTATTTTCTTTAGCTATTGTAATGGTTGGTGAGGTATTCTTGATGTTCTGCTTGTTTGATATGTTCATAATAAATTTAGATGGAGAATCAAGGTAAAGAAGGTATGGTATCCAGCAAAAATACATCTTCGGCAAGAGGTAAATAAAAAGTGATAGTAAACTAAACAAGCAGCTGAAGGACTGTCTTCTGCAAAGTGATGTCTATCTAAATCGCATGCTTGTCCAATCGCAGGAGGAAATTGGAAAAGGTAATAGGCCAAACAGCCACTTCCAACAACAATGGGTGGAATAATCTTATAAAAAGGTTCAACCAATTGACTGGAAGAAACTATGTCTACAAACAAATACGTGAATTGGTTGGGACTCATCGAAGAAAGAGGGTCATTATTTAAGAAACTAATGCACAACTGACTGAATTGGTTGGGATCTCGTGAAGAACTCAATTGATGCTTCAAATGAGTAGGGATAATAAAATAAAAGTACGTATACCCATAAACTCTATTTTAATTTATTTGACTCGACATTAATCTTATATTGATTTGGTATACTTGTATCTACATGAAAAATGCAGAGTATAGGAAGTTCAAGAACAAGGATTTGTCATTAATTTGGCTTCTGAATATGATAGACTATTTGCTGATGTTGTTGCCACTGGAGAAAGAAGCAATTTGAGCACCTGGGACGTGCAATCTGCAAATGAGGACACTGAGAATGAGATTCAGAGATAGATGGTGAGACAAAAGAAGTTGAAGAATCTGTAGGAGATTGGGCGATATAGTGATGACATTGGTGATATTGACGACTTGAGCATGATGCAAGTTTTGAATCCATGAAATAAGTAGTAATGGTGTGATAAGATTACGCTTCCATCTTTGAAATCAATTAAAAGAAAATATTCTGGGGAAAAATGGTAGGAGGAAGAAG
>JBBCBC010000119.1:0-124947 GCA_037126765.1 Stenogyne calaminthoides | reverse complement strand
GGCCAGGTTCTTGAGGGGGCCTTCATTGCTGGAAGTGGCCTCCTCTTGCCGGCCAGAAGCCTGCACCCCCGTGGATGCCATGTCAAAGCTTCGAGTATGATGAGGATATGAAGATTCGAATGGGATTATTGAAGATTGGAAGATTCGAAAGGGTGTATCAATAGAAAATCTGGAAAAATTCTAGTGAAAACACCCTCCTTCTAGCGCCAATTGTTGATACCAAAAATGTGAAAAGATGATTCAAGGCATTAATGTGGCTATGAATGGCATCAAACTATTTATGATTTGGAATGGGTGAGAATTAATGAAGAACAAATGGAATGTTCCTCATTAATGTGATGATGGTGTGCTTTTTTTTGTTTAATATTTTGAGTGTAGGAAAGCAATAAATTGCAAGAGTGTTTGGGTCAAATGCCTCTTTTTTTGCTAATAAAGCCTTTGTATTGAATGTGAATGTTGGAACCCTTAAATGAGCTTTAATTGCATGTATTTATACTACAAACCCTTGGGGTATAGCCCCCATAGGGACCTAGGACCTAGACATTTAATGGCACGCAGGGTGCATTAAATGACGCCGGCTTTGGTTACTGGGTAGCTTGCTCGGGAGGAAAAACGGGACGACCTCTTTCCTGGGGATTGCTCGCTAGAGGTCGCTGGTCCTGTTCCCGAGGTCGCGAACCCAAAATCTGAGGTCGCTCATCTGATCCGCCCTTATTAGGGTGCTTTTTTAAGCTGCTTTTTGAAAGCCGACAGGTTTCGTTTGGGGAAAGTCTCCTCTCTGTCCGACTTTCTTCCCGAGGCTCAGTCCTGAGCGCCGCCATTGGGGACATGTGCCTCCCCCAAGTCGCGACTCGGGGTCTTGTCAGGTCGCGGTCATCCAGCTCGGGAGAGGCTAGACCTTGCCCCGACCTAGATATAGTCCGATCCCTTTCATATGAGTGACCTACCTAGGTCGCTGACGGATAGAGCTAGGGCTTCCTCGGGTGTATTATTCAACTTACCCCTAGATGTTAGGCCTCCCGCTCAGATAAATTATTCGGTCACAACACCATGTTATATGATTTTATAAATTTATAAAGTTCCAATCTAAGTTATATTTTAGTTTCCTAAGATAATCAATTACAATCCTTCTACCACCGGGCACATGACAACATCATTTCATCTCGCTGTAGACCGAAACCACAATCACCATAAGAGGGGGACCGCCCGAAATTGCAACTTTGAACCGCAACCCAATAATAATTTTCACTAAATATTAGTCATTACTGCAACCCAACAAAAGGGGGACCACCACCCCATCACACAAGAATCTCACTATTACAATATACAGACCATTTATTTTTTTTCCAAAAAAAAAATAAAAAAAAATACTATTTTTAAAAATAGAATGGGAACTGAAAAATATAGGCGCTTTACATCAATGTTTTCATAATCGAACCGGTGAACGAACCGGACAGACCACCGGTCAGCGGTTCAACCGTTTTCTATGTTTAGTTAAAAAAAACAAAATAAGTATACACCTACAAAAATTTAAATATATATTTTATAACTTTTCATATCATATTTTATAAAGTTTGTCCCACCTCATACATTTATTCCACATCGAAAGTGTTGGAGAAAAATGTGAGAGAAATATAGTTTTAAAATTTTAAATGTTTAATAAAAATTAATAATTTAATTAAAAAAACCGATTTTTTTCCGGATTGAACTGGATTTTGACCGATTCAACCCTAAATCCAATTATATAGGGGTTTTTTAACCGGGTTACCGGCCGGTTCAAACCAATTTTGAAATCATTGGTTTACATAATTACATCGATTCTTGTATCTTTTCCCTTTCTCTCTCCTGGTTATCTTGTTATTGAACGTTTTCGTTGCTATGTGCATTAAAGCCTGCCTTCATCGTTAAGTTATGAGAAAATGAATATTCCAAAAATTCTTAGTTATTCAACACCCCCAACTTATTTCCTCTCTCTTGCTAAAGATAAAAATGAGAATCATATTATCACTTCATTAGGTTTTTCTTTTTTAGATTTTTTTTTCAAGGTCAACTATACTTAAATTAAATAAAAAGATAATTGATAAACATTTCTTTAGCTATTATTGGTTGCATTGTTAAGTTAAATATAAATTTTATTGATATTTTATTTATGTCTTAGTTTAAAGAAAATGAAACTCTGCAATGTGCTTTGTGGAATCTAGTTCTGATTTTGATTGTCCGAGTGCAAAGGGTAGAAACGGAATTCGGATATTCCTGGTCATGGAAAGAGTATATATGCTCTGTCCACTGGCAATAGCATTTTCTTATTCACCTTTGCTTCTCCTTTTTTGTTGATACATATTGCAGTTTGAAATAATTGACTTTATTTTAACAAATTTATTATTTTTCCAAAATCTTGGTATAGAAGCAATCGAAAAGTCGGCCAAAATTCAGATTTTTATTTTAGTTTGTAGTAGGATTTAAATTTTTGAATGACTAGCTTAAAATTCATTATAAAGGCAAACAAACAAAAAAACTTAAAATTCATTATTATTTTTAAAAGAGGAAACATAATTATTACTTAAGTTTCTTTTATTAAAATAATATCTTGTGAGCCAGATTTTAAGTAGGTAAATATAAAATTTATATATCATATTTTAGAATCATGCAATTTATTGCAATAAAATATGAAATTTATTTATATTGAATCATACAATTTATTTTTCATATCAATAATTGCACAGTTCAGTGTAAATAATAAATTTTGATTGTATTAGAGCACCTCTTTTTTTTGTCTTATTTTAAATTAATTGCAGAATGCAAATTCTTTCTATTAAAGTCCAGAATATTTTTAACAAATTGAGAAAGAAGCGATTTCAAATCACCAGCATTCTCTATCAGCATCGATGTCAATAATAATTTGTTGGAATCAACCCCAAACTTAAATATAATAAAATTTTAATTTTTTAGGAGTACGGTGGCATCTTACCGCATCTGCATTATCTTATACCGCTGAATCTTGAAATTTACTGGTATGAAAAAATTTATACTGCATCGTCTTAAAAAATTTTGTATCTCTAATCAAGTTTCGGTATGCTAAAATCTCATACCGTATACCGTACTGAAATTTCGGTATACCTTACCGTACCGCAATTTCGGTATACCATACCGTACCGCAATTCGATATATCATACCGTACCGAAATTTTCGGTATATACTGAATTACCGGTATACCGTTTCATATCGAAAATCCGGTATACCGTTCATACATGATTATTTATTTTTTAAAAAAACCATTTATGAATAGTAATATATCTTAACATATGTCTTAAAGTCTAACTTACCAATACAAATACAAAATTATTTGATGGGCTCAAATACAAAATTATTTATTATACATGTTGGATTGAGTATAATTATTTTTGTTTTGGGATGGTATAAAATTGAGTGGTAGGCTTGCTTGCATTTGAGTTTGGTACATATGTTTTGATTTTGTTTAAATCATTTAAAAATTGTAATTCATTCGCGTATCATATTATCCATATGGTCACTATCTAATTTAAATTTTATATTATTTTGTAAAACTCATTTCATTTTTAGGCTATCACAAGATTTTATTTTTGGCCTAAATATAGTTCTAAGATATCTTGGGTATATTTTGAGATATCTTAGAATCTAAAATATATCGGTATATTTTCCAATATACCGATATACCGATGTTTCCAAAATTTTATACCGTTATCGTACATTTCGATATACTGAAAATTTCGATATATTCGATATTTTTTCGATCTGATGCTTGGAATATCCGATATTTTTCGATATATTTCCCTCCCCTAGTTAGGAGTACTACTTTTTGTTGAGGGGAAAAAACAAAATTATCCAAAATATCCATAGCCATCCCCTCTCGTCTCTATATATATATTGCCGCTAGGCATTATCGAAGGAATTAGTAGCACGATTGAATTGATTGATCAAAATTTGGAAAGAGAGAGAAATGGCGGTGGAGAGTTGGGGTGACATCTACGCGCTTCCAGAGGATTGCATAGCCACCGCGCTTTCACTCACCACCCCCAAGGACGCTTGCCGCCTCTCCGTCGTCGCCTCCACATTCCGATCCGCCTCCCAATCCGACACCGTTTGGTCTCGCTTTTTGCCCTCCGACTATCAGGACATCCTTTCCCGCGCTGCCGACGACGATTCCTTGCTATCTAAATTCCGTTCCAAGAAGGACCTTTATCTCCACCTCTGTCATCATCCAATTCTCATTGATGGAGGCCTCAAGGTATATTCATTTGCTCTTCCAATCCTTTTGTTGAATTTTTTTTTTTTTTTTTTTAATTTGATGAAATGGACACTTGTGAGATAGCATTAATTTTTTTAGTTTTTTCTCATTTGAGTCGGTGACATTGATTTTCATGATTATTTGCTTGGTTCTGTTAGGTGCTTTTGTCAATTGTTCTTCGTTGTGATTTGGCCCGTAATTGAATCGGATAGCCTTATCCAAGGACAAAATCATGTCCTTTTCTCTTGATGATTAAAAATCATGTTAATAAATAAATCTGAGATGCTTACCAACCTTTAGTACAATGGGAATTGTTTATTATTGGCTGCTTTTGTTGCCTTTTTTCAATTATTTGGGGGCGGTTGTTGGGGGCATGTAGGTGGGCATCTATCTCAGTTCTTATTCCATTTCCGGTGTTCATGAGAGAAACTAAATACCTCTATTTCTGTTTGTTTAACTTTTGTTTTTTGGGGGAGAAAATAGAGATACTTTAGTATTTCAGAGAAATATAGGATAGAGTTTAGTTTGTTATTAAAGTGAAATTTGATTGATACATATGTGGTTCTCGAATTCTGATTACAGAGAGATTGATTTTGCATCAGAGTAGTTATTGATTTAAAAACAGATTAAGCTGAAGAAATGATGGGTATGGTGATAAATTGAGGTCTTTGCTAACTTAACCCAGATAAATCCAGTTAACGCTTATATCTATTCTTGATGGAGTTTCTCTCACCTTCCATTCAACATTGTACATTTGAGTTTGTAGCCCGATGTGTTTCCTTCATTAGAATACAATGTTGTTACTCCTTATTAGTGAGAAAGAACGTAGGTTTTGGTCTGTGAATCTGATATACTTCCTCAACAGAGTTTCTCATTGGAGAAACTGACCGGAAAGAAATGCTACATGCTAGCTGCAAAAGACCTCACTATTGTGTGGGGAAACACACCTCGATATTGGCAATGGATCAAGCTTCCCGAATCAAGGTAGTTGTCAAACCCATGATTGTAAATATACAACAATTGCCTTCTCTCAACTTAACTATGACATTTGCTAATGATGATGCTAAGTTGCTCTGTCATTTGATTTAGGTTCTCAGAGGTGGCAGAGCTTCTTGATGTATGCTGGTTGGAAGTACGAGGCAAAATAAGCACCAATATGCTATCTTCTGGCACTAATTATGCAGCTTATCTCGTCTTCACTTGCAAGTCAAGAACATACGGCCAAGACACCAATCTGCTGAGGCTAGTGTGAGGATCAGTGGGCGCGAATGTGAGAAACGAAATGTGTGTTTGGAGCTAGAAGGAGAACAGAGGCATCGGTTTCAGATCATACCAAGGCGTATAGGATTGATGTACCATCGGTTAATGCACGCTCCAAGGGAAGAAGAGCACATCCCGGTAGAGCAAAATAAGGAGTACCCTAAGCAGAGGAATGATGGGTGGATGGAAGTTGAGTTGGGAGAGTGTTTTGTGAATGGAGGAGAAGATGGTGATTTTGAGGTGGGATTGATGGAAGTGAATAGCAATTGGAAGAGTGGCCTTATTATTCAAGGCATTGAGATTAGACCTAAAGAGAGTAAATAATCCTGGTATCTTTATTTTCTACTAATGTGATAAATCTTGTTGGGCCTGTAATTTTCTCCTGCTACTTCCTTTTTGTTATCATATTTATTATTATCCTTTTACTAATATTATTCGTTTAATCGTGTCACTTCTTGTTGCTACATGGATCGTAAAGCCATAATGTGGGTTTTTTACTTTGCAATGCATGTTCCGGGAACCTTGTCTGATTTTTTCTGAGAATATTCAAGAGCAGAAATTTAGTTAACAGGTCCCGCGCTCGATTCTTTTGGTAAGAATTGAAATCCTCAAAACAAAATTTCAAGGTATGCATAATTAACTCGGAAACAAGCACTCAAGTGTGCCCAAAATTTAACACCCCTGCGGAAGATCAAGATGGTCTCATTTCACTTGTTGGTTTCATTTTGAAAGGGGATGACACTATATTTTTATTTTTTATCCAATAAAAAAGCATTGATAATGATTGAATGGAAATCTATTTGATAAAGTCGTGTGCAAATTTGTATAGATACAAAAATTTTAATTTCCAATCAAATTCTATAATTGATGAATGTAATACAAAATTGAGTGGTTCATGGTTCACTCGGTCCGACTAGTTCATGATTCACTCAACTCAAATAGGTCATAATTTATGGTTAATTATTTAATGTTTATGGTGTAGTTGATTGATTTAGGACAATTTTATTGATTTTTATCTATACAAATTTGCACACTAGACCTACTCAAATTTGGTTGCACTGTGGAAGAAAGGGGCGTGAAGGAAAGTGCGTATTTTGTAGAGGGAATGCATGGAGGTGAAAGTATTGGTGGGGTGACAGATAGATATAGGAACACAGGAGTGACACGTGTTAAGTGGGGGCGGGAGCAGCGAACACGTCGGCAGAAAAAAACGTAAGGAAAAGTCTTCTTGGGAATGAATCAGATTTGGATCGGTGAATCCGCGCCATTTATCTTGGAATTTTTTATTAGCCAACAAACTTAGAAATGTTTGAATCTGCCCCCTATTTGAGGGGTTCGAGTTTATTCGAGACACAACTTATTAATCTATTTTGTTATTTTATCGTTTTACAACTTTTAATATGCGTTTAAATTTGTACGGTTGAATTGGTACATTTTTAACAATATTGCTTATTTTCTAAAGCGTATTATTTTTTTTTTTTTTTATAATGAGTGGATCTATCGTAATTAGCTTTTTTTATTTTTTTTATATTATATTAAAAAAAAATGAGTTTATTATATTAAAAAGTTCTTGGATTTTAAAATCTTGATATGAATCTTGCGGTCTTGGCTTGATTTAATTTAATACAATAAAATTGATATACTCTTTAAAATATTACTTATTTTTATTAAAAAGTATTAGTTAGTTATTCGTAGTGTACTTTATTTAAATGATATTAGTTGATCGATATCAAAGTATTAACAATTTTCACAATACAGTCCTAGTTATTCGTAGTGTACATTATTTGAATAATATTAGTTGGTGGATATTATTCATTTTCACTCGACTGTAAAAGTTGGAACTGTTTGACTGGTGCACACACAATAAGTTAAAATATCAAAATAGAATAGCTAATCTTAGTGGGAATTTAGGAACCAAGTAAGCGCGATGATTAGGTAATCACAAGGTTTAAGTTATTTTGTATAGGCCAACACTTCCGCCAAACACTTGCACCGATCCAATTTCAACAAAGCAGATTTTTTTAGTTTGTCGCAAAAGCAGTTTGTACATTAATAGCTACAAATATCCAACTATCAATCTAGATTTGCCTCCAGATCCAGATAGCTAAAACAAATAAAAGCAAAGATGAAGTTCTTACTACAGCACATTAAAATTAAAATAGAAAACGAACAAGCGCATCCATTCCATCACATATATAGCATAGATACATAGCAAGTTCATTTAATAGAGGAATGCAAGAAGTAGCAGCACAAACGATACATAGCAGGTAGAAGCAGCCATTACAAGGCGAAAGGCAGTGCTGGCAAAGTTGCCTCCCGGGGTGTTTGTGGTCAAGACCAAAACCGTCCAATCGTCCTCCGTCCCGATGCCTGCTCCCGTAAACTTAGAGTCGTTCAGATATCTCGCATTCTGAGACTGCGTGTAGTTTGTGAGCACTAGAGTGGATACACGACGAGGCACACACACGGGCAGTATCATCCCATCCCTCGTGGCATTCGGGTCTACTTTGCATTTGTCTAGGACGTTCGGGTAGTCAGAGGCCAATTGCGACCGTGTGATCGCCCCCATGCAGTTCTGATCCTCTAACTTGTCGGCGATTTCATCAGCGATGCAATACGCCTTATCGTGCTTCACTAGAGCCGGAACTCTTGCTGATTGCCTGAAGCTGTTGATCCCCTGGAGTAGATGGTCTTCCTCATCTGCAAGTGACCAGTAAATATATATATATATATATATATATATATATTATGACAAAAACTTATATGAGACCGGATACAAACTAGAAAAATCAACTCTCACCCTCCGAAGTGTTAAAGCGCAAATGTCCAAACTAGCGCAAATCAACTCTCACCCTCCGAAGTGTTAAAACGCAAATGTCCAAACTATACTCCGTCTTAATATGAGACGGTCTCGCACAAGTGTATCTCGATAATTTTGAGAGACACACGGATCGGAAAGACAAATTTCAAATCGAGATGCAATTTTTAAATTGAATTTGAATTCAATTGAATGTCTTATCTCATCATACAAGCACAAAATTGAAAGTCTGTTAACTAGTGATCAGAAGATGCAGAGTCGTTCAATGCATAAAAGTTGGTAGTGTGTAAAATAGTATGATGACTTTTTTCAGCAATAAATTAATGAAGATTATCATGATGTCATATCTTTGTAAATCATTAAGTTGAGGGGAATCAAAATTTTAAACAAAGATATGTTAGGCAAAAGTGGTTCTGAGAATGCAGCATTAATTACAACTATATATATACAGCAAAGGGCATACATAGATGCAACAGAAGATTCCCCAATTATTTAAGATAGGAAAACATTACATTCAATCCTAAATTTCAACAGATTAAGATGAAACAAAAGGCAGAACCTTTAGAACACTCGAATTCTAAGGTTTTTTTGAAACCAAATTAGAATATTTTTAGCTAGAAAGGGAGAGAGAATTTACCATCAGAGCGTACTGGGAGCGATAAGAGCAGAAGGGTAGCGTGCAGCAGCAGCAGAACAACAGCAAGACGAGCAGCAGTAGACGCCATTTTTGCTTAGATTCTCAACACAAACTCTATTCTGTGGAAGTTGTAGAAATTAAGATGGGATTGAATTGGGTGATTATAAGTGAAAACCGGTTCAGCATGCTACTAAGTACTGACCTTCAGTAAATCTGAGTTTACTGAGACTCAGTTCAATATTTCCATTTTATCCTGAGTTTCTCAGTAGAATTCTGAGAAAACTTCATGCATCTGAAAATCTTCAATTTTTCAGATTTACTCTATACATCTGGTTCTAACATCCCCAATTCAACTGAAAGTTCCTGAAATCTTGATTCAGCCAAAGATTTAGTCAAGATATCAGCTCTTTGCCTATCAGTATGAATTTTCTCCATTCTTATGTCCTTTTTCTCGACATGATCTCTGATGAAGTGATGTCTGATATCCACATGCTTGCATCTGGTGTGCAATACCGGATTTTGTGAAATAGCAATGACACTATTGTTGTCACAAAATATTGGTACTTCATTGGCTTCAACTTTATAATCCCTTAATTGTTGTCTGAGCCAAAGAATCTGAGCACAGCAGCTTCCTGCAGCCATGTATTCAGCTTCAGTAGTACTGGTTGCTACTGAGGTCTGTTTCTTTGAAAACCAAGATATCAGCTTGCTTCCTAGAAATTGACAAGTTCCTGTTGTGGACTTCCTGTCAATTCTACAACCTCCATAGTCAGCATCTGAGTAACCAGTTAATTCAAGGTTATCATCAGCTGGATACCATAATCCTCTATTCACTGTGCCCTTAAGATATCTTAGTATCTTTTTGGCAGCCTCCATGTGACTAGTCTTAGGATTAGCTTGGTATCTTGCACATATCCCAACAGCAAATGTTATATCTGACCTACTTGCTGTGAGATAGAGCAATGATCCAATGATTCCTCTATAATCAGTATGATTCACTGATTTGCCTTCTGAATCAGGATCCATCTTGTAGTTAGTATTCATAGGAATTCTAACTGCATTGCAATTTTGTACACCATATTTGGCAATCAGATCTCTGGTGTATTTTGCCTGGTTGATGAATATTCCTTCCTTTGATTGTTTCACTTGAAGACCTAGAAAGAAATTCATCTCTCCCATCATTGACATCTCAAACTTGCCTTTCATCAGTGTTGAAAACTTTTCACACAGCTGATGGTTTGGAGATCCAAAAATGATGTCATCAACATATATCTGAACTAGTAAGATCTCTTCCCCATCCTCTATCCTGAACAGAGTTCTATCAACAGTCCCTTTGACAAAACCATGGTCGATGAAACTGAGAAAGAGTATCATACCATGCTCTGGGTGCTTGCTTAAGACCATACAAAGCTTTTCTGAGCTTGTAAACTTGGTCATTCTGTTTGAATCCAGGAGGTTGTTCTACATAAACCTCTTCTTTAAGCACACCGTTCAGAAATGCACTTTTCACATCCATTTGATAGACATGAACTTCATGTGGGCGGCATATGCAAGAAACAATCGATGGCTTCTAGTCTTGCAACAAGTCTGAAAGGTTTCATCATAATCCAAGCCTTCTTTTTGGGGGAATAACCTTGTGCAACTAGTCTTGCCTTGTTTCTCACAATGTTGTTGTTTTCATCTCTTTTGTTTTTGAAAACCCACTTGGTTCCAATGACATTGTGCCTTTCAGTCTATCTACCAAATCCCATACTTCATTCCTTGAGAATTGATTCAAATTTCATCTTGCATAGCAAAAGAATCCAATAAGAATCTTGTAGAGCTTCACCAATCTCGTGAGTTCTTTCTCCGAAAGGAAGCAGCGAGAATATTGCACTCTCACCATGGAACCTTCTTGTCTTAACACCTTCGGTTAGATTACCCACTATCCGATTTGTAGGATGACTATCTAACCATTTCCTTCTTGATGTTCCCTTTCAATGTTATCCTCAACATTTGAAATGTTAGGTTCGATTAAATAAGCAAACTCGGGAACAACAAAACAGGAGAAAGAGAATCATCTTCCTCGGGGAGATTCTATTCGAACATTGTCGGAGAGACATCCGTTCCCCTTTGGTTGATAGATTCGAAATTTGCCTCACCGTGACCACATCTTCATTGGCATCACATACCCGAGTCCGAATCGTGTCTGCTTCGGATTGGTCACCTTTGAGTGTTGGTTTTCCCGAGGCTCACCATCCTCGAATTCCATTCGAACTTCCTTATCTCGAGTCCGAGTCACTCCAATCATAGAATGTGACCGACTTCTTCTTTTCGTGTTCGATGGATGATTTGTCTTTTACGTTTTCAGGGCTTAATCTGGTGATCCTCTTAGTTAGTTCATCTCTGATCATGTTCTGTTTTCTTCCGAACACAAATAGATTCATCAAAAAAACAACATGAGGTGTTTCCTCCACAATAAGAGTCCTACAGGTTGTAAACTCGAAAGTTTTATTGACTTGAGAATATCCTAAGAATATTCCTTCATCGACTTTTACTATCAAAAGTTTTCAACCGATCTTTACCATTATTGTGTATGAAACACTTTATGACCAAACACACACGAAAAGAAAGAAACAAGAGGCTTCCTTTCATTCTAAAGCTCATAGGGTGTTTTGCCTTGACTCTTGGTCAAGATGGATCTGTTACGAGAGTAGCATCACGCAAAGGTGATGGCGACTTGACCCAAAATCTTTTAGGAATATCGACTTCACTTATCATTGTCCTTCAGAACTTTTTTTTCGAGTCCTGTTCCTCCTTTCAAAGAACACCATTACGTTGAGGGGTCCTTGCGGTGATGTTTCATGTGAAATTCCGTTCTCTGCACAATAATCGATATGATATGATTTATGAATTCGATTCCTTTGTCGATCGATTTTGACCACACTCGATTTTTCTCAATCTTGAGCCTTTTCAAGAACTCTGGCGACTTTTATTCGAGTCTCTTTCTTCTTGAGTAAGAATATGACCCAAGTATATCTCGAGTAGTCATCAACTACTACCAATGTGTATTTCCGACCATTAGTGCTTACAGTGTTATAGGACCAAAAGATCCATATGAAATAATCAAGTATTCTTTTTTAGAAACCTCAACTTTACTTTTAAATGATGCTCTTATCTGTTTTTTCCTTTCGCACGCATCACAAATATGTTCCTTCTTGAACACTTCGTTTAAAAGCAACCCTCTCACAAGAGCTAATCTTGCAAGCTTGTTCGGGGTTTTGAAATTTAGGTGATTCATTCTTTTATGCCATAACCAACCGGTATCTGTGGAACTTTTAGCAACTAAACATGTATCTTTAGGAGCGTAACTCCAATCGACAAGATACACATTCCCTTTTCTTGTACCGGTCGGTAAAACTTTTACGTGATGTATCATTTTTCACAAAACATAAGTTCTTAGAGAACTCAACATTGAAACCCTTATCACGAAATTGGCTAATTGAAAGCAAATTATGCTTCAATCCGTATACATATGAAACACCATGGATATGAATCGAGTCGATTTCCAAAGTTCCATATCCTTGATCTCTCCTTGAATTATCTCCAAAAGTGATCTGCGGGCCTCTTTGTTCAACATAGTCATTGAAAGTGTCTTCTTGTATCCTCATATGTCTTGAACATCCACTCTCAAGATACCAAATGTCGAGAGCTTTTTCATCTCTGCTTTCATCGATGCCATGTGATCATTAGTCGATTTAGTGCCCTTGTTTTCCTCCCCAAAAACAGATCAATTATTAGGTACCCAATTTGTGTAGGGTCCTACAAGGTTAGATGTACCTTTCTAATCCAAATCACCGACAACTCTAATCACTTTAGAGTGGCTAATTTGTCTTCCATAAACATCAACATACACATCTACTACTCTGGGTGCCTTAGCGACTTTACGTATATGTGTGCTAGCTTTAGCATGAACATGGGCTTTTGAATTCTTCTTTGGTTCGGGCCTTTTGTTCAGATGCTTGGGCTTTTGTGCACTGGTCTAAATCTTTGTTGACTCGGGTTCGAATAACCTTTACCTTTAAGCAATTGAGGTTCAGGGTTATGCATCTTTGAAATCTGGTCTTTTCGATTGTCTCTTGAGGACTTGGTCTCTTCATTGAGAATGTCTCTGTTGAAAGTGTTTCTCATCCGAGGATTCCTCCGATGGTTCGGTGTGGAGCCTTTTCATTTGCATTCTTAGCTGAGGCTTTGAAGTACTTGCTCGAAACTTTCAATCGATCCTTTCGGGTTTTCTAGCCTTTACGAGGTTTGGGCTTTCTAACTTTGATCATTCGGTTTTATTTGAAACCATAGGTCCTTTTCCCTTGTCTACAACCTTGGGCATTACTTGACTTTTTGAAGTGTAGGTGCCCTTTGGTTTTAAAAGATAGTCTTCTTGCTACATGATCGCAACGATTCGATGACCTTGTGAGGTTCCCCCAGGTGTATCCCAATTCGGTTTTTATAGTGGCGGATCTCTGGTAACTCTGAATTTCATCTATCACATTAGATGCTTTATCCAATAGAGTTAACTTCTTACGTGCACTATCCTCACGATTCATAGAGTTTTATGCTTCTCGAGAGGTCATTGAACTTCGATTACGATTAAATTGAATCTCTTGATGGATTTCTCTAGCTTTTTCGATTAGGGACATGATCAACTTCTCTTTCTCTCGAGAGTTGTACTTTCGAGCGTCCGGTTCATCGGTAGCTCCCATTAATTGAAAGTGATCTCGGTTTTGCTAGAGTCTTTCCATTTTAGATTTTCAACATTCGGATCCTTATTCTCGCTCTTGAGTTTTATTTAGCGATCCTTATAAAAACAGCATAGTCCTTCATCGATTCTCAAAAGAATCCATCGAGTCAAAATATTTTTTTTTTCGGTGGAACTTGAAAACTCTTGTGCTAGTGTAGGAGCAACAACAGAATGTAAGAGTTTACCTCCTCAATGGCCATCGACCGAGATGTCATCACTTTCCTTTGTCGAGAATATCTCATCTGAAGAGCTAAATCCCTCCTCGAGTGTTCTTCTTCCGCAACCATGACCTTTTTGCTTGAGAACTTACGGTCTCTTTTTAGCTTGTCTTTCTCTTCTCTCCTTAGCACTCAACTCGGACAATCTTCTTTGGAAGTGACCTTTCTTCCGCAATTATTGCATCTGTTGGCATCATCATCCCGATCATTTTCTTCTTTTGGACTTGGAGTCCTTCTTTGCGGATGAAGATCCTTCAACTTTCGTGTCCTTCTTCTTCTCGATTGATCGTCCTCGGGTTTCTTCCCGTACTGTGGTTCTTGTAATAGCTTTTGTATTTTCCAAATGTACTATTAAGTCTGTCAAACCTCCTTGCCATCGATCTTTAGCTTTTCCTCAAGCTCATCCCGATGTTTGGCATGGGGGTTCTCAAACTCTCTAGTTTTACTGGGTTTTATCTTTGGCTTTTAAAGCCACATTCTTACTTCGATGAAGAATCATCTTTCTTTGTCGTCCTTTTTTTGGATTTCTTATCAATTACAAATTCATAGGCTTTAAATTTCGAAGAAGACTTGTTGGTATGGCATTGAACTAATGTTCTTGGTGTTTTCGATCACCACTTTGCATGCATATCCCATTTCTTAGAAAGACCTCTAAGAATTTTCAATGCCACTTCTCTTTGTGGATATTTCTTTCCAAGTGCGTTTAGATCATTCATGATCTTAGTGAATCGACTTCCAATTTGTCAATTGATTCACCATCATCCATTTCAAAAACTGTCAAACTTTCCAATTGCCCTTTGAAAGTTTGTTTTCTTTTATATGATATGTGCACATACCACATACCGATAGTGTATCCCATATCTCTTTAGCAAGATATTACGGTGAGAGATCATTCCCATCACACCATCATCAATTGTCTTTGTATAGTGTGTCTTTTTGCAATGTAGTCTAGATTGACTAACTTTCTCTCCTCGGGGAGTTAGTTGGTCACCGGACTTAGAAAATTCTGCTCTAGGATCAATTCTCTCCTCTTCTTACGTAATTCAGGATTCACCACAAAGAAATTTGAATGGTCCTTGAGAAACCACTCTCCACATACGCTCATGTTTGGAATCTGAAGATGAGCTGCATTCTCGGTCTCCATAGATCATAGTTCTCTCTCGAGAACATGAGAAGTTTTTTAGAAGACATTTTTCCGATCTTTTGGAAAAAAAAAAAATTAAAAGAAATAAGATCGATTCGGATAGACCACAAGTATTTTTGAAAATAAAACTTTGGTCAACACAAAGTGTGGTCAAGTTGAACCACTTTCCTCGATACCACTTTGTTGGTCCCGGTAAAGCGAGTCTTACACGTGTATGGGGGAATACACGTGTTCGATGATTTTAAAACTTTTTTTAAATCGAGGTCGACTTGGGTCGATAATCCTCAAGATTAGGTTACGAGAAGCACGATCGCTCTGAGTCAAAGTCTCTTGAGATAGTGATCCCGAAATTGCTTTCGGATACCTCGAGATAATCCCAACCCAGATCACGAGTGTCGAGATCCCTGAGTTGCTTGGATCGATAACTAGCTTTCTTGAATCCTCGAGAGAGAGTTCGGTTTGATAACTATCTGTTCTAGCTACTTTCGATCGTCTTGAAATGGTTGGCCCTTAGATTATACTCGTTTTAAGCTTTCTTTGAAAGACCTTCCCTTTTATGAAATAGTGATTAGGCTGTGATTCACTTATGCAACTTCGTGGATTGATTCCAACCCGAATATCGCTGAAAAGTATGCTTTCAAAATCAAGTCAATGCAATAGTTAAGCACGAGATAAGGAAAGCAATAAAGAACACCTGGCGATTATAGTGGTTCGGAGACTCAAGCTCCTACATCCACTCTCGACTCTTGAGAGAAATTCACTATCAACTTCGAGCTTTACGACTACCTCGTGGTTTACTTACTCAACTTCGTACGAGTTTTCGACTACTCCACGTAGTTTACTTTACTCAACCCGACCTTGAGTTTTTCGACTACCTCAGTAGTTTACTTACTCAATCACACACAAGCTTTGGACTACCCTGTAGCTTACTAACTTCTCCTCTAGAGTTTTTCGACTACTCCGCGTAGTTTACTAACTCTTTACAACTCTACTCACCAACAAAACACACTCCAACTACCTTCTCCGAGGGTTTGGGGTTTCTTGGTTGGTTTCAACTAGGATGAGATATCCTTTACAATGAAGCACAATGCAAAAGGTTAGGATATCTCGACTAAGCTTTGGATAAATCTTATCAAGCTAGGCTTAGTAAAGTGAGCTCTCTTCGATATAGAAGCACTTGGGAAATTCAAGGTATTTCGAGTGCTTTAACTTTTGCAAGAATAAGTTTGAGCTCTTGAGTTGCGTATAAATTTCCCGTAACCTTACTAAGTAGAGGGTCACCAGTATTTATAGGCATACACCAAGGTCACTCTTGAAAACTATCCGTTTGAGAGATAGCTTTGTGAGTTCCCTCTTATGGTGTGTGAGAAACGGCTATATTTAGGGTTTGAAACTCCCTAACATGTTTTAGGCAATAGTCTTTCATGTAGCCGGTCTTCACTTTTTGCAGTCTGGAACTTCTTACATCTGACATCTTTTTTTTTGACTTTCCTTTGTCGATTCGATGGTATGGTGCGATGTCGTCTTCCTCTTTTTGACTTTTGTTTTCAGTTAAAGATAGACACCTTCAACGGCTCTTTTGGTTACAAACTCTGAGTTTGATATAACCTTAACAACACTTCTGACTTAGTTCCTTTTGTCTGCATTTGAATGTCTTGGCAATATCTAACTTTCTAAGGCATCGCGTTTTTCTCAGTATTACATCCTTCGGGATAGATATATTCGATTGCCTCGGAACATTGTGTTCATCTTTGAGCATTCAAGATACATTCTTTGTTTTTTGCAGTATTCTTGATCTTCAGTTTCTCAGTCTTCAGTCTTGCGTCTTCAGAGTCTTCTGAGTCTTTAGGTTTATCTTGGACGATATCTTGAGTCTTCATCTTTGAGTCTTGATTCTCGATTTCATCTTGAGACTTGAGACTTAAGTTTCATCTGAAAACTTCAGTTTCTTCAGAAACATACTGAGTTCTTCAGAGTCTTCAGAACCTATCCTGAACTATATCTGCTAACTATACATTTTGCAGATAACATCCTGAATACTCTAAAACTGAATCCTGACTCAATTATCAAGATCATTCTGAACATGTCATACTCAGGGGTTTTGGGATCTTAATCAAAATCATATAATCTTTTATTAAATTCATCTCCCAACAAAAGTAAAATGATAAAAAATGAATAAGAGTATGTAAGTTCAAAAAATTAAAAGATGCAAGGAATGAAAAATATAATTAAATAATAAAAATAGAAGGACAGTTTCATGTGCAACTGGTGCATGGATCACTCACCTCAACTCCACTCATGTATCCACAGAACATGTATAATATATGACAAATTCTCAATTGTACTATGTGCATCAATTTTGATTTGGTGCAATTGGATTTCAATTCAGTTTTTTTTTTTGTTTTAAGGGTTTAGGGTTTAGGATTTTTACCCGACCCGAGTGGTTCATGGTTCACTCAGTCAGAATAGGTCATGATTTAGGGTTCATTATTTAGTGTTTAGAGTATAGATGATTCATCCAAATTGAAGTTGTATTCAATTGCATCATTTTCATCTTGTGTAATTGGTGCACACAAGTGTCACCCCTAATACATTCAATGAGTCAAATATTTTTTTTAATTGGTCATTCAGTTGCAAGAGGGCACGATGCACTTGGGTGCACAAAAAATCTACTCAAAGAAAAGAAAATTCAGCTATTAGTTGGAATTCGTAAATACAATAAGCACAATGTTGCATAAAATGCATGTGCACCACCACCATGGGCATGGCTAGACCATTTATAGCTAGTGATGAAACTTTTCATGCCTAATCCAACATGGAATTGAAGAGAGTATATACTAATACTGGACCCTGAACTGACGTGTTTAGCATTCAAAATCAACTTTTGAGCATCCTAAAGTTTGGCTCTTTTCTAATCACTTCTCAAATCGCAGCAGCTTCTGCTTTGCCATTGCCTTTTTGTTTAAACTAACGCCTCTTTATCTTGTTTGCTTACTCGGATTTCTGTTTTGACCTCTCTTTTTCAACAATATCTCAAAAGGTTAAGCTCAAAGAAACTTGTACTATATTGCTCCTGAAATAATGCCTTAACTGCTAAGCTTTCATCTATTGCACTTGGAGCTTAAGCGAACTCCATATAACCTATGGTAATAATTAGATTCAAAGTTCGCTTGGTTTGGGGTAATAAAAGTGGATAATGAGAATACTTTCTATTCTATTAATATTGCTTGGTAATTTTGATACACAAGGAATGTGAATAAAAGTAAGCAATTGGAAAAAAACTTATCAACTCAATCCACCTCACATGATAGTAATTGTTGATGTTTTATCCATGCAATAATAATGCAATCAATAATCCTAAATAATTAATTCCTCAATAATACCCATTATTATTTCCATTCTATAGTAATACCAAACTGGCCTTCAATGTGTATCCTCAAATTTAACCGTTTTAATAATAAATTAAGAAAATTTAATTGCCATCAATTATTATTTATGTGTTTATTTCTGGAGTTACTCATTTTGATCCGTAGTAAAAATCTACTCCTGCCATCACAAGATTCACAACCAATAAACCAACGCCATACATTAAAGTTTAAAGTAAAAGAAAGATAAAAGATAAAAAAATAAAAGGTACTCCGTTCATTAATTTATTTAATAAATTTGACATGTGTTATCCAATTACACACGGTCACACTCACACTCACACCCCATGTGTATATATTTTGTGTGTGTGTATGTAACTTGGGGAACATATAAATAATGAATGGATTTATTGTACAAGTGCATCGTACACTCATACAATTGAATGATCTATCTAAAAAAAATACTTGATACATTTAATATACTATTAAATATATTTTATGAATACATGAGTAGAATTATGACGAGTACATAGATTTTATATCTACGCTCCAATTGCATATGAGATTTTGTCATAAATAAATCGTCCTCTCTTTTTTTTGTTATGATTTTAGTCGTCAATTTGCTCGAAGAGTGCATTACGGATCATTTATTCTGAATTAAATAAATATTTCATACAATTTATTTTTTCGTACAATAATTTTCACTAAACATTAGTCATTACTGCAGAACATACAGATTCAAATTTAATATTTTTACGTAATTATATCAACATTTTAAATTTTCAATTCATCTATATTTTTTATAATATTATTGAAATATAGTACATCGTGATATACTTGTACTAACTACAATGAGAATATAAAAAATGATAAATCAAACAATATCATCAATATACATATATTATGTTGGGTGTGAGACAAAGTTCATTTACCATGTGTTGATACCAAAAATGTGAAAAGATGATTCAAGGCATTAATGTGGCTATGATTGACATCAAACTATTTATGATTTAGAATGGGTGAGAATTAATGAAGAATAAAGGGAATGTTCCTCATTAATGTGATGATGATGTACTTTTTTTGTTTAATATTTTGAGTGTAGGAAAGCAATAAATTGCAAGAGTGTTTGGGTCAAATACCTCTTTTTGGCTAATAAAGTCTTTGTATTGAATGTGAATGTTGGAACCCTTAAATGAGCTTTAATTACATGTATTTATACTACAAACCCTTGGGGTATAGCCCCCATAGGGACCTAGGACCTAAACATTTAATGGCACGCAGGGTGCATTAAATGACACCGTCTGGTTACTGGGTAGCGTGCTCGGGCGAAAAAACGGGGCGACCTCTTTCCTAGGGATTGCTCGCTAGAGGTCGCTGGTCCTGTTCCCGAGGTCGCGAACCCAAAATCTGGTCGCTCATCGATCATACTTATTAGGGTAACTGTTTTTAGCGCTTTTAAGAAAGCCGGAAAATAGTTTCCCGTTCAGGAAAGTCTCCTCTGGTCCGACTTTCTTCCCGAGGCTCAGAGTCGCAGGCGCCGCCATTGGGGACATGTGCCTCCCCCAGGTCGCGACTCGGGGTCTTGTCAGGTCACGGTCATCCAGCTCGGGAGAGGTTAGACCTTGCCCCGACCTAGATATAGTTCGATCCCTTTCGTATGAAGCGACACCTTTTAGGTCGTTGACCAGGATAAACTAGGGCTTCCTCGGTGTATTATCAACTTACCCCTAGATGTTAGGCCTCCTTCCGGATAAATTATTCGGTCACAACAATTGCCCCCGTGTCGCTCGTCGAGTTAGTCGAGCTTCATGAGGGGATCAGTATCTTGGCGTGTCTTGACTTCCGCTTAAATTTTGGCGCTTTTGCGGGATTCGGTGCGACGTTTCGTGTCCCGAGGCAGCTTTTCAATGGCGTCTGCGGTCACTTTTGCAGGTGTGATGATGGCGCGTGCTTGTCACGTGCCGGATTCCAAGGGTCGCGACGCGTGGATGGCCTCGGTCCTCGAGCTCCACGCGCCCTAAAATTTTCTATATAAGTGAGATCCTCCTCACTTTCTCCACTTTGAATTATCCCGCTTTACTCTTGACCCTTAGCTCCATGGCCGATCGTTCTGCATTCGGAATTCGCAAATTTTAGGTAAGGTATTCCCCAACCCTTTTCCCTTTTTTTTTCGATGGCTATCTCCCCAATCAAATCTACTTCGAACTTCCCTGCCGGAGAGGGCTCCTCCGCCCCGCCATCGAAATCTGAGCGTTCAACACCGACTGTCGGGCCCAGCAGCGGTCATCCGATTTTTGAAGTCTCTTCGGGCTCCGCCACCCGCGACGAGATGAGCTCCAGAGATTCAGATTCTGGCTCTCATTTTTCCGATTTCCTCACGGGAAAACGATGGCATGGACGGTGATAGCGATGACCGTGTGATGATTACGGGGAGTATGGTTCAAACTTTCAAATTCTCTCCGTAGGGATGCGTCCGGTTAGGGAATCGGTCGAGGTTCGTCGAGCCCATCCCCCCAGGTCGGCCCATCCGCTAGATCGGGAGTTGAGAGACTCCTCCCGTGACGGTGATCCCTACCGCCCGGCACAGGGCCTCCCTTCGAGCTTCTTTCCGGGAATATCGAGCCCAACTTTCCCTTACCCCCCCAAAGGCGACTGCCAGGAAATATGTGAGGAGGAAGATGCTCGCTTTATGGCGGGCACACTTGCTAGCTTCGGTGCGGGGAGACCGAGCTCGATTCTTTGAGAATGGTGCGAGGTCCCCTAATGACGTTCACACGGGTCCCGACCTTGGATGAAAGGGCGACCAACCTCCCGGGGTGTGTTCTTTGTTAATGAGGGCGCCATGGAGGCCGGCTTGCGATTTCCCCTCCACCCGAGGATCAGCGAGATCTTAAATCAATGGGATCTCGCTCTGACCCAGATTACTCCCAATGGGTGGAGCACGCTGATCGGTCTGTTGACCGTATTCGAGTCTATCCAGCCCGGTTATCTTCCAGCGGCCGACGAGATTGCCTCGCTGACTAACCTCGTGGGGGTCCACGTCGAGGAGAGCGACTGGTACTACGTGCGAGCTCGCCCTGGCAATAAAATCATCGAGGAGTGGATGGATGGAAATCGAGGTTTTGGTGGGTTTCCGTGGATTGGCGGAGTCCGGTGGACGAGCTGGACCGAGGTGGTCGGATCAACATCCGGACTGAGTTCGGCGTTGCCCAAAGTAAGTCAGCATATTGTTTTATTTTCCCAAGTTACTGATTTGACTCTGTTTTCTTTTTGCAGCCAAGAATCAAGAGGAGCCCCTTTTTCACAGTTTCTGGCTCGAGCGGTCGTGGTTTGCCCGAAAAACCTCATCGATAGGTCACTGAAGACGCTGAACTCGAATGAGGCTCAGAAGGACTCAGGCATACTGATCGGGCCTAACCAACTGCGATCTCAATTTCCACGAGGTAGACAAATTTTTTTATCTTCTCGACCAAAAGCTTGTTCTTGGTTTTCTAAATAATCTCCCTGTGACAGCTGCACCTCGCTTCGCTCTTCCATTCATCCCCACCCCCGCGGAAATCGAACTGATGGATGCCAACAACCCAAGGCATCGGAGGACTTCACCTCGGCGGACGAGCGAGTCCAGATGGCCGTCGGGGAAAAGAATGTTGCGGAGGTGGCCAGGAGGGAGGCCGTGGACCAGAAGAACGTGGCCCTCAACTTGGTGGAAACGACAAAGACTCAGGTCGGGAACCTCGAGCAGAAAGTCGCGGAGCTGGAGACCTCGGTGGCGGGCCTGGACGTGGAGCTAAAGGCCAGTCGGGCGGAGGTCGGGATAGTGCGGGCGGACCTGGATCTCCGGGAGAACTCCGTTCAAGAGAAGGATGAGACGCTCCGCCTTCTGCGGGAGGAGCTTAAAGGGAAAGATGCCGAGCTCGCTGCCCTCAAAGAAGAGAACGCCGTCCTCGAGGGCGTGGGTAACTTTGCCTCGGTGGAGGCTATGACGAGGTGCATCCGTATTGCCCGTACCTTTCCGGAAGGGTCTGCCCTAAAGGGGGCTTTGGTGGCGGAGCTGTCGGCATTTTTTGACCGTAACCCGCCGAAGCCCTTCGACTCCTTCCCGATCGCCGACCTTGGACCCGATGGACTCGACCTGAGTCGGTTCGATGGCATCGAGGACTTGGATCTCTATGATCCGGCCTAAGGTCACTTCGGCAACTGGCCCAGAGAAGGTCGTGGAGGGAGACGCCGCACCCGAGCTCTCGCCCACGCCGGTGGAATCCGGTTCCGGAGGCCTAAACCTGAGTCCGGCCTCTTAAGCAAATCCTACCATGTTCTTTTTTTTTCTGCCCACGAAGGCCATGCTTGTACAGTCTTTTTTTTTCAATGGAATGCCCCAGGGCTTTTATTATTTTTTGTTCCGCTTTACTTGTATTGTCACATTTTATTGCAACTTAGCGAAAAACAACCTATAGCTCGCAGGGCAATTTCTTACGTCGTCTTAAAAGATTGCGACTTAAAGGATTTGGTACGTAATTTGGAATATTTTTGAGTTATCGAGCCCGTCTTTGTCGTCTTAAGAAATTGCGACTTAGCGGACTCTAAAAACTTGTAATTCGCTTCGAGCTGTCGAACTAGCATATGTCGTCTTAAGATATTGCGACTTAGTGACCTCGATTAGCTTGTAATCTTGTATTTTTTAGTTTATCGTGCTCGCATATGTCTTCTTAAGATATTGTGACTTAGCGACCTCGATTAACTTATAATCTTGTACTTTTTAGTTTATCGTGCTCGCATATGTCGTCTTAAGATGTTGCGACTTAGCGACCTTAATTAACTTGTAATCTTGTACTTTTTAGTTTATCGTGCTCGCATATGTCGTCTTAAGATATTGCGACTTAGCGACCTCGATTAACTTGTAATCTTGTACTTTTTAGTTTATCGTGCTTTCGCGTATGTCGCCTTAAGATATTACGACTTAAATTAGACCTTGATTAACTTGTAATCTTGTACTTTTTAGTTTATCGTGCTCGCATATGTCGTCTTAAGATATTGCGACTTAGCGACCTCGATTAACTTGTAATCTTGTACTTTTTAGTTTATCGTGCTCGCATATGCCGTCTTAAGATATTGCGACTTAGCGACCTCGATTAACTTGTAATCTTGTACTTTTTAGTTTATCGTGCTCGCATATGTCGTCTTAAGATATTGCGACTTAGCGACCTCGATTAACTTATAATCTTGTTAGAGGTCCGTAGACTGTCCTCCTGCCCCCTATTTTTCGATTTAATAGAGAATAAAATGGGAAAATTGAAACTTTGTATTTATGTAGGAATAAACGCTACATTCATTACCGAGGTAAGTTCCTATACTATATATTAGTAAGCTCGGGCTGATGCCCCCTTCTACTGATAGTATTTCTTCAGAAAGGACGCGTTCCATGGATACTGAGCCGGAATGCCATTGACATCTTCGAGCTCGTATGCTCCGTTAGGTAGTATCTTTGTGACCTTAAAAGTGTTGGGGAATAAGTTGCACAGATCTATTCGGGGTGAATATTTAAATACAAATTTAATTCTTTAATTATTACTAGCATGAATTAATCCTATATTAATTCAAATAATAATCCAACAACATATCATGCATATAATAATTCACGTAAAACCTACGCATGCGGAATTCTACGAGTTCACGTGAACGTACCTCTTGGGATGGTAACGGTATGGCTGATTAGACTAACCACAAGGACTTCCCAAGTATTCCCTTAGTCCTCGTTCTACTATCCGGTTGAAGGATTCTTGTGAACGATTTAACAAAAGGAAAAATAAATATGTTGCACCACCTTTGTGGATTTACTAATTTTTCCAGCACATGAAATTGTACTTGGGAATGAAAGAATCATCCCCTATTTATAGAAGAGGAGTGGTCGATTTTTCCAGTGGAAAAACAATGTGGGAAAAGACTTTTCTTGATCACCAAGAAATCTTGAATATATCTCCTATATTCTTTTTCCCATATTTAAAATATTCCACAAAAATCCCACCTCCTCAATATATGGAATTTTCGAAAATATGATGTGCAAGATTCTAAGATTTTGATCTTCTTGAATTTATGAGATATTCTTGTATTTCAAGAAATACATATCTTCCATAATATCTTTTCAAAAAAATCAAGAAAATCTTTCTTGCCCATTATATTTCCAAATTTTCGAAATCTTATTATAGATGACCAAGTGGGAGATTTCTTGAATTTAATGAGATAATCTTGTATTCCAAGAATACATATCTTCATTCCATAACAAAATTCAAAGAAAATCTTTCTCCCAACTTATCTATAAAATTCGAAATTTACATGGAAAAATAAGCAACAATATTTATTTTATTTGAATCACCTTTTTTTAGGTTATTGGACTATTTGTTTGGGCTACTCGAGGGGGCCTTTAGGAGAATTAAGATTGGACCTTCTAATGGATCTTGAATATCTAATATTGAGTCACAATATAATTCAAGCCCATAAATATTAATTAATCCCACTACATAATTAATATTGCATTATCCATCTTAACCCATATTACGATCGATATGGCTCCGGTCATTATTTCCGTGTTTAAGATTATCTAGCCCATTAATTAATTCAAGCCACTGAAATAGCTTTCCATTAATTAATATCTTTTATCCTTGGTCAAGGAACGGTTCAACATTATTATCCATACCGGAAACTAATTCCACTTGCAAGATTTGGTATGATAAAGCTTATGAACCTCCCAAGGGCAAATCGAACAAAGCGTGCTTTTGCACACGATTCTTCAGATTAAATCTTAGCAATCACATGTGACTAATAATATTGCCCAAGATAAAAAGTATTGAATCTCGTTGATTCGCTACCCATGATAAGTCAAAGCAATAGTTACCAATCCCACGTGATCCTATTTAAGGGACGAAGATTAAGAAATAACGAACCACTGAGGTCTAATTCTTCCTTGTTCGGTTCAAAGAATTTATCCTCCTCAGGGTCCTATTCAACAGATCGACCATGCACTAGTGTAATCTCTTGGTCAAGACAAGCCAATCTGAGCCTTACACTTCAACCTTTCACGATGGTTTGTTCATTTCCATCAAGGTCGTGAATAAGCGTACTTTTTTAGTTACAAGGGGATTTGTAATTTAATCTTACGTGATCTGGTATCACTAAATTAACTACAATGTAACACGTACTACTTATTGAACAATTATGCAGTAAATATATGTAGCATTCGATAATATTTAAAGCATCAGTGATAAACAATTTATTTCAGTAAATAAGTCTGAAAATTCAGTTTCGATTATACAAAGTAAAAGCATACTTTCCAGTATAATCCCAACAAAAAGGCCCCTCCCATGTCGGCCCGAAAACTCCTTGATTGGTCCCTTGTATCTTTTTCAACACGAGGTCGCCTCTGCGGAATTGACGAACTCGCACCTTCGAGTTGTAATACCTTTCCGACCTTTGTTTGTAGGTCGCATAGCGGATGTTCGAGTTGATACGTTTTTCTTCGAGGAAATCGAGATTGGCCTCTTGAGCTCGGTCGTTGGTTTCATCGATAGCCTCCGTTGGGAAATGCACCTCTGCTGGGATGACTGCCTCCGACCCGAAGGCGAGGGAGAAAGGTGTTTCCCCTGTAGAATTCTGGCAGGTGGTCCGATATGACCAGAGTATCTCGGGAAGCTTGCTCGCCCAAATCCCTTTTTCCCCTTCGATCCTTGTCTTGAATGTGTGCTTGATGATCTTATTAACCGCCTCAACCTGGTCATTTGATTGTGGGGGATAGGGGGTGGAGAAAAGCTTGGTGATCCGCCACTTCTCGAAGAAAGCCCTGATTTCCCATCCGTCGAACTGTGGTCCGTTATCCGACACAATCGCCTGAGGTAGGCCGAACCTGCATATGATGTTCTTCCATATGAATCGAATGATCGATGCCTAATCCGTGCTCCCGAGGGCTTCTGCTTCTGCCCACTTAGTGAAGTAGTCGACCGCGACCACCGCGAACTTGACCGTTCCCGGCGCAGTGGGTAGTGGTCCTATCAGGTCGATGCCCCATTTGGCGAAGGGCCACGGGCTGTATATTGATGCGAGCTCTTCTGGGGCCACCCTGATTTTTAACGAGAAGATCTGACACCTTTTGCATGCTTTAGCGAAGTCGAGGGCGTCTTGTTTCAATGTTAACCAGAAATAGCCCTGTCGCAGGACCTTGTGGGCGATTGAGTGCCCTCCAGCGTGGTTACCACATACCCCTTCATGAATTTCCTTAATGATCTCTTTACCGACCTCGGGGGTTACACATTTTAGCAAAGGGAGGGCGAAACCCCGCTTGTATAGTTGGTTGTCGACGATCGTATTCAGTTGTAGTCGGCGGGCCTCGACCTTGTCAGTGGGGAGCTCGCCATCCTTAATGTACTTAATGATCGGACTCATCCAGGTAACTTCCTCGGTTGCCACAGGCGCGACAAGGGCCGGGCTGCCCGATGGGGCAGCGAGCTTGATGATTGTTATGTCTGACATGTCGGCCGCTCCTTCAGAGGTTGCCAACCGAGCTAGAGCATCTGCTTGGGTGTTCTCATTCCTAGGAATCTGGGATATCTCGACCTGCTCGAGCTTTTTGATCAAATTCCGGGCTATCTTGTGGTAAGCCATCATCCGTTCGTTTCTCGCCTCGTACTCACCCGTCATCTGGAAAGCGACCAGCTGAGAATCGTAAAAAATCTTAACGCGTTGTACCCCCATGGCCATGGCCATCTCTAGGCCATTGATCAAAGATTCGTACTCAGCCTCGTTGTTCGTTGCTTGGAAATCGAAATGGATTGCGGTTGTGAAGGATCTTCCTTCCGGGCTGATTAGTACTACGCCTGCCCCAGCTCGGTTACTGGTTGCCGAGCAATCCACATATAACTCCCAGGGTAGCCCCACGACGTTCTCATGTCTGGTCGGGAAAGTTAGTTCCACGAGGAAATCCGCCAATGCTTGTGCCTTTATTGCCGTCCGGGGTGCGTATGTGATGCCGAACTGCCCGATCTCAACCGACCACTTGAGGCATCTTCCTGCGGTATCTGGTCGATGGAGTATTCGCCACAAGGGTAACGAGGTCAGGACCTTGACATGATGGTCAAAAAAATACGGTCGGAGCTTTCGGACGCTCATTACGAGCGCATAGGCAAATTTCTCCAGAGGGGGGTACTTAGCTCGGCGTCGTTCAAGGTCTGGCTCATGAAATAGATCGGCAGATGGTCTTGCCCCTCAGCCCGGACCAATACGGTGCTTAATGCGGTCTCCGAGGCCGCCAAGTAAAGGTAAAGTTTTTCCCCCGGGACGGGCTTCGCGAGAATCCGCACGTTTGATAGGTAATCTTTTATGTTCTCGAACGCGAGCTAGCTTTGAGTTGTCCACTTGAACTTCCCCTTCCTGATTGTATCAAAGAAAGGTTTACATTTGTCCCCCATCCGCGAGATAAAACGATTCAGAGCGGCCAACCGCCCTGTCAATCTCTGAACTTCCTTGATGTTCTTTGGTGCTCTCATGTCGAGCACGGCCTGGATCTTGGTCGGGTTCACCTCAATCCCGCGATGGCTCACCATATGCCCCAAGAACTTTCAGGACTCCACTCCAAAGTTTCTCTTCTTGGGGTTCAATTTCATCTTATATCGCCTTAAGATGTCGAAGGCCTGGGTGAGGTCCCCCAAATGGTCCTCTCTTCTCTTGATTTTAACCACCAGATCATCGATATATACCTCCATGGTCTTGCCGATTTGGTCCACAAACATGCGATTGACCAACCTCTGATACGTTGCCCCGGCGTTCTTCAGACCAAAAGGCATGCGCTTCCAGCAGTAAATGTTCTTTTCTGTCAGAAAAGAAGTGTGATTTTGGTCGTCTCGGTGCATGGCTATTTGATGGTAGCCCGCGAATGCGTCCATGAACGACATCACCTCGTGCCCCGCCGTATTGTCGATCAGGTGGTCGATGTGCGGCATGGGGAAATGATCTTTGGGGTAAGCGTCGTTTAGATCCGTAAAATCAATGCACAACCTCCACGAGTTGTTCGCCTTTTTTACCAACACCGCATTCGCTACCCATTGAGGCTTATCAGCTTGCTCGATTAGCTGGTTATCTATGAGCTTCTTAACCTCCTCGGCCAAGGCCGCATATTTCTCAGGACCAAACTTCCTTCTCTTCTGTGAAATTGGTTTTTTTGAAGGATCGATGTGGAACCGATGGCAAACGACCTCGGGATCTATCCCAACCATATCTCTATGGGACCAGGCAAAAATGTCCAAGTTGGCTTTCAGGAACTCGATCACCTGACTTCGCATTTTGGGACCGAGGGTGGTCCCGATGATCACCTCCATCTCGGGTAGGGATTCGCTAACTGGGACTCTCTCGAGCTCTTCCACCGGTGTGGCTCGTTGCCCTTTCGCCTATCGTGGATCGTCAACAGGCTCGTAACCTATTCTGGGCTCGAGATCGGCCACTTCCCCGGCGTCGGTGACTTTCATTCTTTTGTTGGGTATGTTTGTTGGTGGCGAGATCGGGTCGCCGGGATAGTCTCTCGTCACTACTAAGATTGCCCCTGTCTCGATGGTCGCCATGGGCGTGCCTGGCTCGGCGTCAACCTGTAACAAACATCCTCTAGACATCGCCTGATTTCCCTTGATCGTCCCTCCGGGCCCTCCCGGGGTTGGGAATTTGATGCAATAATAGTGGGCCGAGGTTGCTGCCCCGAACTCATGTTCGAAAGGTCTTCCCAGAAAACCGTTGTATGTCGAGGGAAGATCAACAATGATAAAATCGAGCTACCTCGTCACCCTTACCTCTAGGTCACGATCCGAGACCAATTCGACTGCCAACCGGATTGCCCCATAGGGCTTCACGGAAGAGTCCCCGAACCCCTTGATAGTGAGGTCGCAAGGTTCGATATATTCGGCGAAGTTCCCGATCTGGTCGAGAGCGCTTTTGAATAAGATGTTGCAGAAAGAGTCGTTATCGATTAGTAGACGATGAACCATTACCCCCATGATCTTGGTCGAGATCACTATGGGGTCATTATTCGGATATTGCACCCCTTGCTTGTCTTCGTCCGAGAAAGCAAGCGAACTGGTTTTCTCGGCTGCGTGGTTGACTTGGGAGAAAGTCTGGTTTATATGATTTAGAGCTCGTATTTCGGCTTTACGCCTGCGTTGCGACATAAACATCGAAGGGAGGATCCCACCGATGTTACCTCCCAAAGGAGCGATCATCTGGACGGCCCTTCCCGCGACATTATCGGGAAAAGGGGGAAGGGGTCGCTGGCCGGCGGGCCCTGGATTTGCCTGAGGCCGCTGTGGTTGTGGCTGATTGTTCGGACGTTTCTTCACGTAGTCATCTAGCTTTCCGTCCTCATAAAGCTTCCACAATTGTCGGAGAAGGTCGCGACATTCACTGGTGTTGTGTCCGATGCTCTTATGGTAGTGGCAGTATTTGTTGGGATTCATCTTCCAGTTCTCCTTTGTGATTTTGCGGGGCTGATCCAAAAGTTTATTGTCCTTGATTTGATCATAGACTTCGTTTGGAGTGGTGCTTAGTACCCCCAACAGCTTGACCTCGATTTCGCTGTTAAAAGGCTTAAAGTTGTTGGTCTTGCGATGACCACCACTTTTCTTATGCGAGCTCGGCTCTACTGTCACGGGCTTCTTTACCTCACCCTCTTGGACTTGCTCCCCCAAGTGCAGGGCCATCATCTCAGCCCGGCTAATGTGATTTCCAGCCTTGTGTCGGAACTCCGCGTATGAACTCGGGTATTCCTTATGTATGAGTTTCCACAACTTAGTGTTGAATCGTAAGCCTCGAACAGCTCCCATCACTTTGACCTCATCTCCCATGGGTTCGCCGCCTAGGAGAAAGTTATCGACTCTCTCGATGTAGTCTCGACCCGACTCCGTGGGACCATGCTGAATGGTCGCGAAGAGTTGTTTAGTTGGTTGCCTTGGGGCCAAGGTGACAAAATGGTTAAGAAAAAGACCGGCGAGCTGGTGGAAGGACTCGATGGAGTTCGGAGTTAGAGATTTGAACCATCTATAGGCCTGGTCGCCCAGAGTAAGAGGGAAAAGTCGACACTGTGTCGTATCCGTGGCCCCCATAGAAGCCATGTGGTCGGAGAACTTCCCTAGATGGATGATCGGGTCGGAGTCCCCATTATACTGATTGATCGATGTCGTGTTGATTTTGACCTGTGTCGGGGCATAGACAATGGCCGGGTCTAAGGGCGAGATCGGGACGAGCGCCGATGTCGCGGGTCCTTCTTGCTGGCCTAATCGATCCTGCAGCTTCTTGAGAGTTTCTTTGATGGTCTCGAGCTGCTCATTTCCGTGGTTAGGAGGTCGATGAGACGCTCGAGGACCTAAACGAGATAGTATTCGGTACCTCGTTCCTTCGACCTCGGAAATCCTCTACCTCGAAAGAGGTTTCCAAGTTACGCCGGATTGTGAAGGAGTTGGCTCTGGATTCGTTGTGGTGACCTCGGGGCTTTTGAGGTGCGTGGCTGCCCAATCTCTCAAAGACGGACTCATACTGCCGTGGTCGTGGGAAACTTCCTCTGAGAGGGGAGGGAGTTTTTTCCCGAGGACTCTGGGCGCGGTGCCCCACCGGACTCCCTCGTCGTGTGGCTGGTCTTCGTTGGTCTGTGCCTGGGTCGGGAGTTTTTGTCCAATTCCTCTTTCCCCGGGACCCAGAAAGGTGGTGGGACTCGGCTCGCCGATGTGGCCGGCTATGTTCTCCAGCGAGGTCGCGCTGTCGCTGCCGGAGGATTTTCATAGCCTCCCTGAGGTCCTCCAGAGTTTTGATGTTGGCCAGGTTCTTGAGGGGGCCTTCATTGCTGGAAGTGGCCTTCTCTTGCAGGCCGGAAGCCTGCACCCCCGTGGATGCCATGGCAAAGCTTCGAGTATGATGAGAATATGAAGATTCGAATGGGATTATTGAAGATTGGAAGATTCGAAAGGGTGTATCAATAGAAAATCTAGAAAAATTCTAGTGAAAGCACCCTTCTTCTAGCGCCAATTGTTGATACCAAAAATGTGAAAAGATGATTCAAGGCATTAATGTGGCTATGATTGGCATCAAACTATTTATGATTTGGAATGGGTGAGAATTAATGAAGAACAAAGGGAATGTTCCTCATTAATGTGATGATGATGTGCTTTTTTTGTTTAATATTTTGAGTGTAGGAAAACAATAAATTGCAAGAGTGTTTGGGCCAAATGCCTTTTTTTTTGCTAATAAAGTCTTTGTATTGAATATGAATGTTGGAACCCTTAAATGAGTTTTAATTGCATGTATTTATACTACAAACCCTTGGGGTATAGCCCCCATAGGGACCTAGGACCTAGACATTTAATGGCACGCAGGGTGCATTAAATGACGCGTCTCTTTAATTCTTGGGTAAGCGTGCTTCGGGGCGGAAAAAACGCAGGCGACCTCTTTCCTAGGGATTGCTCGCTAGAGGTCGCTGGTCTTGTTCTCGAGGTCGCGAACCCAAAATCTGAGGTCGCTCATCTGATCCGCCCTTATTAGGGTAACTTGTTTAACTGTTTTCTAAAAGCCAGAAAACAGTTTCCCGTTTGGGGAAAGTCTCCTCTGGTCCGACTTTCTTCCCGAGGCTCAGAGTCGCAGGCTCCGCCATTGGGGACATGTGCCTCCCCCAGGTCGCGACTCGAGGTCTTGTCAGGTCGCGGTCATCCAGCTCGGGAGAGGCTAGACCTTGCCTCGACCTAGATATAGTCCGATCTCTTTCGTATGAGCGACCTGCCTAGGTCGCTGACGGATAGAGTTAGGGCTTCCTCGGGTGTATTATGCAACTTACCCCTAGATGTTAGGCCTCCTGCTCAGATAAATTATTCGGTCACAACACCATGTTATATGATTTTATAAATTTATAAAGTTCCAATCTAAGTTATATTTTAGTTTCCTAAGATAATCAATTACAATAATTCCTTCTACCACCGGACACATGACAACATCATTTCATCTCGCTGTAGACCGAAACCACAATCACCATAAGAGGGGGACCACCCGAAATTACAACTTTGAACCGCAACCCAATAATAATTTTCACTAAATATTAGTCATTACTGCAACCCAACAAAAGGGGACCACCACCCCATCACACAAGATTCTCACTATTACAATATACAGACCATTTATTTTGTTTCCAAAAAAAAAAAAAAATACCATTTTAAAAAATAGAATGGGAACTGAAAAATATAGGCGCTTTACATCAATATTTTCATAATCGAACCGGACAGACCACCGGTCAGCGGGTTCAACCGTTTTCTATGTTTAGTTAAAAAAACAAAATATGTATACACCTACAAAAATTTAAATATATATTTTATAATTTTTCATATCATATTTTATAAATTTTGTCCCACCTCATACATTTATCCCACATCGAAAGTGTTGGAGAAAAATGTGAGAGAAATGTAGATTTAAAATTTTAAATATTTAATATAAATTAATAATTTAATTAAAAAAAATCAATTTTTTCCGATTGAACTGGGTTTTGACCGGTTCAACCCTAAATCCGGTTATATAGGAGTTTTTTAACCGGGTTACCGGCCGGTTCAAACCGATTTTGAAATCATTGGTTTACATAATTACATCGATTCTTGTATCTTTTCCCTTTCTCTCTCCTGGTTATCTTGTATTGAACGTTTTCGTTGCTATGTGCATTAAAGCCTGCCTTCATCGTTAAGTTATGAGAAAATGAATATTCCAAAAATTCTTAGTTATTCAACACCCCCAACTTATTTCCTCTCTCTTGCTAAAGATAAAAATGAGAATCATATTATCACTTCGTTAGGTTTTTCTTTTTTAGATTTTTTTTTCAAGGTCAACTATACTTAAATTAAATAAAAAGATAATTGATAAACATTTCTTTAGCTATTATTGGTTGCATTGTTAAGTTAAATATAAATTTTATTGATATTTTATTTATGTCTTAGTTTAAAGAAAATGAAACTCTGCAATGTGCTTTGTGGAATCTAGTTCTGATTTTGATTGTCCGAGTGCAAAGGGTAGAAACGGAATTCGGATATTCCTGGTCATGGAAAGAGTATATATGCTCTGTCCACTGGCAATAGCATTTTCTTATTCACCTTTGCTTCTCCTTTTTGTTGATACATATTGCAGTTTGAAATAATTGACTTTATTTTAACAAATTTATTATTTTTCCAAAATCTTGGTATAGAAGCAATCGAAAAGTCGGCCAAAATTCAGATTTTTATTTTAGTTTGTAGTAGGATTTAAATTATTGAATGACTAGCTTAAAATTCATTATAAAGGCAAACAAACAAAAAAAACTTAAAATTCATTATTATTTTTAAAAGAGGAAACATAATTATTACTTAAGTTTCTTTTATTAAAATAATATCTTGTGAGCCAGATTTTAAGTAGGTAAATATAAAATCTATATATCATATTTTATAATCATGCAATTTATTGCAATAAAATATGAAATTTATTTATATTGAGTTATACAATTTATTTTTCATATCAATAATTGCACAGTTCAGTGTAAATATTGAATTTTGATTATATTAGAGCACCTCTTTTTTTTTTTTTTATTTTAAATTAATTGCAGAATGCAAATTCTTTCTATTAAAGTCCAGAATATTTTAGCAAATTGAGAAAGAAGCGATTTCAAATCACCAGCATTCTCTATCAGCATCGATGTCAATAATAATTTGTTGGAATCAACCCCAAACTTAAATATAATAAAATTTTAATTTTTTTTTTTTTTAGTAGGGTGACATACCGCATCGCATCTACTGTCATCGAAATTTACGGTATGAAAAATTTATACCGCATCGTCATCGAAAAATTTCGATATCTAAAGTTTCGGTATGCTAAAATCTCATACCGTATACTGTACCGAAATTTCGGTATACCTTACCGTACCACAATTTCGGTATACCATACCGTACCGCAATTCGGTATATCATACCGTACCGAAATTTTCGGTATATACCGAATTACCGGTATACCATTTCATATCGAAAATTCGGTACACCGTTCATACATGATTATTTATTTTTTTTAAAAAACCATTTATGAATAGTAATATATCTTAACATATGTCTTAGAAGTCTAACTTACCAATACAAATACAAAGTTATTTGATGGGCTCAAATACAAAATTATTTATTATACATGCTGGATTGAGTATAATTATTTTTGTTTTGGGATGGTATAAAACTGAGTGGTTGGCTTGCTTGCATTTGAGTTTGGTACATATGTTTTGATTTTGTTTAAATCATTTAAAAATTGTAATTCATTCGCGTATCATATTATCCATTATGGTCACTATCTAATTTAAATTTTATATTATTTTGTAAAACTCATTTCATTTTTAGGCTATCACAAGATTTTATTTTTGGCCTAAATATAGTTCGGTATATCGGTATATTTCGGTATACCAAATACCGAAATATATCGGTATATTTTCCAATATACCGATATACCGATGTTTCCAAAATTTTATACTATTACCGTACATTTCGGTATACTGAAAATTTCGATATATTCGATATTTTTCGATACGGTAAACCCGATATACCGATATTTTCGATATATTTCCCACCCCTAGTTAGGAGTACTACTTTTTGTTGAGGGGAAAAAACAAAATTATCCAAAATATCCATAGCCATCCCCTCTTGTCTCTATATATATATTGCCGCTAGGCATTATCGAAGGAATTAGTAGCACGATTGAATTGATTGATCAAAATTTGGAAAGAGAGAGAAATGGCGGTGGAGAGTTGGGGTGACATCTACGCGCTTCCAGAGGATTGCATAGCCACCGCGCTTTCACTCACCACCCCCAAGGACGCTTGCCGCCTCTCCGTCGTCGCCTCCACATTCCGATCCGCCTCCCAATCCGACACCGTTTGGTCTCGCTTTTTGCCCTCCGACTATCAGGACATCCTTTCCCGCGCTGCCGACGACGATTCCTTGCTATCTAAATTCCGTTCCAAGAAGGACCTTTATCTCCACCTCTGTCATCATCCAATTCTCATTGATGGAGGCCTCAAGGTATATTCATTTGCTCTTCCAATCCTTTTGTTGAATTGATTTTTATTTTATTTTTTTAATTTGATGAAATGGACACTTGTGAGATAGAATTAATTTTTTAAGTTTTTCTCATTTGAGTCGGTGACATTGATTTTCATGATTATTTGCTTGGTTCTCCCTGTTAGGCGCTTTTGTCAATGGCTCTTCGTTGTGATTTGGCTCGTAATTGAATCGGATAGCCTTATCCAAGGACGAAATCATGTTCTTTTCTCTTGACTATTAAAAATTGTGTTAATATATAAATCTGAGATGCTTACCAACCTTCAGTACAATGGGAATTGTTTACTATTGGCTGCTTTTGTTACCTTTTTTCAATTATTTGGGGGCGGTAGTTGGTATAGGTGGGTAAAAAGCATACATCTATCTAAGTTCTTATTCCATTTCCGGTGTTCATGAGAGAACTGAATACCTCTATTTCTATTTCTGTTTGTTTAATTTTTTATTTTTTTTTGGGAGAGAAAATAGAGATACTTTAGTATTTCAGAGAAATATAGGATAGAGTTTAGTTTGTTATTAAAGTGAAATTTGATTCATATATGTGTGGTTCTCAGAATTCTGAACACAGAGATATTGATTTTGCATCAGAGTAGTTATTGATTTAAAAACAGATTAAGCTGAAGAAATGATGGGCATGGTGATAAATTGGGGTCTTTGCTAACTTCACCCAGATAAATCCAGTTAACGCTTATTCTTGATGAAGTTTCTCTCACCTTACATTCAACATTGTACATTTGAGTTTGTAGCCCGATACATTTCCTTCACTAGAATACAATGCTGTTACTCCTTATTAGTGAAAGAACGTAGGTTTTGGTCTGTGAATCTGATATACTTCCTCAACAGAGTTTCTCATTGGAGAAACTGACCGGAAAGAAATGCTACATGCTAGCTGCAAAAGACCTCACTATTGTGTGGGGAAACACACCTCGATATTGGCAATGGATCAAGCTTCCCGAATCAAGGTAGTTGTCAAACCCATGATTGTAAATATACAACAATTGCCTTCTCTCAACTTAACTATGACATTTGCTAATGATGATGCTAAGTTGCTCTGTCATTTGATTTAGGTTCTCAGAGGTGGCAGAGCTTCTTGATGTATGCTGGTTGGAAGTACGAGGCAAAATAAGCACCAATATGCTATCTTCTGGCACTAATTATGCAGCTTATCTCGTCTTCACTTGCAAGTCAAGAACATACGGCTTCACACACCAATCTGCTGAGGCTAGTGTGAGGATCAGTGGGCGCGAATGTGAGAAACGAAATGTGTGTTTGGAGCTAGAAGGAGAACAGAGGCATCGGTTTCAGATCATACCAAGGCGTATAGGATTGATGTACCATCGGTTAAGGGAAGAAGAGCACATCCCGGTAGAGCAAAATAAGGAGTACCCTAAGCAGAGGAATGATGGGTGGATGGAAGTTGAGTTGGGAGAGTGTTTTGTGAATGGAGGAGAAGATGGTGATTTTGAGGTGGGATTGATGGAAGTGAATAGCAATTGGAAGAGTGGCCTTATTATTCAAGGCATTGAGATTAGACCTAAAGAGAGTAAATAATCCAGTTATCTTTATTTTCTACTAATGTGATAAATCTTGTTGGGCCTGTAATTTTAGCCTGCTGCTACTTTTTGTTATTATATTTATTACCCTTTTACTAATATTATTCGTTTTATCGTGTCACTTCTTGCTTGTTGCTACATGGATCGTAAAGCCATAATGTGGGTTTTTTACTTTGCAATGCATGTTCCGGGAACCTTGTCTGATTTTTTCTGAGAATATTCAAGAGCAGAAATTTAGTTAACAGGTCCCGCGCTCGATTCTTTTGGTAAGAATTGAAATCCTCAAAACAAAATTTCAAGGTATGCATAATTAACTCGGAAACAAGCACTCAAGTGTGCCCAAAATTTAACACCCCTGCGGAAGATCAAGATGGTCTCATTTCACTTGTTGGTTTCATTTTGAAAGGGGATGACACTATATTTTTATTTTTTATCCAATAAAAAAGCATTGATAATGATTGAATGGAAATCTATTTGATAAAGTCGTGTGCAAATTTGTATAGATACAAAAATTTTAATTTTCAACCAAATTCTATAATTGATGAATGTAATACAAAATTGAGTGGTTCATGTTTCACTCGGTCCGACTAGTTCATGGTTCACTCAACTCAAATAGGTCATAATTTATGGTTAATTATTTAGTGTTTAGGGTGTAGTTGGTTGATTTAGGACAATTTTATAGATTTTCATTTATACAAATTTGCACACTAGACCTACTCAAATTTGGTTGCACTGTGGAAGAAAGGGGCGTGAAGGAAAGTGCGTATTTTGTAGAGGGAATGCATGGAGGTGAAAGTATTGGTGGGGTGACAGATAGATATAGGAACACAGGAGTGACACGTGTTAAGTGGGGGCGGGAGCAGCGAACACGTCGGCAGAAAAAAACGTAAGGAAAAGTCTTCTTGGGAATGAATCAGATTTGGATCGGTGAATCCGCGCCATTTATCTTGGAATTTTTTATTAGCCAACAAACTTAGAAATGTTTGAATCTGCCCCCTATTTGAGGGGTTCGAGTTTATTCGAGACACAACTTATTAATCTATTTTGTTATTTTATCGTTTTACAACTTTTAATATGCGTTTAAATTTGTACGGTTGAATTGGTACATTTTTAACAATATTGCTTATTTTCTAAAGCGTATTAGCTTTTTTTTTCTTTTTTTTTTTATAATGAGTGGATCTCATGTGAATTCAGGTGCACCCTCATAATTTATTTTAAAATCGTGCAATTTATTATATTAAAAAAAAATATTAGTTGGTGGATATTATTCATTTTTACTCGACGGTAAAAGTTGAACTGTTTGACTGGTGCACACACAAGAAGTTAAAATATCAAAATAGAATAGCTAATCTTAGTGGGAATTTAGGAACCAAGTACGCGCGATGATTAGGTAATCACAAGGTTTAAGTTATTTTGTATAGGCCAACACTTCCGCCAAACACTTGCACCGATCCAATTTCAACAAAGCAGATTTTTTTAGTTTGTCGCAAAAGCAGTTTGTACATTGATAGCTACAAATATACAACTATCAATCTAGATTTGCCTCCAGATCCAGATAGCTAAAACAAATAAAAGCAAAGATGAAGTTCTTACTACAGTACATTAAAATTAAAATAGAAAACGAACAAGCGCATCCATTCCATCACATATATAGCATAGATACATAGCAAGTTCATTTAATACAGGAATGCAAGAAGTAGCAGCACAAACGATACATAGCAGGTAGAAGCAGCCATTACAAGGCGAAAGGCAGTGCTGGCAAAGTTGCCTCCCGGGGTGTTTGTGGTCAAGACCAAAACCGTCCAATCGTCCTCCGCCCCGATGCCTGCTCCCGTAAACTTAGAGTCGTTCAGATATCTCGCATTCTGAGACTGCGTGTAGTTTGTGAGCACTAGAGTGGATACACGACGAGGCACACACACGGGCAGTATCATCCCATCCCTCGTGGCATTCGGGTCTACTTTGCATTTGTCTAGGGGCGTTCGGGTAGTCAGAGGCCAATTGCGACCATGTGATCGCCCCCATGCAGTTCTGATCCTCTAACTTGTCGGCGATTTCATCAGCGATGCAATACGCCTTTATCGTGCTTTCACTAGAGCCGAACTCTTGCTGATTGCCTGAAGCTGTTGATCCCCTGGAGTAGATGGTCTTCCTCATCTGCAAGTGATCAGTAAATATATATATATATATATATATATATATATATATATATATATATATATATATATATATTATGACAAAAAACTTATATGAGACCGGATACAAACTAGAAAAATCAACTCTCACCCTCCGAAGTGTTAAAGCGTCCAAACTAAACAAATGTCTCAAATGTCCAAACTATAAAATCAAAGTTTATCTCGATAATTTTGAGAGATACATGGATCGGAAAGAATAATTTCAAATCGAGATGCAATTTTTAATTAATTTGAATTCAATTGAATGTCTTACCTCATACAAGCACTAAATTGAAAGTCTCTAAACTAGTGATCAGATAGATGATGCTGAGCCGTTCAATGCATAACAGTTGGTAGTGTGTAAAATAGTATGATGACTTTCTTCAGCAATTAATAAATTAATGAAGATTATCATGATGTCATATCTTTGTACATCATTAGGTAGAGGAGAATCAGAATTTTAAACAAAGATATGTTGGCAAAAGTGGTTCTGAGAATCAGCATTAATTACAACTATATATATACAATACATAGATGCAACATGATTCCCCAATTATTTAAGATTTTCCTAAATTTCAAAGATTAAGATGAAACAAAAAAGGCAGAACCTTTAGAACACTCGAATTCTAAGGTTTTTTGGAATTTTTTTCCTAGAAAGGAATTGACCATCAGAGCGTACTTAAGAGCAGAAAGGTCTCATCAGCAGAACAATAGCAAGACGAGCAAAACGCCATTTTTGCTTAGATTCTCAACACAAACTCTATTCTGTGGAACTAGAAATTAAGATGAGATTGAATGCGATTATAAGTCCGTTTCAATAGTAATAAAAATTGGGCGTTTGTTGCAAATGCATCACCTTCAGTATAATCCCCTCACACGTCTACCCACCCTCCATTATTCCACATCCTCATCTCTAAAAACCCATATTTGGCTTCCATCACAAATTAACTTCTCTAATATTATACACGCTAAATATTAACGTATACACCATGTAAAACTACGAATTGGGCTCAAAGATGACTATTTATTATCTACTTTGGTTTTTTTTTTTTATCACTCTTCGAAATATGAAGTGAATGGAATAATATTAATATAACTTGCTCCTCATAAATATTATTATTAATAGCTCACTCCAATTTACAACTAATTTCCCTTTGCCCTCGAACCATGAAATTCAAAAGGTGGCATCTACAAATAAGTCTAATATAATTTATATATGTGACCATATTTGGTAAACATATTCTTTTCTTTAACCCAGACAAACAAGACAGTAACATATATTAGTCGTCTCTACATATTCAATAGTCGTCCACCGAGTCATATCTGCCTATAACCTCCTCCTCCTTCCCTGGCTGATCGCCTCTTTTCTTGCCTATCGGAATGTCTATCTTGTTTATGATGGCGATCTTCTTTGTAACTGGAACTACTTCTACCGTATGCCCGATCTGGACTTGTCGACCTCTCATGCCTATGGGATTTCTCTCTCTCATCCAACTCTTGAGTTTCAGAACCACCTTTTTTCCGTCTTGGCGGAGATGGCATCTAATCAAACATGGATTTCTTAATTTGCATACCAACTAAAAAAGACACCACATTTCATTTCATATTTGGCTGACCTGAAAGGGCGACATGTATCTTCCTTCTGGAGGAGCTGATATGCCTAGCCTCTTCAGATCATCAAATGGAATTGGCCTCCTGTTCCCCCATCAAAATGTATATACCAAGTTATAACTGGATGACACTAGTTTCAGGGAGGCAACAAACTCCCAAATTAGTTATTACAACACACCTATTCCAGACAATCAACAAACCTCCAATCTTGCAATGGAAGATAACTATAATTACGTCCAATCTTGAAATTAAATATAACTATACTTATGGTATATATACATGTATATCCCCTCAAATATTATGGGATTTTAACAAAGAGAATTCAAAAGTAAGACCGTTTCTCTGAGTTAGGAGTGAATACTGATATTAACAAGTTGTTTCTTCTCTTTGAATTTATTTTATTGAACCAGCAATTAGCCTAGTTGCTTATTGAATACAGTATTCTTCCCTTTCATTTTTCCACAACATTAACACAAATATTAAACAAGTAATGATAAAACATACAATGGAGCTCGAAACGGTCTTTCTCTGCCTCCAAATCGAAGTTGTCCTGATTCTTTCTTGCCACCCAAACCACCACCTGTTAAAAATGGTAACAATTAAGTTCCCTAGAGTATAAAAAACAAAATGAACAAATAAGCTTGGCTTACCTAACCTTCTTGGAATCCAACCAGGCATCAATTGTTGCCTATCATAATCAACTATAATTTCAGAATCGTCGATAAACGTATGATGTGCATCCTGCGAATAAGCATATTAAACAAGCATCAGCAGAGTCGCCAAAGAAGACAGAATAGATGACATACTATTGTGGCCTCAAACCATGACCAATACAAAGTTTACCACATATATTGGTCACTTTCAGAACAACTAAAATCAACATATTAGCATTCTGGTCCAGTCATAGATATCAAACACTGATAATCCACAAAATCAGAAAGCTCTATATCCATATATTCAGAGTCTATATTTAAATTCCTTCATTTCACCCAGAATCAAGAACATGAAATCAAATTCTCCAGAATAGGTTAAATAAGTTGAATGGAAACATAGAAAGGTTAAGCAGTTAATCTTTGGCAACATAGATCACCTTGTATGCTCGGCGCATTTCCTTCTCCGTTTCAAACTCAACAAATGCATAACCACGTGAGGCGCCTGTTACTGCATTAAAAAAACACTACAGTTACTTGAGTTATGAGGGAAAGAAAACACTCTAGATAAGGACTACTTTTAACAGAAATCAAGCAATTCTCAAGACTGGAGCAAGGTGTATATCCTCACTTCCAAGTCAAGTTCAGATAAAAATAACAATGCACTTTCATATAATCGTCCTTATAATAGATTGAGTTGTATATACATTTTAATAATCGCCATACATTTCATTAGTTTCCATTATACAAACCACTTTCGAGCTCTACACAGTATCAGACTTATGACAGCTGAGTACTAATTTCCAATTTAGCCATCAAATGGCTACCTTCAAAAACCGAAAGACAAAGGGAAATCAATAATCTTGTTAAATATAAAAAGGCTTACCTATGTGCCTAACCAACCGCAAATTCTTGACCCTCCCATATACTCTAATAGCCTGATAAAATGAAGGGCGGAATTATTCAAAACCCTTGATTCCAATTCCAAACCAAAATACATGTATACGCACAACCAAAAATACATATAAACAACTTTTTTTAAAATACATACAAACATGAACACCAATATATGTAGGAATGTACCTCGCGGAGAGTATCTTCGGTGGTGAGATGAGAGAGACGACCAACAAAGAGAGTGCAATAAGGGTCGCCGACAACTTTTGGGTCCCCAAAAGGGTCATCTGCAAAATTGGGGAGCGGATTACATTAAAAGTGGAACCCTAATTAAAATGAATAGTTCAAATAGGGCGGCATTGGAGCAAAGAAGAGCTCTGTGGACACCGCGATCGTGGGGTAGAGTATCAGTTCCGTCGATGCTTCCGGCTTGGATTGGGTGGTACCGCTCAGCGTAAAACACTGAATTTATACTGTTTCCACCGCCACCGCCGCCGCCGCGGCTCATTTTTACAGTTCAAAATCTGTCGCCGATGAGGGAGGAAAATTTGGAGAAATTTGTAAAATGGCCCCAAAATTTATGTGAAGAATTTTCGCAATTGAAGGGGGCCTTGGTCGAGAGCGAAAGAGTATGACATTTTACAACAATTAATACCACATCCCTGCCCATTTAATTTACACGAATTTAGCTTAAATAAAAAAAAATTACACGAATTTAAATATATTAAATAATAATAAAATATAAGTAAAAATATAAGTATAATTCGCCATCCGTAGATTAAAAAAAAAAAAAAATAAGATTAAATGGTTTTTTTTTTTGAGTTTGATCCCGAAATAATATTATTAAATTTTCTAAAAAAAGAAAAAAATAATTATATTAAATAAAATTAAAAATTATTTTTTTCTTTTTTTTAAAAAAAATAGTAAAACAAAATTAGAACGCCGGTTACCATTTAGAAAGTATGATATTTATGTCCATTGTTTTGTATAAATAAGTTGATAGAACAGGATGCAAGGACCAGCCTTGCTGGGAATATTGAGGGTCTTTCTTAGAACTCTATAGTCTATGATATTTATGTTTTAAAATTTTTTTGTATGGAATATTAAATAAGTTTGGCGCAAGGACCAGCCTTGTTTTAAATGGAATATATTGAGGCTCTTTTTTATCCTCACTCACTTTATCTAGTCTAAAATACTAATAATCAATAGTTTAGAAGGTTATCATATTTTTTTTCTTAAAACCGCGATATAAAAGAATAACATTAAATTGTTAGACACAATTTCTTTTAAAAATTAATATTTTTTTTAAATTTTGTATTAAGTTTGCAAACAAATATTGAGTGAGATTTGGATCGGTCACATGTATGAATCATTGCCCATTAACATTTTTTTTTTGGTAGCAATATTTAAGATTAACATAGATTGCCTATAAAAGTTGTGCCCAATTCTTCGGGTAATCATTTTTTTTTTAAATAAAATAGATAAAGTGAAAAGTATTGTAGAATTTTGTGAGGCCCATTAAATAAAAATAATTTTATAAATGAAGTACAATATGACAATTTGATTAATTAAGTGATGATTGGATAGTCGAGATAACTTGATTGTGTCTATAAAAAATATACACACTTTTAATGGACGAATAAATAAAAAAAATAAACATATTTTTTAATAAAAAATGGAGTATAATTTAACGATAATTTTTTAATCATCCTGGCGTCATACATTTAGACTCTCAAATTTATTACATATCGATGTTATTCTGTATAAAAAAAAAATCTCCTTCTGATTCATAATTTGGAAAGGAAAAAAAAATAATTACTCCACATCACAGGAAATCCAACCCTGCATAATACTTAACAATATTTAGTAAGTACAATCCGATGCACTACTTATTCAAGGTTATATTGTATCAGTGAATTTTGAAATATTACATACTTATATTTTTAACTATGGAATATGTTGGGTAGACATTCGTTTTTTTAAATGTTTGAAGTATTTTATAACTACTTGAATTTCATCGCAAAATTCATATACATTGCCTCTTCAATACTTAAGTCGTTATATTTTTTTTTAAATAATAAATTTGACATAAATTTGTTACTCTTTCGGCTTGAATTTACAACATAATTTCGTCAAGTATTCATTTTATTTTTTCCTCAGTGACATTAATTTAAAACAAACATAATATTTGATTAATGAAAAATAAATCATATGGTAAATTTCATCAAGATCTTTATTCATTTTTTTTTTTTTTTTTCGAAACAAACTTTTGCAAATATACGATTTTATGTTAGGTAAGCCTTTTAATTGGTTGAACTAATTCTAAAAATAAATAAAAATTAATAGAATTATTCTAAAATTTCTTGGAAATTAATTGAAAATATTTTCTATACAGTAATAAAATAAATAAAAGAAAATTTTAAAAATAGCAAAAAGTTTGACCACGAGATCTTTATTTAACATTATTATTTATTTGTATAATTTATGTTAGAATTATTTAATATTATTTTCCTATTATTTTATTTAATAATTAACAATAAATCCATTTTATATCATTTAATTTTATTTTTTCGTTTCATGCGTTTTCTTTTATCTTTTTCCGCCACCAAAAAATAATCGACCGTTGGTGTTTCATGCGTTTTCATCCGTCATATACTATTGCATCATCCAATATACTATCCGTTACAAACAATTATAGCAGTTGACCTTTTCTTTTTTCGCATCATCTTCGAACCAAAGTATCTGAGTTTGTGTGAGATTTATAAGCACGCACCACGCACACTGTGTGAGAGAACCCCCTGCTTTTGTGTGTTTTTGTCTGATTGTTGAAAAATGGTTGCAAGAAGCCCACCTTACAAGCAGAGGAAAATGGTGGCGGTGGCGCCGCCCATCAGTCCCACTCTTCTCAGAGACACCGTTAACAAGGTACCCCCTTTTTCTTTCTAGAAATATTCCTCTTTTTGTTTGTTAAAATGTTATCAATTTGAATTTTTATCACTTCAATTGTGCTGGAAATGGGTGGGTCGCATTATAATTCTGTGATTATAGGTTATAGTTCCTTGTTCTTGATTCCCAGTTCTAATATTTTCTTGATTTTATCAATAAATTTAACTTTTGAATCTGGGTTCTTGATGTGAGGACAAATTCAAAATTTAAATTTGGCAAATCTTGGATCCCAATTCAAAATTCAATTGGGTAAAGGCTATGATCATGGTGAAAATGACAAGATGAAGAAATGCTGCTGATTTTCATTTGAATATTTCTGTTTTTTTCTCCACTATATTTTTAATTGGTGGAGTAATTTGTTGAAATTTATTGAATGTTTTGATGTTTGAAGGTGGATAAGTGTATGGCTCGATTGCAAGAGCTCCAATTCACAGTGACAGGTGGAAAAAGGTTATATCTGGGATGACCTTGAGTCCTCAGAGCAGTCGAAACTATTTACGGGCAAGCCTCCGATGTAAACACGAGTCCTTAAGGTTCATTTCCCTGCCTCAACTCATATGCAAATATATCCACATTCGATTTAATTTAAGTCCATATGTAATAAGTTCATGTGTTTGTCTTGTGCATTCTGTGTTTGGAATCTATATGGTGTGAGTTTGAGCCCTTTGTAGTAGTGGTGTTTATTTACAGACACGAGCACATTGTAAACAGGAATCACTGAGGTTACATTTTTTGTAACAAAGTTCCTATATTAGTGTATATGGTGTGAGTGTGAGCCCTTTTATTAGTGGTAAAACTATTTACAGGCACCAGTATACATTGTAAAAAGGACTCATTGAGATTACATTTTTGTAACAGTTCATATATAATAGTGCACATGGTCTATTTTTTTAAATGATAAGCAGTAAGTATACGTTGTAAAAAGGACTCATTGAGATTACATTTTTATAACAAAGTTCATATATAATAGTGCACATGGTGTATTTTTTAAATGATAAGCAGTAGGTCTATAAAGTGAAAGGGATGTCTTGTATTGATTAGGATTAATTTGAAAACCAGATAAACTGTGTCTGGAACTATATTATTATCTTGTTTAATTTGAAATTGTCATACTGAAATATGTTGCTTGTGAATTTGAAGGCTAAAAACTGGTAGCTCTCGTAGATCACCTCCCGGAAAGCTCCCAGTACATACAGGTTGTTCATCCTTTTCTCTTTCTGAACATCCATCTAACAACAATACTTTTGTACTATTACTTTCCCTACATTTGGTACATTGTTAACATACAATGCTTGCTGTTATGTTATGCAGAGGAATGGAGAAAAATGTCATTACCAGCAATGCTGTTGGGAGAAACAATGGGAGAAATAGTACAAGCAAGTCAATTTGCAAAAAACATAGTCCAAGCAGTGTCTTCTAAACCAGCAAGTGATGATCCAAAAACTCCACTGACAGAGAGGAGACAGAAAAGGCCAACACCAGAAAACTCGGAGTTGCCTGCACGAAGGAGGAGAGAGAAGCAAGTTGTGCTGCAAAACATTAGGTCAAGCCCGCCTCTTCAACGAGCTAAATCTAGGATAAACTTCAAGATTTCACCTCCAAAGAACAGAGAGAGTGACAAAGAAAATTGCAGGTATATAGCCAACAGAGTTTCACCAAGAAATAAGTCATGGGTGAAAAAGACTGTCCTATTCCCCAACCCATTGTTTCATTCATCACCTACGTCACATCACCAGAAGTTTTCCAAGACCAAGTCCCCCATGATTTCAAGAACTCGTGTTTCTCCACCTAAGATCTTGATCAAGTCTTCTCCTACAAAGTCTCTAGTGAATTCAAGAAATCGACACAACACCCTTCATAAGTCCCCCATGATTTCAAGATCTCATGTTTCTCCACCTAAGGTCCTGATCAAGTCGTCTCCAACTAAGTCTCCGTTGACTTCAAGAAATCGGAACACTCCTCATAAGTTTTTGATCAAGACTCCTACCAAGTCACCGGTGATTTCAAGAAATAGACAAACTCCTCATAAGTTTCTGATTAAGTCTCCTAATGCTTCAAAGCTCCAAGTGAAGATCAAAAGCCCACCTCTTTGTATATCCCCAACGCGGGCAGCTAGTTTGATCAAGAAATCACCAAAACAAGCAGCTTCTAGTTTTAGCAGGCTACGAAGATCATTTTCACCGTCGAGATTGGCACACAGGTTAGCATCACCTTTGAAGAGCAGAAAATCCGTACAAAAGACTGAGGGGATGATGAAGATCCCAAGTGGAGTCAAAACAACGTCCCACGTCCTTCTCAATTCGATTCTCACCTCGGAGAATATGAAGTACATGTTTGTTATTGAATTTATAAGAATATGAGATGAGATTTGTACTGCTTATGTTACTGATATTCCCTCAATGTCCATGAACACAACGTTTAGTGTTCAATTCTTTTATATGAATATAAGAAATTTTTAATAATTCGCTTCTATTTCATTCATGTCTTGCCTATTCGTAATGCACATTCTAATTCAAGGGTGATTCTAATAAAAAAAAATAAAATGAAATATAACATTAGCAGAAAAAAACACAACTTTCTTTTTTTGTTTAATGTTTATTTCATCTCTCTCAAGTGTCAAATCAAAATGTAGAACCATAATGATTAGTAAAATATAATATACGTGCGAGTAAAGTATATAGCATAAACCTAATGCTGATTGATGGAGAATCCAAATTAAAGCAATATTTTTTAAGCAAGGAGCAGTACGTATCCAACGGCAAAACAGCAAGATTTCCAACGGATCTTTTTCATTCAAGCTGGCACCGAACAAATAAACCCCTTAACTAATGAAATGAGACGATTATGCCCTTCCTTTTAAATTATCTATACTTCAATTTTATCATATAAACTTTTTTTTTTTTTTTTTTTCATGAACTCATTTACTAGCCACATTTTACACAAACGATTTATTTTATTTTTAATTTCATTAATTTACTAGTAATTTCTAAAATGAATTCACAACCAGTCGACATCATATGTAATACATAATTTTTTAGATTAAAAACATCTACAAGATTAATATAAAATTAAAATGAATATCAAATTTAAAATGATGGTTTAAAAAGGTGGAAAATATGTGGACGGACATGAATTTGAAGGGGGAAAAATTATTGTTTATTAGCAAGTAAATTCCCATTAAATGATTAAAATTAATCACCGAAGATTACATAAATAATCATTAATAAAGCATATTTTTCATGACTAGAGAACAATCAAGACTAACATATTATTAAAGTATTTCTATTAAAAAATAAAATAGAGTAACATTAGCAGAAACTAACATACAACATAAACTGTTGATAGTTGGGCTGTAGGGATGTGTGAAAATAGTGGCGGAAAATAGAGGTATATTTGGTATGATTATTAATTATATTGTGAAAACTAAAAGTGCATGATATTAAAAAAAAATGATGTTATTGAAAAATGAGATTGAAAGTATGTAAATCTCCAAAAAAAACACGAGAATGTGGATACCGAAAGTACACTTGGTATACGCAAAGTATATATAACAAAACTAATGTTGATGAAGAATCAAAGATAAAGCAGTATCAGTAAGCAAGAAGCACACTGAGGAACACCAATAAAAACTACAGAAATGAAGATGACACTTGTGAACCATGCAGTCAGTTGTGTTTCAAGACACGTAGGAATTCCTTTTATTTTTGAAGTCTCTGAGCTTCAATGGACTCCAAATCAAGTGTTTCTTCTGCAGTGCAACCACCGTTGGATGCTTTGGCTTCCATGAACCTGGTGCATGTGAAGGAGGACTTCCTCTAAACTTGCTACTTCTATTATTGGCCACAGGTGTTGCTAAACCTTCATTCTGCTGTGGGCCCGGAGAGGACACTCTGGATGTTCGCCACACTCTTTGTGGGTCCCAAACGAACGAATGGCGTCCCATGATACGGTCTGTCCTCAATCTTGCTGAAGAATTCTGGAGCGGGGTTGTCATATGAGAGTTGGATTCGGGCCGGAAAGTTGCAATGGATGCCCGCCTTTTGGGTTGAAGAGTCTGACCTGTTGCTGTTTGAGATGATGGCCTTACAGCAATAGAACCCCGTCTTGCTTTCAAAACTGGCTTTGATTTGTTTTCTCTCAGTAATGGCCTAGAGATATTCTCTTTCTCTTCATTCACAATGGGGAGGTAAGACATGCTTTTTTTGTTTGAGTTGAGAGGAGATGGATTGGGCATGAAATTTGTGATTCTTCTAAGTGGTAGCCTTAACTTTGATGGTGGAGCCAATGGTGGTTTCTTATCTGTTGAGGCCTTGTATGTTTGGTTTGAATTTGATATAGATGATGAATTGGTAGAAGAAAGTGAGGCCAAAGCTCTGTTTTCCTGTTTTAACCTTGTTTTCCTCTCCTCTGCTAACTGGTTCTCAAGATCCCGCACCTGTTGGAGTGTTTCAAGCAAACGCAGAATAAAGACCAATATTAAATCACAGACAAAGTTCAGTTCCTAAACATACTTCTCAGTGATTGTAAGAAAAATTATAATCTTGGGACTTATATATACACCTTTTCTTGAAGATTTCTGCAGATATTTTCTCTAGCAGAAAGCCTTAAATGCAAAGCCTGCACATTGTCCTGCAACTTTTTGGTTTCTTTTTCATCTTGCTTTGCTTTTTCTGCCTGTTTATCCATTTATGAAAAAACAGAAATAGCAGAAGATTAGTTGGACTTCTTGTTGTTGAGTATATTTACAGAACTGAGGCTAGATTGTTTGTTGCTGCTTCCTACCAGTTGTTTGTATTTGAAAAGCTCTGAATGATCAGACTGTTTCTTGGCAGGTCCATGTTCCACTCCCCGGACACGACTTGCAAAGTTCAAGGAGCAGATAGTTTCTCCAAGATCGGACATGTTTGGGCTGATCTGGACGAACATCAACGTCTTACAATCTCCTCCTGCATTTAAGTTCAACTTAATATCTCAATCACTAAGAACTATTCAGGTTTTATTGTTAATTAAAAGGTACCATTCAAGTAGCATACCTAGAGAACTTTGCAGCATATGAGTGAGTTTGGAGTTCCTGCTTGTTCAAAAAAGAAAATCGATAAGGGAACAACTTCATAGTACTAAGAACACACACACGCACACATAAGCTTGTGAGGAGGGAACATGAAAAGTATGCCTGTATGGGATGTGAGATGATTTGGCAGCAAGTGCGGAGATAACATCCCCAAGAGCAGCTAAGGATTTGTTAATGAACTGAGACTCCTTCAAACGTTCACCTTCAACTTCAATCCTACCAACTCGTTCACTTCCTGCCAAGTCAACCAGCCACAAATGGCTTCTCATCCTTTGTCCATTTATTAAATTTTCACCCACCACAGTCACCCGCAATAAGCTGCAGCAAATATTTAAAGAAATAAAAGGGGAACATCAATACAACTACAGATAACATGTTGACATACTTATGTGGTTAAAGAAACTTCCTCATTTTCTGATCATATCTCAAGTATATCTTAGTTCTTGATCAGATGAATAACCATAAAAAGAATATAGATACAATTTCACTACAGTAAACATATATGTATATACTGCAAATTAAAGCAAATTCCTTTCCATATGTCCAATTGTGTATCAGATGAACAACCATAAAAAGCAAAACAGATGCCAGAATAAGCTAAATTACCAGTGAGAACGGCTGCTGAACTCATTAGCATTGGTGGATCCCACGGATCTTACTTGACTTCCTAATTTGAGCAAATTCCATACTTCATCTGTACCATAGACGTGAGCTTCAACCAGTCCAGGGACTTCCTGAGTGCCCTCAGCTGATTGTTTGATCTCCAATCTGCATTTGCTAAAGTTAACCACTTGGGGAAAAAAATAATGCTTGATAACAAATATCAGGACCATCACTTTTTGTTTTCTATCAATTCAATCTTATTCTTTACCAGGCTAGACCAGTAGTTTGATATACAGACAAAAGAGACTTGGAAAAATAAGAGACTTGGGGTGGGGTTTAGTAGAATTGCTTCGCTGGCAGAATGAAAAAAGTACACAAAAAAAGCCAAGCAAGCAAACATTGTAAAAGGCTCACTTCTTTGCAGGTTGGTTTGAGTTCTCAACCAGAAGATCCCTTATCTTTTCATTGTATACTTCCAACATGCTCACAAACAAATCATATCTCATAATGCTGCTTCGTTCCCTAGATATTCTAAATAGCTCCTCTAGTGTCCGATAATTAACTCCCCTATTTTCTGGTGTTCCTTCCATTGTGTATGTCTTTCCAGTGCCAGTTTGTCCATAAGCAAATATGCACACATTGTACCCATCCAGGACAGATGTCACTATAGGTAGAGTTTGAGTAAAGACAGAATCTGCATATTAAAAGAAAAGATCAAGGAATTATATAAGATAAAAGCAATAAAACTTTCAGCTTGAAATAAAGGTTAGGACTAACAAAATGGCATATCCATGTGACGTTATATGTTACCTTGGTTATCCTCAGGTTTGAATACATGATCAAATTTGAATTGTTTTTTGGAAGAATCAGAAGAAACTATCTGCAGCTCATTTTCCTGAGACGAATCAAAATCAACAACAGATGTGGAACCTTTTTCAGTCTCATCTTCTTTTATTGGCCTGCACCTACAGAAGACCCTAATATTTCCTTTGAGTTCAATCACTTCATTGTATAGTCTTTTTCTTTCCGAGCATTCCTCAAGACACTTCTTTTTCAGTAGCGCGCACTCCTCCAGGTATTTATGTCTTAGAAGTTCATGCTCAGCGCCTAAAAATGGCATGCCAAAGGTTAAATTACACACTTAAGTTCTCAAACTTTTCTCAACGAGACAAGAAAATTGATAAGAGTTTACGTACTGAGCTTCTGAAGAGAAGTGAAAGCTTCAGAACCAAGTAAAGAATCAAAAGTGATGTCCTTCACTTCATTGCACAGACGTGTATGTTCCTTCCTGATAACCTGAAAGCAGTACTGATGATAATTAAATGCTTGAAACATAAACTCTTGAAATGGATACTGAATTTTATTTTTTTAGAAACAGAAATGAGTCCACCAATTACCTGTAATTTGTTGCTGAGATCTTCGATTTTCAGAAAAATTGGAAGAGTTTGGCTCTGAGAACATGCTTCTTGAGTATTGTCAGAAGCAACACTGATATCCACTGAATCACTATTTCCTTCACATTGTACTGAGAGCAATTCCCAAACACAGAAGATAATCTCAGACACAAATAATTTATCCTAGCAAGTTATTTGAACCACAGAATCAATATTTCCTTCACATTGTTTGAATTCTATTATCTCCAATTTTCTCGAACTAAAAATTGCAAAATTGTTCACAGTTTAATTGATGATATTAATCTTGAGAAGCAACATTAATATCTACTAAATAAACCACTATTTCCTTCACGTTGTCCTGAGAACAACCCCCAAAAACAGAAGATAAGTGCTCAGATAAAAAATATTTGATCTAAACAATTTGAAAACAACCTAAATTCGATTTACATTATCGCTCGAGGAATTTTTTTTTAGATCATTCATTTTAATTTGATGTCAACAGATTGAAACGCTATCATTTAAAATTCAGGATTAAGGAATCAAAAAGAAAAAAATTGAGCCACAACAAGAAATCTTTTAACTGCGTTTCAATCTCCAATACATAGAACATCCTAAAATAATTACTTAAATCAGGTCTAGGTTACCTACAAGATACCGTAGTTAAACAATTTATGGAAACCATTGGTAAAGAAAAAGAGAGAAAACTATAAAACACAAACCTGATTTTTGATCTGGCGTCTCTACGGTCTGATCTGCGTCTATTTCTTTTTACAAGGAAATCAAATTCAAAATCAACTTCACACACACCAATAATTGCGGATAATTAAAGAAAACACATAAATATGCTAAAGGATTTAGAACATACCAGCATTACGAGGGGATAGAGTGACAGCTTGATCAAAATTCGAACATAGGGTATCTAGGGTTTGATCTGTAAAAATTCAACCAAGAATTACACAAAAAAATAACAGAATTCTGCGTGTGTGTGCGCGTATGTGTGTAGAGTGCTTGTGTGTGTGAGAGAGAGTCAGCGTGATTACCATCCATTGTTAATTCCAAAGCTCAGAGAGAGAGCGATCCAGATAGAGAGCGAGACTGCGAGAGAAGAGAGAGAGGGGGGAAAGAGTAGAGAATGAAAATTATCAAACGGTCGGGAATGGGGGCTCGTTTTGATTTTTAAAACAAGTTTTGAAACTGAAGAAATCTGAACCGTTGAGTTGCAGATGATCATCAAAACGGCTATAAATTAATTGGGCGGAGTTGGGCTGGGCTTCTGGAGCGTGTAACTTTATGTTTTGTAACTTTAAACAATTCAAGAAATGTCCGTTAAAGAAATCAAGAAAAAGAAATTACAAATAAGGTAAGTTTAGAGTTGACTAATTATTTTTAAATTTTAAACGTTTTCATTATCATAATTCCAGCGATAATGTATATGGAAACTTTTTTTTTTTTTGAAACGATATGGAAACATTACTGAGAAAAATGTTTGTATTTGGTTTTTTGTATGTTTCTTAAATAAATAAATTAAGGCGTTAAAAAAATATATTAGGCTTTTGTATTCGTCTCTTTGAGAAAATCATAAGTATTAAATTTGTGTAAAGGGAAGTTAGACTTATCTAAGTTGCGAAAATAAAATGCTCTTTTTAGCTCAACGAAAGAAATTTAGAATGTTAATATAGAATTGTTCTTATGTAAACAGTTTGCCATACAATTAATTTACAAATATTATTTAGAATAAGATAATTAATATTTTTAATGAAACAGTTAATAATATTATATTAATTTATTTTAATAAAACAGTTAATATTATTTTAATTGCATGACAAGACTTTGTTTACATTTAAAAATTCACTAATATAATAAGCACAAGAAACAATTGCATGATATAATGGATTTTAAAATAGCAAACTTTTGTATACACCGATTTCACTGTGTAATTGATGTGAATTTTTTTTAAATGATATTAATTATTAATTATTAATTTTTATAAACAATATTAGTTATTTTCACCAAACAATATTATTTATTTTAATTTATTAGTATTAATTGTTACAATTGAATAGTGTTCATTGTTTTCACTTACAGTTTGTTGCTATTGAAGGTATTAGTTTTGCACAAGTGTTGTCTTTGCAAAATTGTGATTTAAAATTGGACATATAATTTTATGTCGAAACACGGCCTAAAACAAGGAGACAAAATTAATATCCCGAGGCCGGCCCTCATCTCTCATGTGTCCAAACAGCACCAATAACACAGCATTAACATCTTCACCCTGTGGATGCATTTGATCAGCAACAACAAAACTGTGAATCTTCTTTTCAATCTCAATCCCACTTGCACCAATCTCCTTCACAACGCCTCTCTCCTTCATTTTCTTGATCGTTCTTGCTCTTTCCTTCCATCGTCCTCTACACGAGTAAATATTCGCCATCGAAATAAACGGGACCGGGCTATCAGGGTCGGCCCGAGACAGCTCATCGGCCGCGTACTTCCCCACATCAATATCACCATATATACTACAAGCACCAAGCAATGCTTGCCAAACAAGTACACCGGGCTTCACTTGTAGTGCCTCTATGTAATCCTTTGCTTCTTTCAAAAGCCCTGCTCGACCGAGCATGTCGACTATGCAAGCGTAATGCTCCATTCTTGGACGCATTCCGTACATTTTCTCCATTGTTTCCAAGAACTCCATGCCCTTTTGCAGTAACCCCAAGTGGCTGCAAGCATGAAGTAACGACAGAAACGTGACATCCGTGGGTTCCACGCTTTCGCGTTTCATTTCATCGTACAATTGAAGTGCTTTCAACCCGTCCCCATGACGAGCAAAAGCTGCAATCATGGAGTTCCATGAAACTTGATTCTTTTGAGGCATCAAGTTAAAGAGCTTGATAGATTCTTCCAACTCACCACATTTGGAATACATGTTCATTAAGCCATTGTTAACATAAACATTAGAAGCAAAGCCTTTCTTGATAGTCATAGAGTGGATTTGTGTACCTAAAGCCTGAGAAGTGTCAACACCAAGAACGGCGGAAATCATGTTGGGATCGATACGGGCCCCACCCTTCACCGTCTTCACAAACATTCGTATAGCCTCTTCTTCGCACCAAAAAAAAAAATTTTTGTGCACAAGGGACCTCATCGACTCAAGACTCCTATCTACCAAAAAAAAAAAATCCTCTATTCGAACCTGCAAGTATAACTGTTACGGAAAAATGATCAATCGAAATTAGTGCCTCAGCAGAGTTAATTCTATTGATGTTGATCTTCCATGCTTCCTCCACACAACCACATTTGGAATACATATCCATCAATGCACTTTCAATGCATAAATCTAACTGCATCCCCAACTTGGAAACAACACCATGAATTTGGGCACCCTCCTTGAGGGCTTGCAATCCAGAGCATGCTGTAAGAGCACTCAAATAAGTCAAGCAATTCGGAGAAACACGATTACCATACATTGGTGCATTTCCACAAAAAACTTCAAGCTTCCACCATACAACTCATTTTGTGCTAAACCTGAAATAGCAGCTGTCCAACTAACAACATTCCTCTCCACCATCTCATCAAAAACACGCATACCCGAATCAAGAGATTTACATTTAAAATAGGACGTGGTCAAGGCATTCCCAACCGTGATTTCCTTCTCATAACCGTTTAAGATAGCTAAAGCATGTACCATCTTTATAGTTTCAAGCGACTCGATTCCACCACAAGCCGATAGCACAGAAGTTAAGCTTGCATGATCAAACTGAGATGAATTACAACCCAACAACGACTTGAAGTAGCTGAATCCCGTTTGCAGGTTCCCAACTCTGAAAAAACCCGAGATAAGTGAGTTCCAAGATACAGTGTCTCTAAGGGGCATATCATCGAACACCTTAACTGCTTCATAAAGGTCGCCACTTTTGCAGTACATGTGGAGTAAAGAGTTGTAAATTACATAGGCATTGCCGTTCATGAATGGGTTTCCGACGTCAAAGAATGGTGGGCTTTTGATTGTGTAGGCGTGGAGACAAGAACCTAGACGGAAATTGCCTTCTCTTACACAAGAAGAGAGGACTCTGCTTAGATTCGATTCTGTGATTGAAGTTAGAGAGTCGTCGGGTGATTGTGACGAAAAGGAGATGACAGAAGTTGAGAAGCAACGCCATAAACGAAGCAGAGCTCGAGTAGGAAACCATAGTTTTGGGAGTATGCAATTTGGAGCAGTCATTCATCAAAGTGACTCAGTATTAATTCTAATTCAGCATATATTAAACGACCCACTAAATATTAGTAGTATTATATTATTATAAAAAGTATTATGAAAATTTGCTACTCTAAATTCTAATGTTGGGAAACCAAATATCGTTTGAAATCATTCTCATTCTGAACATTGTATTAAACTTCAGTCTTCGTATAATTTAATTTTTTTGAACCCATTCTCATTCTGAACATTGAACGAAGCAGAGGCCCAGTTTTTGGAGTGTGCAATCTTGATCAAAGTTAATTAATGCAATTCACCAAGTCCCAAATTATTAGGAAGTATATATTACTAAAAAGCTACTAAAGTTGCTAACATTGCAAATTTTGATCAGTCCAGGGAAGGAGCCTACTGCAAAGGCGCTAATAGTGATTAAAGATAATATACATTTTACATTATTACATAGATAAACAATGCAATATCCATACACCTGAAAGATGATAGTTCAAGGACTAGAAATGTGTCAAACGAAAGCAACAAAGAGTACAAGATTAGTGCTTCAGTATCAGCTAGACAACACTATATCCACCTTCATAATTCCAACCGTCGATCGTAACACGAGGAGTAACGCCTTCAGGAACCTCAAAGTTAAGGATTACAGTCATCACCTCCCCAGGTACCAGTGAGAAATAGTTGTCAGAGTAATGAACTGGCAGAATTCGAGTGTCGTCCCCTTTTTCTGATCTTTCTTTGAAGCATGGACAGACAGATGAAGAAAGAAAGCAACCCCAGTTTCAGTTCCTTTGATTTCAGCAACTCTTGCACCATTGTCTTTACACCAGAAGCTTTTCAGCATCTTTCCAAATAAACCTTGCTCCCTCTCCCCATCAAGAGATGCTGACATGTCAAAAGTTCTGTTATTGTGGAGTAAGTTTATTGTATCTGGCTTTTTGATGTATTCTCTATGTGCATCCTGATCTCATAGCTGGATCCTTTAATGAAAGTAAGGGAAGTAGTTTTGAGGGGGATCTGTTTCTTTCTGTATGGTTCTAGGAGCTTGTAGTCGCCACCTGGCAGATGCAACCAATAAAAGTTCCTGGATAGTATCTGGTTGTCTGAAACTTTGTAGAGTTTAAGAAGAAGAAAATATACAGGTTTGGGATTTTCAGACTTGGGATACTTCATCTCAGAAGTAGATAATGTAGTTTTGGATGGTACAGTGAGCTTGTCAAAGACTTCGTGGTATTGACATGCTCCGTCTAAATCCCAAACGGAGACTTCTATAGCCACGTCAGAAAGATTCTTCGATGTTGTATTCACTACCTGTATATGGTTATAATCTTTCAGTAAATAACGAGAAATAAATTTTCATTTTCATTCCGTTGTGCTGATTATAAGAACTTATGAAGATTCAATCTCGTGATGAACATACTGGATCCTGAACTCGTACCATGTCAAATTGAGGGTGAAAATAATAATTTCACAGATTACCTAAAAATTACCATCTGCATGCAGAATGTTTCGTGCCTAAATACATATAATATGCCATACTATTTATACTATACACATGTAACCAGCTAAGATGTCGAGGGAATAAACTCTCAAGAATATGCAGAAAATATTTTCCTTTTCTTTTTAAAGTTGAAAGAAAAAGAGAGGAGAAAGGCATGTTTACCTCTACAAAATACGACACTAGATTTAGCTGGACATGAATTGGTTCTGCAGCACAACGGCAGCCGTAGAACCCTGCCGTTTGGTCATGGAGATGATCGTAGAACTGGCCCCTTAGACCTGTCCAAGGGTTTTGGGTTTTCCAAATCAGAACACCTGTGTATTTGCTCCACATACGGGAGGTCCAACCCTCTAGAAGAGCTCTATATTGGATATAATTAACCAACTGTGCCTGAAAAAGATAAGAGTTTAACAGAAAATAAATTGACAACAAAGTAACAACTTAAGGAGCTACAAAATTTTACGTATACCTTGATACAGAAGTCATCAAGATCCTTGGGTGTTCCATATAGTAGAATCTGATCATGAACCTTGTCTGGTTTCGAATATGGAATATACGTGTGGTAGACCCATATTGGATTAGGAACCTCCTCAACATAGCCATTTGGCAGTGTTCTAAATAGAGGTATTTGCCATCCCTCTCGGGGCATGGAGGCTCTAATAGTAGCTGCTACAGGCATTCCCACTGAACCAACCTCGGGATTGAAACCATACTTGTAAAAATCATCCTTGAAAAAGTTTTCGGGATATTGTATTTCATAAGGGCCATCAGTGAAATCCCCCTTCCCATTAGCAAAGCCATCCCACATCGAACCTTGTACGTAATTACGTGTTCCATCAAGATACTCACTTGGGTCTTTGGAATCTGGGGAAATCTCATTCATGGAAAGTTCACTGTCTATAAAATAGGGATGGAGTTGTAGATCCTGTTTCAAAGCTTTGTTGATATCATCTGGGGGAACTTGTTCATTACCTCCAACCCACAAGGCAAGACTAGGATGATTTCTTAGCAGCTTCACAGTGTCCCTTGCACATAGCAGAAAAAGGTCATGGTCCAATGGACCATTGGGATTTGATACTGGATCACCCCGTCCATCAACATCTCCAGTTATCCAGAATTCTTGCCAAACCTACAAAAAATATTGGTATTATCACATCATGTCTCAACTCAAATAGATTTTCTTTTTCTTACATTTTAACTTACAATATGTGGATGTCCTTGAGTTGGTTCATATATCTTCTCGTAATTACAAGGTGATGTCTCTTTTTTGTCTTATCTAGACTAAGTTTAAGTAGGCAATTTTAAGCCTTGCATTATATAATTTGGATATGATTCAGAAGATAGACGAAGCATGAATTTTACATATATATATACACCCACATGCACATAAATAGAGATGGACCATGAGAGGGGAAGGATGGGGAGAGGCTCACCAGAAGACCATAAATGTCGCAGTAATAATAAAAATCGGGCCTTTCAGCGAGTGCACCACCCCAACAGCGAATCATGTTGAAGTTCATGTCAGCATGAAACTTTATATCTGTTCTATAGCGTTCCTTTGAAAGTCGTAGCAATCCATCTGACAATATCCAATTACCCCCTCGGATAAATATGGGCTCTCCATTGACCTTAAATAGCCTGAAAGTAACAAGTAAAGGTCAGACTGGGTTTCTCAAGTATAAATATCTGAGTCTAGCCCATGAAAGTTTAATACCTTCCACCAGTCTTAGTATCTATATCACTCTCAATCTTACGGAACCCAAAATGTTGTTTCCAAGAATCAGATTCTCCGTGATCTTCGACATCAACTGTTATTTCTACATTGTAAAGAGATTGCTTTCCCATTCCATTGGGCCACCAAAGGCTGGGTTTGTAGAAGAATAGCTGCAAAAGAGATGATCAAACATGGAAAAAACTCCTACAGCTTCATTTAATAATTCTTGGTGAGTAGCAAAATAGAGCTTGTTTCAATATTAACCCTAATAGCACAAGTTTGAAAAAAGATGAGACTCAAAGGTCTCATTATTCAGCTTATTGATGCCATATCTATCCTTTTATGTTTGAACATTTTCATTTGTGCTAGTCAGGCCCCATGAAAACTATTGAATATTCCAGAACCACAGATATTTACTCCCAATTGCTGGAAGTTTATCAAATCATAGAAACAGAAGAAAAGAAAACAAAAGTCATTACGGGTATGTTCGTTTTGCGACTACCACGGACGGACTTTGACTATACAATCCCAAATACCCTTTTCTTCAATACTCAAACAAAGTATTTTGAAATCCTACAACATCCACCTCCATTACTGCACCCTACACCCTACACTCCCCTTGCTACACAATTTCCAAAACATTACATTCATTCAATCATTACAATAATAATATAATAATACAAATCAATCAACTTTTTCTCCATCCTACACAATCCTATCCTATAAAATCCCCAATAAACATATACTCAACTTTTTTAATAGGATTTTTAAATCCAAGGATTTTGAAGTCCAGGATTTTCCATGCCCACTATAAGCCCAAAACGAACATACCCTACAAGATACAAAAAAGCCCAATAGAGAATTATAAGAAATTTTCAACGCAACCCGATTGTAGAAAGGATAGAAACCAACCTCGGGTAATGTATACTGAACCTGGGATCCAGCAGGAATAGACAAATGCTGAGTCTGAAGATGCTCTACCAGGAATATATCTCCTTCAAGTTCAGTTCCAACTTGGATGTTGACAGAGCACTCAGCAACCCAGTTATTTTTATTCACCAACTCTATAGTTGTATGAAGGTATGCCCTCTTGTAATCGTCAAAGAAAGATGAGACTAAGTGGGGATCGATCATCTTCACTGGCTGCATGGAAGTTAAACATGACTATCATAAAATAGAAAAAATATGGAATAGGAAAAGAAAGGTTTAAAATACTGGTTTCTCAAAAGAACTTGTTCCTTACATCCACCAAATTTGGGAAAAAATAATAATTGATAAAGCTTAGTTGATGATTCATTACATATCTTGCATAAATATGCCAAGAATTTATTAAATTGATGAAGTTTAGGGAAAAGCATTTGATATATTAAGTATATAGCTCACCCCAGTAACAGAAAGAGACACCTCATCCCAGATGCCAGTGTTCCTATCCCTGAAAATTTAAATGAAAAGTCTAAATTAAATTTCATATTATGCATCAAGACAAACAATATAAAAGATGAATATCATCATTGAATGTTTAGTTCCATCAATTACAATATAAACGAAAAACCTTTTCCCATATATAAATGAGGACAAGCAGTAAAAAAGTAAAAATAGCTACAAAAATCGAGGGTACTTCTTTGTGTGACCATTGATCATGTCATTTTAAGAAGTGTTTTGAAGTCATAAGAAACAAGTAATGGTCATAATAACACAATTGCTCAAAGTATGGAACAATAAATGAAGAGAAACTCATCAAATAGAAGTAACTTTTCCACAGTGGAAAGATTAATGAGAAATTAACAATCACCTTATAGGAATCATCCAATCCCAACCCTCCACGTATTGTGCTGCAACATCTTTCCCAATCTAGAATAGACGTTGAAAATAGTAAGTAAGGGTTCAATTAGATAATGGGTACACTTGTTTATGTAAAAATGAATACACTAATCAAATCTAAAACTTGTGATCCTAGTACTGTGTTATTGGTAAACAAGGATAAGATTTAATGCCCAGTTCTCATCAAGCTTTTGAAGTTGGCTTATTTAACCCATATAATTTCTCTGTATTCATAACTTTACTACGAAATTACCACTTCCATTATACTTATTAACAACTAAGGGGAAAGAAAAATGGATTTTCTTGTGAGATCAAGCCATACCTCATGATCACCACCTTGACCACCTCCAGGGGGAATTTTTCCAGGATGATCAGGAGGATAAACCAGGACAGCCAGCAGATTTTCACCTTTTGGATTCAGAATATCAGTTACATCAATACAATGTCTACGAAACATCCCCTTAGGCAGGACCACTTTGTGCCCATTTAAATAAACTTCAGCAGAATAATTTATAGCACGAAAATTCAGATCCACATGGTGATTCGCTGACTGGAAACAATTTAGAAGATCAGTCATCAGAGAAGAGGCACAAAATGAAGAGAAACATTCCAAACCAATATACTCTCACATATTTTAGGTCAAAAAATCACATACCAACTTGCAATCAAACTTTGTAAAAAACCAGAAGGTGTAATACTCTCTCCCAGAGTCGGCAATATCCAAGATCGACTCATTTTCCAACCCATAAAAGGGATCAGGCACAACCTTGTTCTTCACAAGTGTACCCAAAACACTGAGAATAAAAAACACCCAAATTCAGTAGAGAATGCATCTTTTTCTATTTTATATTCAAAAAGAAATACATACCCTAAACCCATTACGTCTAATTATCAAACTAAAATGCAGAATTCTTCAACAGAAAGTAAGTAGCTGTCATAATTCGAGCTATATAAGTTGAAAGGCCAATTCTTAACTAATTTTAAACCCAATTTGGTTACTCATCGATAACATACTCATGCATTATCCATCAAACTAGAAAATTCAGTAATTATTCCTTCTGTAACAATTAATGTGAAGGATAACAGAGTTTAAAGACAAAAGGCACGCATTAATTACGTTCCGGGGACGACAGCTTCCATCCATGGGGACTGATCGGAGGCGGGAGGGTGTGTGGTGGTAAGCTCAATTCCGGTGAGGTTGACCTCCGTTGACCGAGCCGCCAACCACCCTTCATCCAACACCCTCTTACCTATCCCCTCCGCCATACCAACAAGTCGATCGCTACACCCGCTCGAAACTAAAGCAGAGAAGCATAATTTTCAAGAAATTGGAATTGGGGTTTGTGGAAAAAAGAGACGATGGGCTCATTGACACTATAAGGACAAATACTATAATTGGTGTAATCATTGTTAACAAGGAAAATGGCGAATTAAAAGCGTTGTTACCAGTCAATGAAAAAGACTAGAGAAGATGCCCAACCATGTCTTGATTCATTTCTTGTAAATTTCTTGATTTTGATTCCATTAATCTTGAATTAGTCAACCGCATTAATGCAAAAGTTCATCTTTGTTAGTACTTTTTACACTCAAAATTTTACTGAAATGTATTTAGTTTATAATTGTTGCACCATATAAGTCTTTTTTTCAACAAAAAAACTCCTACGTCCTTTCTCAATTCAATGATTTTTTTATTGCAACAATATAGCGTGAAATGAAATTATTCAAGTATTAGATGGAAATTTCCTCCAATAGAGAATACATACTTATTTACAATGCATGCTAAAATAAATTTTATTTTCTTTCAACAATTATGGTTTATGAATCATACAAAAAAAACCTTTCCTTTGTTTTTCTGTTCTCCTTATTTTTTTTTTCAAAATAGTCATTTTTTTCTTATTACAAAAATAGTCTGACATACAATGTTCTTTTAAGTAGGATTTAAATATTTGAGGAGTATATTTTATACCAAGTGATCTATGTCTATTTATCAACTGCTCATATTATATTTTTAGTAAAAAATGCGATGTCTTAATTTTCATATCCAGAAATCTTAGGCCCTGCAATCCTGATTTTCATAAACACCACCTAAATTGAATTGACATGTTGCGCTCATATAAAATGCGATGTCTTTGGTTTTTTACTTTTTTTGTTCAATTAATGAAGTTTCCTTAACTAATTCATGATGCGAAAATTAATGTAATGGTGATAACAACCGTATAAATAAATAATAAAACATCAAGTGACAAATTGCGAATGAAGTCAGAGCAAGATTATAGTCAATATATCATCTGCTTGGATTTACAAGCAAACATTTTTAATATTGATCTACTCTCATCCTTTGTCCACTCATAAATATAATTAATTATCGATCTCATGCTACTTTTATATATAGTATGATTCATAAATATAATTAATTATCGATCTCATGCTACTTTTATATATAGTATGATTCTCAGCGGTGAGGAGTTAGAAAGAGTAGGATGTGGAAAATGTCTATTAGACAATTTAGCGGCTTATGATACAAGTAAAGAAAAAAATATTAAAAATAAAAGTAAATGTTCAAGAATAAAAATGTTAAAAATAAAATACGGCAGAGTTAAAATGGTCAAAAAATAATTTCCAACCTCATACCACTTTTATATGAGGCATACTTGCATCAGACAATCTTACGGTAAAACTTGATATAAGTTGGGCTTTTATATGAGGCACACTTGTATTAGACAATCTCACGGTAAGACTGGATATAAGTTGGAACATTGGACACTTTAACACTTTATAAAAAAATAGTGTGACTTGTGTTAAGTTGTATCCCTTCTCATTCATGAGATACCGTCTCCTATAAATTTTTATCATTTTATATATATTGTAGATATAGATTACCCACGATATTTTTACATCATATACTTTACGTATATATGGTTTCAAATTATAATTTTAAAAACGTACATATCAGTTCTGTATATATTTATTTTACTCATTCCTATCCTGTTGATAGAAAAAAAAATATATATAATCACATATAGATTAATTGGTAATAAAAATGAAGGTGCGGAGAGCAAAAGATTAAAAATTGACAAGTAGAAAAGTGAAGAAAACTCAAATAAAGTTGAAGACAAAGTGCGCCAAGGAACTAAAAATTAGAAAATGAAAATACAAAGACAAAAAATTAATAAGTAAAGTACAAAAAGACAAAATAAAAATAATGAAAATACTTATACAAGGAACAAAAAAGAGTATTATTCCTTAGGCTTACCATTTTTTTGGAGTTTCTCCATTGAAAAGTCGCACCATACTATGTAGAGTAGTTAACATTAATTTTATTTATTGAATTTTGAACATATTTTTATCCTCTTATTTATAATTTTCTTTTCACTTTTACTTATTTATAACTTATATGTAGAATCCTTGCGATACCCACTTATTAGTATTTGAGACGATTATATCCAATTAATAAATTTTAAAAATATGTTAAATTAGTAAGAACTAATTGTAATTTTTTTTTTTAGTCAAGAGTCGAGACTCATCATGGTTTATTGGTTTGTACTTTGGGTATTACTCATACCCAACTTTCCGAGGAGTGAAAATTTAATTTACCGATAAAGAAAGAAGAATTGGTATTTTATGTGCACTTTATAATGTATTTTAAAATTTTATAATTTATTACATTAAAATGTGTAATGATGTTTTATAAATACAGGTTACACATTTCAGTGTAATAACTCGTATTTTTCAATGTAAAAAGCTATAAAATTTTAAAATACACTATAAAGTGTACGGTGTATCTAGTATATATAGAACTTAGCCCTGAAAAAATAATAATACTATGTATATTGTGAGGCTATGAATTTGAATTATTATTTAATTATAAAAAAAAACATGATTTGAGGCTATTTTTACTTTTCACTTTCCCCTCCCTTTTAATTGCAATAGGCAATGCCTATACCTTTTACTAGTTTAGTGCCTGTTAAGCGATATTTTTAATAAAAAAAAGACACTATTCGCTTGAATAAAGCATTTAATAATTAAAAATATGAATATAGGCATAAATGTACTAAATATAAATTAATAATTATTTAAGATGTATGTCGTAATGTAAAAAGTTATAAAATTTTAAAATACAATATAAAGTGTACGGTGTATCTAGTGTATATAGAACTTAGCCCTGAAAAAATAATAATACTATGTATATTGTGAGGCTATGAATTTGAATTATTATTTAATTATAAAAAAACATGATTTGAGGCTATTTTTACTTTTCACTTTGCCCTCCCTTTTAATTGCAATAGGCAATGCTACTTAAGATAACGAAAAATTTTCTCAAATACCTACTATTCTGATCTTAAAAATTTTTGATACCGAAAAATATCATACCGTTCTCATACCGAAAATTTCGAGATAATTAAATTTTTCATGTCAATATTGATATCGATATCAGATCGATATTTCGGTATACCGTACATACCGAATTTTCGACATATATACCGTACCATACCGAATTATCGGTATACCATTTCAAATCAAATTTCGATACCGATAATACCGCTTTAAATCTTCGAAATTTTGAAATTTCGAAGATACCGATAATACCGTTTTTATTTGAATTTTGAAATTTTTATACCGATAATACCGCTTTTGTAAATCGAATTTTGGCATAAAATTATTTTTAAATAACCTCAGATTTTTTATGAAAAAATATTTGATCACGTAATAAGATTTAAGTATTCATCACTCATCACCCAACACAAAATATAAATTTCAACAATTCAACACAACAAAATAAGTTTCAATAGTTCAACACAACACATATTAAAGGATACTCAATATGTTTCAAAGATTAAAATAAAACAAATCATGATTGAAAATAAAAATCCTCATCACTTTTGAAGTTCAAAATCTCAAAGAACTCGCAAAAACACAAGAATTTAAGCAATTAAATGAAAAAAAGGAATCAAAATTTAAGCCAAAGACGAAATCTCGGATCAATAATCAAGATCAGAGATTGAGTTTTATAGTGTACCAAGATAAATTAGGAGAATACCATTCGATATGAGACAATTGAAATGAGCCATCAACTGCATGCCCACAAACTTCATTTTTGAGATATCAATTGCATTAAGGAATTATACATAAGAACATTCATTCTTGAAATTATCACTATATCATGAAACCATACATAAGAACCTTCATTCGTGATCACAAAAAATTGAAAATAATCACTTACAAGACTTTGAGGTTTGTTAGGGACGTGAGTTCTCTCAAAGGTGGGGAGAGAGAGAGAAAAATCATGACTGACTTTTGGAGCTGTAAAAGAGGAATAAAAAATTATTAATAGATTAATAGACTTCACATTAGATTAACAAATAAAAATGATTTTAAAATTTAAACTTAAGTAAACATTAAAAAAAGTCTTAACCCTTTTCAATTTCTTCAATTTCCTTGAATAATTCAAGGTCATCATCGGTTGGATCCTTATAAAAGTTCATCGCATCTGCTCTTAGCCAATCACTAGTGCACACCAATGCTTCTACCATTTTAGGACTCAAACTACTCCTAAAATGATCCACAACCCTCTTTCCCAAACTAAAAGCGGACTCGCTAGCGACAGTTGAGCTTGGAATTGCAAAAATATCTTTGGCAATAATTGAAAGGATTGGGTACCTAGTTTCACTTCCCTTCCACCACTCCAAAAGATTGAAAGACGGATTAGAGCGTTTTTCAATCTCATCGGCTAGGTACTTATCCACTTCATTAGACATCTCTTGAAGTTGTTCTTCTTCATTTTGTGCTTCCACATCATCGAACAACTCATCGTAAAGACCGCCGCCGCCGCTGCCACTAGCACCATTTCTACCACCACACTCCATTTCCGCACTTTGCCTCTCAACAATCAAAGTATCATTTATCCCCTTATACTCTGTCCACAAAGTTACCAAATTCTTTTTAGTCACACCAATGAATTCTTGGATCTTCTCAGAAGTACCTCCCAATTTTTTGATGCTGACTTTGATAACCTGAAGTTTGTTTCTTGGGTCCAAAACATTGGCAATAAAAATCAAAGGATTCATACTCTCTCAATTCCCCCAGTACTTATCAAATTTAACCTTCATTGCACTTGCAACCTTTTGAAGAATTGGATCAGAAGGATCATCGCTCTTTTTATCAATCTCAAGTTGTAATGTAATCATTGTTTGATACATCAATTGAGAAGTCAGAGTTTTTGATGCACTTAGCTCTAAAGTGGCATCATAAAACTTCTTCAGAAAGTGTATAAAAGTGTTTGTACTCTCTCAATCCTCCTTACTTGGAGGTCCTTTCCTTTCTTTGCCCTTTTCATTCTTTCACGAAAATAGTTCGTGAAAGGCGCCCATTTTTCAGCCATCTTTTCGAACACCCTTCTGTACTTCATTGCAATATCAAGCATTTTATATGTTGAATTCCATCTAGTCTTGACATCCATAGGCACTGTTGACGTGCTAGGAAACTTGGCAAGCACATCAAACTCCCTAAATTTATTCAATCTTGGGGGGGAAGAATGAATAAAATTAACTGCATTACTTATGGATTTAATAGATACACTAAGCTCTTTCAAACCATCCTTAACAATTAAGTTAAGTATATGACATGAACACCTCAAGTGCAAGTATTTCCCATCAAACATCAACATGTTTTCACTTCTCATTCTTTTTTTCAAGTAATCAATAGCAGTATTATTAGAAGAAGCATTATCGACTACTATTGAAAAAACTTTTTCTATCCCCCACCCTCTCAAACAAATCTCAACCAATTTACCAATTTCTTCCCCAACATGACTATCAATTTTTGTGAAATTTATGATCCTTTTATGCAATTTTCACTCACTATCTAAAAAGTGAGCTGTGATAACCATGTAATTTATATTTTGAATCGAAATCCAAGTATCAGTGGTGATACTCACTTTTTGGCCACTAATTGCAAGTTGTATCCTAGCTTTCTCCTCTAAGAATAGATCGTAAATCATACCTGCAATTTTCTTTCGACCGGGGATATTGAATCTCGGTTGTAATTCATGCACAAGACTTATGAACTCATCCCCTTCAACGGCCCGAAAGGACACTTCATCCTTGATCACATATTCAACAACTTTTAATTCACAACGCTTTTGATTAAAAGTGTGTGGAATTAAAGCACCTCCTTGCCCCATAGTCTCATTTGTCAACGTAGGCTGACTTTTATCTCTTGTACTCCCCACGTATAGTGGACATTTGATGCACCTGTTCTCTAAGTGGTTTTTTAACCCACTAGTACTTCCACCCGTCACTGGGATTTCTAATGTACAATGGTCGCAAATCCCGATTGATTGTAGGACCCCATCCACTATTCGAGTCCCTTCTGTACAATGCTGCCAATATATACTCCTCTTTTTGGGAACTTTGGGAGGTTTTGGTGAATCTTTTCTTGCTCGTTTGCGACTTGGTCCTGCATCATGTGTTTCAGTATCATGTGTTTCACTATCAATTGTGTCCGGTGTGTCGGATGGATTTGGCATTGAATGAGAAGCTTCGGATTCCATTCTAAAAAAAAAACACATATTAGTATAATATATGACAACAAATTCAAAGTTCTATAAAATAAGGTGTATTTTGCAACACTTTGTGAAATTTAGCCAATTCTTCTTGAGTAAACATTGTTGCTTTTAGTCCAGTTACTACTACCTACATATATATATAAAGTAAGATCGAAGAATACCATTAAGGAAAATATCATTTGTTGAGGTATTTCCTAATTGTACCATAAACATTTATATGAGGAGATACATAAGAAAAAAATCAATAAGTCATTTTAACCAATTGCAAAAAACATACTCTGAATTGCAAATAGGTGTTTCAGTCACACTATTAATCTTCCAATTGAACCCTTCTTTTATGATCATGAAGCTGTTTCAATTTAATCAATGAAAAGTTTCAATGGCACTCTATTTCAAAGTTGTACAAAAGTGATAATTAATTATATTTTCTGTATTTCATGTGAACGGCATGAAGAAATAAAGTGAAATTCTCTAGTTTATTTGGTGAAAATATTCCATAAGAAGACAAATAACATAAACGACATGAAGAAATAAATGAAAAAAGTTTTTTGAATTTTTCTTGTACATGCAATGTTATGATCATAAAAATTACAGTAGATCTTTTAGGCACTAGTTCTACAGTGCAACTCAAGTATATTTTTTTAAGCAATTGATATCAAAGTACATCAAATTTAAGCAAATTTTCAAAATTTAACTGCGAAAAACAATGGTTCAAGACAACCCCACTAACAAGGTATTGCGAAGATGTATGAATTTCTAAAGAAAAAAGCACAAATTATCACAATATTTAATTACGAAAAAAGATTCTCTGTTGGATAACGGAGACGGGACGGAAAGGCTATGGGGAGACTTGCATGGCAACGACAACAGGAGATTTGCGGCGACAACGACGATATGGCGGCGAAAGCGATGGGGAGAGACGACAACAAATGATGGGCGGCGGCGATATGGGGATGGGCGAAAGATGATGGGGGAGACGGGCGATTACAACCGAACAAGATGGGCGGCGAAAGCGATAGAGCAGGCGACAATGATGGGCGGCCATGCGATGGGGGCGGCGAAAGATGGGGAGGCACGACAACAATGGGGAGGCGGAGCGAGCGATGGGGGAGGCGGATCGACGACGGCTTTGGTCTCAAATGGGCATTTACTAGGCCCTTTAGGGTTTGGGAATTTTTCACAACCTAAAATGTGGGTGATATTTGGGATTTAACCTATTTGAGTGGGTAAAAAATATTTATTAAAAAAAATTCAATTAATGACGATATTTCGGTATCCCAAGATATCCGAATTTTTATATTTCCATACCGATACTGCATCGAAATTTTCGGTATGGTACCATACCGCATCGGAAAATTTTCGATATCTCAAAAATTTCGATAAAATCGATATTTTTCGAGACGATAAGTGCGATATACCCATTTTTTCGGATTTAAATCACCTTGCAGCAATGCCTATACCTTTTACTAGTTTAGTGCCTGTTAAGCGATCTTTTTAATTAAAAAAAAAGACACTATTCACTTGAATAAAGCATTTAATAATTAAAAATATGAATATTGGCATAAATGTACTAAATATAAATTAATAATTATTTAAGATGTATGTCGTGTATTAATTACAAACAAATAGAAACAACACTTCCCTTTGTATACTAATAGAGACTTTTTTTTTTATGTGTCGTCTTCTAGTTCATTTTGCTGATATGTCGCATTTTTAGAAAATATGTATCAAAATCTAATCATTATATACGAATTTGATCATATGCCCGCAGATGGGCAAAACTTATATGTCCACCGCTTATGTGGCGCGCCACATATGCAAATCCCCACCATCATTTAATTAGTTTTTTTAATTAATTCAATTTTTTTCATTTATATATATTCCATACTTTACCTAATTTTATTAATTATATTAAATATTTTTTACCCGACCTGGATTCAACCCGACCCGAGCTCGAACCCTGCTGAGTGGTTTATGGTTCACTCGGGCCGAATGGTTCATGGTTTATGGTTCATAATTTAGGGTTTAGGTTTATATAATAAAAAAATAAAAAAAAATTACGCGACCCGGACCCGAACCCGACCCGAGTGGTTCATGATTCACCAGACCCGAATGGTTCATGGTTTAGGATTTATAGTTTAGGATTCAGGTTTATATAATTAATTAGAAGATTGAATTAATTAAAGAAATTAATTAAATGATGGTGGAATCATTGCATATATGTATGCTACCACATAAATAATGACATATATAGCCATTTGCTTAATTGCAAGATATGATCAAAAAAACCGTCATTATATAATGAGATGATGTGTTAATAATTAATGAACATTAAGTATCATTTTAATAATTCTAATTTTAATTTTTAAAAGGAAAGAAATATTATAAGAATAAAGAAACATTTGAATATTTCAAATGTATTCCTTAAAAAATCATTATCTCTAATATTTATAGGATGATTATATTATTTAATTAGTTAATCATACATATAAGCAATTTTTAGATGAGTTTTTATATATCCTTGTGTGTACATATGACTTTTTAAAATTTACTATAGGTTAATTAAAAATAGAGCAAAAACTTGAATTAATTCTTGGAATGCGTTTTTTTTCTTTTTTATTTCAATTTTACTTTACTTTTATCTAAATATATTGCAACAATGATTCATATTTTGTGTATTTACGAAATTAATTAAAAGTCAACACATCATTAAATTAAACTCCTTATCCTATTAATAATAGGCATTTAAGTCAACCGTAATTAATACTACAATATTACCATTTTAAGCACGTCTGGTCACCTACATAGCACATAATATGGCCTTTTAAAAACAATTAAAATTAAAATAAAGTTATGATTTATATTTTAATATAATTCAAATATTTACAATTAAATGAGACTGGTACCCACCGGTCCTGCCTTTGGAGATTTTAATACAACTTTTTTACTGATAAAAAAAAAAGGTAAAAATGAGACTGGTACCCACCAAACAAATTTAATTTAGAGATAAAACAATTATACAAAAATATTACATCTATTAATATTAAACTTCCAACAATAAAATTAATATTTCCAAAATCATCCTTATATCATTAATTTCATTATATTAGCCAATTTTTTTTTAGGAACACTTGCATGAGACGGTCTCACGATGAGACGGGATATAAATTGGACATTGCCACTTTAACACTTTGAAATGGGTGGATGTGATTTGTGCTAAGTTGTACTCCGTCTCATATGAGTTTTTGTTATTTTTTTTTTTTTTTCTAATATTTTCCACTTAAGAAGATTAAAATTAGAAATGTACAGTGACCAAACATGCCCTTAATGGCGGCGTACGATTGACTCAATTTCTATAATTGACTCCTATCCTACATTAACACCAATCATAAAAGGCGTACTGTAATATTTGCAGCCAAAATAGCGACCCTTATCCTACACCCCATTCTCCCTTTTCTCTCTGTTTTATAAAACTCACCACCTTTGGGGCTTTGAAAGCCGTGCTCCCAAAATAATAAATTCGAAAGAATGGGAAATTTTTCGTAAATAAAATATCCCATAATTAAAAATCTCCGCGTATAAAATACAAATGTATGTATATCCATATGTATGACTTTACCAAAAAAAAAAAAAAGAACGCCAACCGTTTCTTGAAATTGTTCTTATAATTATCGCACTCGATATTTATTGCACCCAATTCAAGATTTTCATCTTCAATCCAAGAAACGCAGTGGTTTTACGTCTCTTGCAAGAAAATAGGACTTGTGCATTCTGCTTCACGGAAAATAAATTTAAGTTTGAATTAGTGAAAAATCGAAATGGAATCAAGCGCTGAGCGGCGGCTGAGATTGATTCAAGCCCATTTGATCGCCGACGCCGATGAGTCGCTGATGCGCCTTTCTGTGAATCCGACCGCCGGAGAATATGCTCACGGTATTATGTTGTTTTGTTGTGTGTGTTTTAAAGATTGTTATGAATTTTGGACAAACTTTTTCTGATGAAAAGTTGGTGATTTGCTTTTTTGATTCAATGGGACCCTTTTTCTTCTGTACCGCTAAGTTTTATTTTCTTGGGTACTTTTCTTTTCAACTTGGAATATGCTGAAATTTTATTTTCTTTTTTTCAGTTGGAACTGATTTTAGTAGTGAGGTGCTCATTAATTGTTAAAGACATTGAGATCCCAGGCATATTGAAAAAGTATACTTTCCTTAGATTAGGTTTTGTTTTGTTTTATGTTCATGATTATTATTATTAGTTGGATTCTCTTTAAGCAGCCAAAGAATGGAGAGATTTCTCTTGATTCGTTTGCTTATGCCATCAGCTTCAGCATTAATTTTTATATAATTATTTCTAGTTGAATCTGTTCTTAATAAAAAAAGAAAAAAGACCCTGGTCGTGATGTTCAATTAATTGCTGCCTGAAATATGTTAGTTTTATGAACGTCTGAAATCAATGGAAATGGTATTCAATCAGTTTGATGTACTTACAATTCTGCATTTGATAATGAATGTATATGAAAACTTTCATTGCAGGGTATGCTGCTACCTGTTTTTTAGGCCTGTTATTATTTCTTATACTTCTAAGGAGATAATTATTGCATTTTTACCTGTATGTTTTTTCAATTTGGTCCAACACAATAGTGGGTTTTAATAATGTACAGGTCAGGGATACAGTGTGGTTCTTCCTGAGAAACTGCAAACTGGAAAATGGAATGTGTACAGGTGGAACATTTACTTTTTACCTGTCCATGCAATACCTGCTCTTTTTTTGAATGATTCTGATTCTTTACAATATTTGTTGCATACAGATCCGCTATGTCTCCGTTGAAGCTTGTTGATAGATTCCCTGATCATCCAGAGATTGGTACATTGCATGATAACTTCATGTAAGAATGATGACCCTGTTCCTATGCACTACTATGATAAATATGTTTTCCTTAATTCTAGTTCTCTTAAATTTTGTTCTCTGGCAATCAGCTATTTATATTTTCATCTTTTCCAAATTCTGATGATTATTTTGAAAATATTTGACTTTAATTTATTAGATTGGCTGAATATATTTCCTCTCTAATGTGTTGGTGCTTTCAGACATGCAGCTGAAAGTTTCCAAGACTACAAGTACTTGGGTACGCGTATTCGGATAGATGGAACAGTTGGAGAGTAAGTGTAATTGTAAAAATTGCACTTTTGAAGGTCGAAAGGATATAAAGTAAATAACATTCGTGTTTTATATATCCTTTTCACAACTTGTAGGTACAAATGGATGACTTATGGAGAGGCTGGTGCTGCTCGATCATCTCTAGGTTCAGGACTTCAATATCATGGAATACAATCAGTAATCTAACTTGGAACCCCCTTTTTTTTCTGGTTCTTTCGTCTCTATTTTGTGGGATATCTGTGTAAGTAAAGTTCAATGAGTTTTTTATTTTGAAAACCTTAATGTAAGAGAAATGGAATGTGGGATAGATTTCATTTTGTAAAGATAACCAAAACCAGGGGCCTCTTCTTTTCAACTGTACATTATTTTATTATGTCTAATTAGTATCTTTTTGTAAGGAAAAACCTTCTCCCGAATATCTGTTTCTTTCAGACAATGACATGTTGTTCTTTTATTGTGGAACAGGGAGCTTGTGTAGGACTTTATTTTATCAATAGACCAGAATGGATGATCGTGGATCATGCTTGTGCAGCATACTCGTACATATCAGTTCCTTTATATGATACCCTTGGTGTGTATGTGTCATTCAGTGAAGCCTTTTTAATCCGGTCAAGTTCACTAATTTGTAATCATCTGGTGCACCTACAGGTCCTGATGCTGTTAAGTATATTGTGAATCATGCTGAGATACAGGCCATTTTTTGTGTCCCAAGTACATTAAACACTGTGAGTCTTTCTCAACATTTCACTTCAGTTCTAGTTTTCTTGGGTTGATTGGCTGTAGGAATGGTATGACAAAAACCATTGAGCATTTTGCGGAACATTCGTCAATTGTGTTATTTTCTGCTAATCCTTAGATGATTAAAAAAGAAGGCATAGAGAAAATGTTTTTAGTGCTGTATTCATATTCTCCAAATTAATTTATGTATTCATTAGCTGAATAGAAAATGAATCAATATGAATGATATGAGTTTGCATGTGTGTGGATAGTCTGCTTCTGTTACTCAGATTGTGATGCCATGAACTTTTATAGCTTGTATTTCCGCTAATTTTTCTCGTGATGCACTATGAAAAGAAATAGTATGTATGTATCATTTGATTCATTAATATTTTCTGTCCAACATTGCAGCTTCTGAGTTTTCTGTCTGAGATTCCTTCTGTACGTCTTGTAGTGGTATGCCCAATCACCACTACCTTTCTAATTTGTGTCGACTTCGGTAGCCTTATCCAAAATAATCTACTTTTTTCTTTTTTTTTGACATGTGATTCTTGTTTCATGAATATCGTAGGTTGTGGGAGGGGTGGACGAACATCTCCCATCTCTACCACCCACTTCAGGAGTCAAGCTTGTATCATACACAAGGTTACTTAGTCAGGTACTTATATTATCCTACTACTTGTACTTTGGTTGTTGTAGTCCAAATGTTTACTGAGGCTTACTGTACTTCGCTTGATTTTTAAATTGGGAAAAGTATGCTAGTATTAGGTCTAAAGGTGACGTCCATAGCATCAGAATGGTTAATACTTTATTCACTGGGATTTCTGTTTGTGACAAATTGTAGCCAATAGATAAAAGGTCGTTTATTAGTAATGCTAAAATTGTTTTTTTGTTTCAGGGCCGCAGTAACATACAGCCATTTTGCCCTCCCAAACCTGAGGATGTAGCCACTATATGCTATACAAGTGGCACTACTGGGACTCCAAAGGTAGCAGTCTCGCTTTCATTTTACAAATGTTATAGTTCAAGACCTATCAAAATGATTGGTTAAACATGATGCAGATTTTCTTTTCGCTTCCTCTCTTTTAACAGGGAGTCGTGCTATCACATGGAAACTTGATATCAAATCTTGCTGGCACGAGCCTTGGTATCAAGTTTACTACTTTAGATGTGTGAGTTTCTCTTGGACTATTACAAGTTTAATTTTCATTTTCATCCAAAATTATGGGCTGACATTACTCTTTAAGCAGTCATATATCCTACCTTCCCTTGGCGCACATCTATGAACGAGCTAATCAGATAATATGTGCATATTATGGCACTGCTGTTGGCTTCTACCAGGGGGTATGTATTTCCCAATTAAAAAATGTAAAACTGTTGTTCTTTGTGCCTTTCTGTTTATAACATTATTACATCTGGTGTTTCTTTGATATTTGCTGATCTCATTTGGTCTTGAGTTTAAATCCCAAAAAAAAAAAAAAAAAATTGTTTGAAAGATTAAATTGTTTTTTGCAACTAAAAAATACCTGGCATGTTACCACTGTAGTGTACGGTAAGATATTCAACATATGCTTTTTTGGATGGATGTGATTTCTTCACTTGTTATTTTTTTATGGTTAAAGTTCTTTACATGTGGAGTTGCTGCAGGATAACCTGAACTTGATGGATGACTTAGCTGCTCTAAGACCCACTATATTTTCTAGTGTTCCTCGTCTATACAACAGAATATATGCTGGGTACAACTCTTAAGTGTCACACTGATGATTGTTTAGAACACTTCTTTTAGGCTCTAGGTGTTGTAATTTTTTGTTTTCATGTTTCTTGCAGGATAACTAGTGCTGTAAAAACTTCTGGTGTTCTCAAAGAGAGATTATTCAATGCAGCCTACAATTCCAAGAAGCAAGCTGTAATGAGTGGTATGACTTGCTACAAACTTAAACTGATCTTTCCACCTGTAGGTGACACCCCAAATAACTAAAAAAATTGAAGCTTGTTGGCTTCTATTTTCATATTTGAGTCGCTAAGTTTAAATTCTCTCTCTAACGAATCGACTGCTTAAATACAAGGGATGAGTTTCATTATTCATTAGTCTGTTAATGTAGTACCATAAGAACTTTTGACAATAATAGTGTGATTTATAACTCAATCATAGCTGTCTTATGTATAAAGAAAACTGGTTTTGTGGTTGTATTCCCGTGGCTTAAGGTCTGGCTGTGCTGATGATTTCAGTTACATACTTGCCGGTTGTACTAACAGGGCAGGGCCATGGTAGTAAAACTGCATGGTATTTTGAAGCCATTACACTAAATCAATACATACACGTACGGGCAATGTAGTGAGAGGGTAAGATTGTAAAGTAAATTTTAAAATGTATTCCTATAAAATTGTTATAAACCTTATTTGAACTCATTGGGACACCGAACTCTGAATACCTACCAAAACATTTCTGAGATGCTAGCCTAGCCTCTTAAAGGTTAATCATTAATTCATTCTTAATCCTAGATAAAGGTTTTCTTTTTTCCAGATAAAGGTTTGATAAGATGATTTTTTACCATTAATACTCTTATAGTTTTTTCTTTTTCATTTATAGGGCACTTAGCTGTTTATGTAGTTGAGCAACCTAATTTACCTGTCATTCTATTGGATATTCCTTTTATATTTCTCCTTTTATTCACTGCTATACTTGTCCTGGGACTAATCAATATGTTATGCACTAGCGCCGTGTCTTTTATTGCCTTTTAATGATAACTAATTCCAGTGTATATCTTGTATGATGTTTGTTTCTTATTACACTTCCTCCTTAAATGTGATTTCTTATGTTGTGAATCTCCTTCCCTTCAGGAGTTCGACTGTGTTTCTTGACTTAATGAATCAAGGAATCTTATTACTTAACCTTTCCTGGTTTCAGTTTAATTCTCTTATATTCTCTTGAATTGCTATCCAGTTTTTCCGTTACCGTAATCCTGTTTCTTCATCCTGTTCTCCTCTTCATCTTGCTACTAAAGTTCTTTATTAAATTACATCATTGTTTTTTTCTTCAAATTTTTTTTTCTAAATGGTTTCTGTATTTTGTTGTCATTTCCTGTGATAGGGCGAAAGCCATCACCAATGTGGGATAGGCTGGTATTCAATAAGATAAAGGACAAACTTGGTGGGCGTGTTCGTTACATGACGTCAGGTGCTTCACCATTGTCTCCTGATGTATTGGAGTTTATGAGGGTGTAAGTTGATCTGTATATTTGCTGCACGTGGTCATTATGGGCAGAGAATATAACTTAGCTTTCTCTTCTAAAATACCGAATCTACTTTTAGGTGTTTTGGCTGTCCATTAATCGAAGGTTATGGCATGACGGAGACTTCTTGTATAATCAGCTGTATTGATGAAGGTGACAACTTAACTGGTCATGTTGGTTCTCCAAGACCTTCATGTGGTAAGTTAAATAAATGATTTACTTTTTATCGCCATTACAGTACTGTAGGAATGTTGAGAGATAAAGCACTAGTTATCATCACCGGTATATATGATATATTCTAGTATTTGAATCTTGTGTGTCAAACTTCTTTTGGTGCATTCAGAAGTAAAGCTTGTTGACGTTCCCGAGATGAATTATAAATCAGAGGATCAACCTCATCCTCGTGGGGAGATCTGTGTCAGAGGTCCCACCATTTTCCAAGGCTACTTCAAAGATGAAGTCCAGACGTAATTACCTATCTGATGACATAATTTTAAGTATCAGGATAATTTTGGATGCCAACAGTTACTTGATCTTGATTAAATTTTACAGGAGAGAAGTAATTGACGCTGAAGGTTGGCTGCACACAGGAGATATTGGATTATGGCTACCTTTAGGTCGCCTGAAGATTATTGATAGGTAAGCTTATGCCTGTGTACTCACCCCACATACACCAACCTGGCGTAGGCCAAAAAGGAGTTGTAGTAGTTTGTTTACACACACACACACACATAATTGAAATATATTAATTTCTTTTATCACTTTTTACCTCTTGAATCTTCTTGAAGATTTATTTCCTTTGAATTGCTTTAAACTTATATACATTTCAGAAGAATTAATGTCAGTGTTTTTTAGAGAGGTTCTAATAGTTTCCCTTTATTGCTTACAGGAAAAAGAACATTTTCAAGTTGGCCCAGGGTGAATACATAGCTCCAGAGAAAATTGAGAATGTGTATGCAAAGTGTAAATTTGTTGCACAATGCTTCGTATATGGTAAGGTGCCTACTGGTTTTATTATGTCGAACCCTAACTTGCCTAATTTTTCTGCTGACGACCCTCATGTATATAGGTGACAGCTTTAACTCCAGTTTAGTAGCTGTAGTCTGTGTGGAACCTGATGTATTGAAGGATTGGGCAGCATCAGAAAATATCAAGGTGATTCAGACCCTTTCACTAGTTCAGTTTTCTGACAAAACTTAGTAGTTCTGTCATAATTGTATATCCTCTGTGATCATGCGAAGCTTTTAATTTATGTTTGATTCAGCAGTAACTGGACATTCTTACGAAATCCATGGCTGTTTTAACAAAATGAGGATCCTAAATTTCATGACCAATAAGTATTAGACTTTTTCGAGGCTGTTCATTATGACAGTGAAATTAGAGTTATTCTTGGTACCTTTGGGATATCTTCGGGGAACTCGGTAAAGATTTTCTTTTGTTTTTTGCGGGGGGATTTTGTGTTAAATCTTGTGAAATTAAAATGGTGGGCATGTCATCATCCTAGACAACTTCATCCTTTAGCTGTCACTTGTCTGTAATTTATTTTAACTTCCACCTTAATTCCAGTTATTTGAGTGAGAACAGAGTTCAGCTGCTTTTTGGTAAAAAATGGGAACACTATACTTCCATTTTTGGTAAAATGAAATACAATAAATTATTCTAATTCATCCATTCTCATTGCGTTTTTTGCAGTATGAAGATTTGGGACAACTGTGTGCTGATCCAAGAGCAAAGGCTGCTGTACTTGCTGAGATGGATGATGTTGGAAGGGAAGCTCAGGTAATATTATTGTTTCTTACTGTTGTTGATATCAAGTTTTAACCTTAGTTTATATAGTGAGTTTGGGAGTTTGCCTTGGTTTATAATTATTGTTCGTGTTGAACACAGTTGCGAGGTTTTGAATTTGTGAAGGCTGTAACATTAGTGATTGAGCCATTCACTCTGGAGAATGGCTTGTTGACTCCAACCTTTAAGGTAAGTATTTTCCCCACTTATATTCATAATTTGTCTTTTTATTTCGGTAAAGTCGAAGCTAGTTCTGAAAATTTCAACAAAATCTCAGGTTTATAGTAAGGTTAACGTTTTTTATGTGAAATTATCATGCTTATAGTAAATACAGCAGTTGAGTTGATAAAGAGAGCTAGTTATTTATCATATTATTATACATAAATGTATGCTGGTGTTTTGAAGATCTACGTTACTAAAAAAAATTCAAGGTTCTGCCTCAATGCAGATGGCATGTGATTTTATATAAATAAATTCATCGTATCCCATAATGCAATACATATTTGGAATTTAAGCCATCTTTACTTATGCATTGTCAATATGTGTTCATGTGCGTGTTTATTCTTGTGTAAATAAACAGTGATATTTCTTTCTCACTTAAATATATAAGATGATAATACTTCTTGTTTTGGGGGGAAATGCCAGATAAAGCGACCTCAGGCGAAGGAGTATTTTGTACAAGCAATAGCTCGCATGTATACGGAGCTTTCAACGTCCGATCCAAACGGGTCTCCCCAAAAGATGTTGTGATGACCCATATAACCTCATATCAGTCTCCCTCGCCTGATGCATCGAAAACATCCTAATTTCCTAGATTTGGGACACTCGTCGGAGAAATGTTGTACAATGTCAATTTTTAAGCTTTAAAAATAAATTGTCCGTCTATTTAATGGTGTGTAGGGTTATAGAATAAATTGTTGCGCAATTCAATAGTAATCAATCTATTTATCTTATGACGTTCTTTTATACGGCGCCTGTACTGAGTCCGATTTAGAATGTTGATTGCATGGTTCGGTGTACAGTTTTACATCTTATTATATACTCTCTCCATCCAAGTTACAAACGAGTTCTTAAAGAATCGCCTTTTTAAGATAGTTGTATATATGTGGTTTCAATTTTAGATTAGCATGAGTAGAGTTTATAGCGATTCATTGTACAGCAAATCCAAGGCTCGTTCTCGAAAAAAATTAAAAGCAACATTTAGCACTTCTATATTGTACACGCTGCCTACAGGTGATTAACTTTTGTTCTAGCATCTTCAGGCATATAACATGACCAGAAAGTTCGTTGCAACTTCTGAACCAAAAAATAAACTGGCGTAAGACAAATTTATACATGAACCGATCCTCCACTTATTTTGATAATATTCTTAAAAATATGATTAATTTGGAGCTCCATAATATAATTGAGCAAATGAGATTTGTATCATGTTTGTTTGAAACCGTATAATATGTTTTTGTAAATAAAATAAAATATGTTCAGGTAAGGACATAATGAAACATCAGATACAGGGTGGTCTAAACTTAAAAGAAATTGTGGATAAAAATGCATGCAACAAAGTAGCACGTTTACTATATATATTGATCAATCTCCACAGTCTTCAGCCTTGAGCTCCATGCAGATCACGAGAAATCCAGTCTGTACAGATTCAGCTTCTTAGAAGTTCTTCAATGCATTTTCTATACTACTTTATGCGTACCTTTAACACAAAGCATTATTGGCAAAGTCATGGCCACCACTATAAGAGGAAATCGTACAAGTTTTTTATATACAAGCACTTGGAAATGGTGAATTGCTTGTATCAAGGCTTCACGAGTGGTCTCGTGTTATCCCAGAGCCACTGATGTGCTGAACCATCCAGCAATGGAGAAACCTGTTTGATAGAATGAGGTAAATTTAGAAAGCATCATGGGAAAATTGAACAAAACCTGAGCTAGAAACATGAAAAAATCTCAACTAAATTAAAAAATAAATCAACTTTGCAGTTTCCGAATTATCATATATGAAATGTGTGCTTTTATTATACGTTGGTTATTAAAAGGACATTCTATTAATATCTCATTTTGGCAGTTTGTAGGACTTAGAACTGAGGCTAAATAGGATACGCTCACTGTTGAAGCATGGGATTGTCAATGACCCAGATCAAATAATCGAATATAGTTTGAACTTAGTTGATATTCATAAAATGGTACAGGATACATAAAAGAGAATTGATGAATTGAAACTAATAGATTGACATTGTATTCTGCATGAGAATATTGCAAAGACTGGAAGACAAATAGAATACCCCCATCTAAGACTTAGAAATCTGCTTACCTTCTCCCAGACTTGCTTGTGGTAATCATTGAGCCAATCCATCTCAATGGTAGAGAGTAATGACAAGTCAACCAACTTGGTCTGTGTGACAGAAAGAACCATGGATCAAAGATAATTTAAAAAATGAAATTGTTGTGGAATATTAGAAAAATATATTCATTAATGCATTTCTGTCCAAAATAACCACACACACAAGTTGTAATACCTGAATAGGAACAAATGTGAGCTTTTCGAATCCCAAATATTCCACTCCACCAAAGCAATTTGGTGTGTTGACCTCTTTCACATAAAGGAGATTCTGAAAAACAAGGATGGAAAAAGAAAAAAAATACAACTTGTTAGGACGAAAAGGGTATTAAGTCCCAATACTAATGCTATTCAAGCATAATTGAAGTTCTAGAAACAGATTTACATACTTCAATCCTAATGCCAAATGCATGGTCTTCATAGTATCCAGGTTCATTGCTGACAACCATGCCCTTCAGCAATGGGGTCATATTTCCAAACCGGAAGCTGATACTCTGAGGGCCTTCATGAACATTCAGTGCAGCTCCTACACCATGCCCAGTACCTAAAGTTTGAATGAAACAGAGTTTCACTTAACTAGCAGATGGATTCAAAGATAATGTAATGAGTATACGTAAAGGAATGAAAAATACCATGACGGTAATCAAGACCAATCTTCCATAGTGATGATCGTGCAAAGGCATCTAATACAAAACCCGGATAATTTTCAGGGAAAACAGCCTGATCGAAGCGCTATATGACCCTGCCAAAAAGCATGGATCATTGTTAGTATAAATATGCAGCAAATATTGCTTAAACGAATGAGACAGTTAATGGCAATTATACCTGAAGAACTCTGGTAAAACATTCTTTTTCCCATGATGAAGGCTGAGCAAAATGTACTGTCCGAGTAATATCGGTAGTTCCATCAATATATTGAGCTCCACTGTCCAGTAGGAAGAGTTTCTCACGGTCCACAATGCTACAACTGATAGGTTCTGGTTTGTAATGTATGACGGCGCCATTTGCACCAGAAGCTGTTAACAGCATTTTGGCATTGGTCAGTCTCGTTGACGAATCTAAATAAGTTAGATATACTTAAAAAAATTTAAGCACGACAAGAGGAAATTGAAGTTCATTATAATGCAACCAAACAATAATCTAGGAGTTTAATTGAGAAGACTATTAATAAAAGAACCTATTCAATAATTTTGATTGCACAAAGAAACCTAGCAGTTTAATTTTAAGGAACTATTCAAACAACAAACCATTCACAGTGCACTTTCTTATTTAGTGAAAATACCAATATGATTGACAGGCATGCTCAAATAGGAACAGACACAGATTCCATAAATTGCAATTCTTCACAGGCTTATGAAAATTGCAAAGTGCCCTAAATATGAAAAGACAAGCAAAATGCAACATATACAAGATTATGTACCGCTTATAGTATCAAAACTTGTGCCCACAAAACCATCTTGCTTTGAACGGAATTCAAGAAGTTTATTCGCAACATCTACTTCTGTTAAAATGACACCATCGCTGACTTCCTTCTCCAGCCATGCCCAGAATTGTGCTAGAGCTGCTGCATCCCTGCAAAAGACACATAAAGAGACCCAAGTTTTCATAAAATGACATGTAATGCTATTAGTACAGCCAATCAAGAGAGAAAGAGGAAATATAAAACATGCTACTATAATGATTTCAGTGGCCGGTGGAGCACATTAATGTCAGAGCTATGCATTCCCACCCATGGGTCCAAGGCAGGATAAATATTATAATGTCCCACATTGGTTGTTGAGGAACATTTAAATGGTTTATAAGAATACATAGTTTTCTTTAACAACTTGGACTATTCTTTTTCCCAGAAGAAGATGATGGTGGTAGGGGAATGCTAACTATTAAACTCTTAAATCTCTGGGCTAACATGGCACAATTGGAAGTGTCAATTGCAAAAGTGAATTGACATCTTTTAAAAAAAGGAAAGTTAACGGCAGCAATTACCTTAGATGAGAATTACGCATTCCGTCTAATTCAGCTTCATTTTTCACAGCTTTAGCCAGAGAAACAGGTGAGCTCTTATACACTGCTGTTGGTCCACAAGACTGGTTGTCTGAACCACTTTCCACTGGCTTTTTGTTTATATTAACAATTCCAGCATTGGTGAAGTACTTATCACAGTCAGATTTATAAGTGTTCACAAGAGCAGCACTAACAGATGATGTGTCCAACCAAAGGCACACCCCTTTTGCAGCCAAACTGCAAGAAAAGATTGTAGTCAAGAGGACAAAATCAACATGCCAATTATCTAATCTAAGATGACGCAGATATTAGTATGGTAGAATGTAGATATATGAATACTTAGGTGGATTTGCAGTAAAGCAGAAGACATAGAAACACAAGTGACCATATTCATGAACTAAGTAAAGTAGCACTAATTGGAAATAAATACTGGGAATATCAATAGAATGAATAGAATGTCCACATGGTCACCATATGGAGCGGGGTGCCCTATGGTCTCAAGTGACTTTTTCAATGCAGAACAATGGAAGGAATTCACTTTCAGGCAGATGGAAAGGAGGTTGATAGTCCAATAAGTTTATACATTGATGTGTAAATCATATTTATCTTTGAGGTGACTATGTGTCCACATATAAAACAACAAATAAATGAACACAACAATAGAGGTATAAAAAATTTATCCTGCTGAAAGAAAAGGACAAAATGGCACTTAAGCAAATAAGAGCAACAATGCAGCACCTTTTAACTTCAGAAAGAATAGATTCATATGGTTTCAGCTCTATTCCAGCACACTTTAAATAAAGCATCACATCAGAGTTGATTTTGGCGTCGTCTATAAACAATTTTGCCCCATCAATCTCCACAATTAAATACGCATACATGACTGGTGAATGTGGTATATCACTGCCTCTCTGTTAACAAAAGAAACAGTTAAAGCAAACCAAAGGTAAGTATAGAAAAGCTCATTGACAAGTACAGCTTAAAAATTTACCAAGTTCAACAGCCAAGCAATCTCATCCAGCATCGAGATAACAATTGAAGATGAACCAGCACTAGTTAGTTCAGATCTCAATGAAGAAAGCTTGGATGACACATCTACACCAGCATATTTCAGGTCGTGTACCCTGATGTGTCTGGTTGGAGGCTTTGGTCTGGATTCATTCCACACCTCATCCACAAGATTAGAATCATACAAGTATACCAACTCATGATTCTTCTGAGATATGGCCCTTTTTAGTTCTTCAGCAGAATCGGAAGAAAACAGGAACTGAACCCTTCACAAAAACCAAGAGAAGGTGGAAGACTGAGATCAGATAGATGCAGCTAAAGAAAAATGAAATATAATAAGCACATATATAGATGTCAAGAATTGCAAACATTTGTTATAAGGTGATGGCAAATAGTTGGGGGAAAAAAGGGAAAGGACTAGCAAGAACTTAGAATACCAGTTGATCTGCTCCATCTTAGAACCATGCAACCCTTGAAAATCCCATTTTGATATATAAATAAATTTAGGCGAAAAAATTAAGATTATAAAAAATTCACATCTCATTGACTACCATTAAGGTGATGGCAAAATACAGTAACTAGAATACCAGATCTGCTCAAGAAACACATACACGGAAGGACTGAAGGAGGTTGCAGGGGATAGTATGACATGTTCAAGTTCTTACACAATACAATCATGCACACCTTAATGGAGTAAACTATAAACTATAAACTAATTTCAAATAACAGTGCTGAAAAGTCAATTTTCAAGTGAAAGTTTGTTCACCATCCTCGAAATGTAAAGGGATAACTTGAAGAGGCTGAAATTACACCTAACCTATGCACGCCAGAAAATGCGCTCTGCTCAATAATGTTCGGCATTTATTTCAGAACCCCAAACAACCCATACCAAACACTGACACACACCTACACTGAACCCAGCCCACATCAATAAAATCTGGAGACCAGAGTAACACTCTAACCTAGTGGCTTTTGAATTTAATTCTTGATAAGTAAAATCACAAGGGCAACAGTGAGTTGAAATAGATTACATCATCCAGTGAGATTTAGTCAACTAGCCTATCCAAATCCAGAAAGCCAGTGTTAAATTCAATGTTTGAAAGATAGAACTTGAAATAATCATGAAGAACAAGGTATGAGGACTTGAATAATTTACTAACAGGATCTATCCCAACTCTGCTACCAGGAGCCAAGATTCCATTAAGCCACTCACTTGCTGTAGGTACTCCAAGATTACCAGACCTCATCAGGATCCAGCTGGAGGTCAACTGCTGCTCAGCCTGTTAACAACAAGAGGATGACATCACTAGCAATAAAAGCAGAACCTAGCAAAGAAGATCAAAGTGAAAGGGAGACATGCTAATTTACACATTTCAGACCTGGAGGAAGTATCGTCCGTCAGTCCAAAGACCTGCTTTATCTTTTGTGACAACAGCAGTGCCTGCACTACCAGTAAAACCTGATATGTATGCTCTCCTTGAATAGCATTCAGCAATAAATTCGCTCTGAAATTAAGCATCAGCTTATTAATCCCACAATCTCACATGCAATAGAATGTAAGTGTCAAAAATGCTATTGAATACTTTACGGAAAATAACAAACGAAAAAAGGTTGAGCAAACACATGAAATTAACAGTTTAGAACTGAAATTAAATCTTAATGAAAAGCTCCAACAGTTGATTTCCCTTCAAAAACTACAGTATCTACTGCAAGTTTATTAGTATCAACTCCAGAGTTAATATCAACAAAACTTTCGCAAAGAAAAACCAAAAATTAAAAAAATACAGCTGCTCCGGAGAAATCTAGTGAAAATATAAAATGCAGAAAACCTGATGAGCATCCTTGAGAGGGAATGATGTAAGCATCAATGTTGATATTGGGCCTGGTGAAGAGCTCCCGGAGGGTGACGAGCTTATCGTCAGGCTCAGAGCTTCTATTCTTCTTTTGGAGCTCCGATGAAGGCTTGGCGGTTATTGAGGCGGAAATTTGGAGCATGTGTGGGCGTGTAGGCAATTTGGTGGGAAATTGGGGGAGGTAAGTGAAATTACGGCGAAATTTGGGGTAGAGAGAGAGGATGCTGAAGCGGCTACGACCGCGAAGATAAAAGGGGGAGCGACATAGCATTCTGGCGGAGGAGAAAGATACTGCTGATTCCATGAAACTTCAATTCTTGTTAGGGATGCACACAGAATTGAATTTGAGAGAGGGAGGTGGGTACTTCTGGATAAGGGTTCTTCGCTGTCTAAATTTAAAGCACGCAACCAAGAGAAACACGCAATGACGTTTTTGCTTTGCGGGAAAACTTAGTGAATAATTTAGTGATTTGCTCCTAATTTCTAGGAACTGTTTGGATTGCTTGCAATTATTGAAATTTAAACCTACATCCTACCGTAAAAATAACTGTTACGGTCAGATTTTGCCTCGACTGGACTTTCATGCACATAATTATGTGTAAATAAGTAAATTACAAGCACTAATCTATAAAAATGAAATGCAATATCTAGTATTTACCCATTGTGCCCCTGGTCAAACGTTACCTTTCCCATTACAGAAACTGGAAGGCGTAGAAATTTAGGAACACATACGTCCAATCCAAAAGTGAGGTATCAATGGGCTGCTGCGGCGATGATGACGACGACGCTGTACCCCCACCACCGCCGTTGGCGCTACCATCGGACCTCCTCGAACCGCTCAATTTCAAAACCTCTGCCGCCGACATCACCATCTCCCCGATCAATTCGAACTTCTCGGCTCTCTTATGCAAGGATACTCTCTGCACCATCCTTGAGAAGCTGTCGATCTCCGACCTCGCTCGGGCGGCATGCGTTTGCCGTCTCTGGTCCGCGGTGGCCTCCGATAGGGAGATGCAGATTCGTGCTTTCATGTCGCCATGGAAGCTTCGAGATGTCATCGGAAAACCTAGCTCTAGCGGCTTCTGGAGAGACAATTCCCTTTCCAAATTCGCCGTGTCTCACCGCCTTACGCCTCGCGACTCCATCGCTAGCCTCGCTGTTAAGTACTCCGTTCAGGTACTCCCTGAATAATAAAATGTTCAGTTCAGTAATTTAGTTACCTCAGGTGTTTAATGGTGGGTATATATCTGCTATAGAATTTATTTTGTGCATTGTTACTTTAGGTCAATTTAAAGTCTAAACAAAAGTTCAGGAATTCTCAGGTTAATTGTGATTGTAGTTCCAGTGTGTTTTGCTTGTAAAAATAAATTTTCAATTCGTCTATAAACCTTCCGGAGTTGGTTTATATATTTACTTTAGGTTGTCAAAATTAAACAGTATCACGAAGGTTTTCCATAGTTGTGTTTAGATTAATGGTTGATGCGTCACCAAATTGTATGTTTTTGTTTTGGCCTGTCATTGTAAACTATGAACTCAAGATTCATTTTGATGTATGAGGTATTTGTCCAGTTATTTTGAATAATGCAAATTCAGGGTAATTTGAACATCTGTTTAATTCTATCAACGCATCAGACTGAGCAGATAGATGATACTTCTTTCGAGTTTTGATATATTATTTCTAAAACTGAGTTTACCCATCAAGTTTAGTGAATAGCTGTGAAGTGTTTTAGAACTGCAAATAAATTTGGGTGTTACTCCTCTTGTCTTCTATGTGTTAAATGAAGAATTATCAGTGAAATTTTAGTTCTAGTTACTTAATGATATATTTAAGAGGTTGATAGTATATCTTAACTTTTGCATAGGTATATTTTGTTGTAATGTGTATTCAGTAATATGAAGAAACAAGGAAATGGTGTTCTGAGGAAAGGTTGATCGTGTTTGACTGATCCTGCTGCTCTGTTTATGTTTGCTTGTACTGTTTTATCTTTTAGTTCATGCTTGGATATGTCTTTGCTGATAGGACTTAGGGGGCGGTTGGTTGGAATTCTTTAATTGGAATGAGAATGAACAAGAGTATATGGAACAAAAGATGATCAATGACACCACTTCCCTCCCTAAATAAGGTAAACATTACCCATTTTGATTAACCACCTCCTATTCTACAATCATTTCTCCTCAATCATTCCTCTATTCCGGAACTACAACCATTTTTTGTCCTATTTTTTCCAAAATTAGAGCACAACAATAATAATGTAGCCACCATGGAGATAACCCTTTGAAGGCATAGAGGGAAAAAAGATTTTATTCTCATTCCCATTGAAGAACTTAGTGTAGTTGTAGTTCTTATAATTAATGATGATTATTATATACAGCGATAAGTTTGTTGATGGCTGTCATATATATCCATATAGACACATCTTTATTATCCTCTTGGTTCAGCTGTATATCAACTTGTTCAGAAGAATTGCATTGATTTTAAGATCTCTTTCTATAAAGACATTTCAGGTAATGTGGATTGGTAATTTTCCATCTTTGACAGGTTACTGATATAAAACGGTTAAACAACATGATGAGTGAGCATGGGATATACTCTAGGGAGCGGCTGCTGATCCCTGTGAGCAAACCAGAAATGCTCATAAATGCCACATGCTACATAGAAGTGGATACACATGCAAAGAGAGAGGTTGCGGTACTGTATCTTGAGGGTGGGCCAGTTGGAAATCTGAGTAGCCTCTTAAATAAGCTGAGCACTGAACGAGGCAAAAAAAGGGTGATTGAGTCATTGAAGAGGAGTATGCATGTTGACGACGATACTGCTCAATACTACTTATCTATATCAAACGGTGACCCTCGAGCTGCTCTTACACAGTTCTCTCAAGATGTGAGCTGGGAGAGACAGGTTGGGTTGGCGTAACGTGATGGACACAGTGATATGATCCTGTTTGTGCTGATGAGGATATATCACAATATTTTCTGATAACCCCGACTTGGAAGCAGGGAAATTCCTAAGGTATGTCTTTGTACTGCTGATGTATCACTATTCCAAGTCATATTGTCACATGTATGTTTTTCTTGAAATAGTATGAGAAAGTAATCATTAATGATGTCTTGTTTGAGCTTTCTCAACTGTAATTCTCCCAACTACTTGCAGCCTGTACAGGCACTGTTGCTTATATATCCATTCACATATTGAATTCAACTAAGTTTTTTTGCGTGGGGGAAGAGGTGAGCATGTCCCGAAGCATTTGTCTAGTGGTCAGTTTATGAAGTTCAGGTGGAACTTAATTATGTGCAATTGTTTAAAGTACTATACTTGGGATAATTATAGTGATGCCGTTTAAATTGTTTAATATTATATGGATGGATTTAGATAAATCTGGTATTAACTTTTTTAAGGATATATTTATGCATTTGATGAAAATTACAGGAAATAAATGTAGGGATAGATAATTGAACGGGTTCATGGGACGGGTCTCTTGAGTCTAGTTTTTTCCTTGTGGGACGGATTTTGGGAGAAGCTAGATTCATCCCAGACCTGTATTTTTGGGAGAAGCTAGTACGGTTATCATCAATGAATCACCTATCTATCACCTACTTCCCAAGCTTTCAATTAGTACAAGTGCGGTCGTTTAATTGCAAGACTTTAGTGATGATTACATTTCTACTTTTTACCGTGTACTACATAACAGCATTATGTATGTTTGTTATAGTTTCTGCATTCATTTCACACCCATGTTTTAAGACTGATCAGGGAGACCAAATATAAGCAGATATGCATGCTCGTACGAGAGAAGTCCATATATAAATTTTATAATAAATGCAGTTGTTATCAATTCACTGAAAGCTCTACTATGTATCCATGAACTTACAAGTATAAAAAACTTAAATTCGGTACATTTCACTGATTATGACGTGTTTTAATTATTATACTTATATTCAGGCTGTGTTTTTTAAAATGACTATTTTGGCGTAGCTTTGGATTGGACGATTTGAAGAATTGATATAAAATTCCAAATAGGTTCAGACTGCAGATCATTAGTTCGTTATTATACAGTAATTGAAATTAGTTTATTCTTCTCACTTTAGAAATATCCTTTCAGTAGTAATAGTGGACTCCAAGTCAATATACTACAATATTTGTGGAGATAATGTTATATATTGTACACTTGATGAATGTTCCCACCTGTTAACATCATTAAGTTGCAACTCGCAAGCATTAATCGCATATTTTCAGCATATATCAATTTTATTCAACTGATGATTCCCGGGTTTTAAAAACGAAAGGATATATGATTGGGGACATAAATTGCTAAAGTGATAGGATAATTAAAATCTTGTATGCACTATGCACTTGCCGTGCAATTCAATTTTTTCAGCTTTAATTGAATAATGCCTTTTATTTTTTGAACATTTCAGTTGTAAAATTTTGTCCATCTAAGTTGCGTAATATAGGCCAAATGATTAATAAAAGATCATACTTTTAACTGTTTAAAATTATAGCACATGTTTTATTTTTATTAAATTAGTCCCCAAATTTTCAATTTGTGTTTAAAATATCATTTGTTCAATATTTCGGCGAGAGGCGTCCAACATGACATTCAGAATCCTACATGAACTATTTTTGAATTAAAATCATTGTTTTTCCAAAACACTGCTCACTTCTCATAAACATTAAAGATATTTTACTTTTTAAACGCCACTTACTTTTGATTTTACTTGCTACATAATTTATCACACTCTAAAAGTGTTTCTTTTTTTCTTTTCTTTTTTTCTATTGAAGAATCCATTTATTAAGTGGTATTAGAATCCATCAATATTGTGAATCCATTTTTAAGTGATTACAAGAATAAGTTTCAAACACTGTAGAAGTGTAAAAAAGAACAGTCAATTATGTTTTGCAAACACACACTTTAAAAAATTTTTTTTTTTTCCATTAATTTCAAGTCCACTTTCAAACTTTAATCAAAATGACAAAATAGTAGTATTCTCTATTTCTGAATATATTATTCAATATTCTTGTTGACTGTCGATCTCATAGTACAATAAAATCTAAAATTATTATAGAAAAAATACTAAGAGAAAAGAAAATATCAAAATACTACCCCCCAAAAATAAAAAGAATATAAAGATTATGTAATTAAAATTAGCTAAATTTTCGGTCCGATTCTCAAGTTCTACATATAATATTTTTCAATCAATTTTTATATATATAACTATAAGTTTACTATATAAAATAGAAACAAATTATTCGGAAACTATGTTATATTATAAATGCAGTTGTTAGCAATTCACTTAAATTCGGTATATTTACATTTCTGATTAATTTAGTGTAGGCAGAATAATGAACATTAATTAATTCAGGCAATAGTAGTAATTAAAGACATAACACCACATATTGTCCCGAATTTCAGGCTGGACATTTTTCTAGTAGCCTTTTATAGCTCAACTGATTAGAAATGTTTTGATATTTAATTGAAACATATAAAAATTTTTCTCTCAAACAATCTAAAACTTGGATTTAATTTTGGTTTCAAGAAAAGAATTGATGTTAGTTCAAAGACGCAGATCATTAAACTTCAAACAGTTTGTTAATTTTAATATAGTACTAAATATTCAAATTGAAACTTAAATTATTTCTATCATGGAGGAAGGCAGAACAAGAGGAAAGTGCTACTACAATTTATTTCACTAGTAAAAATTAAATAATTTGACTAATGGAATAGGTGAAGACGGTGGAGTAATGACAAAACAGATACGTACCAAGGGTTGGTACGATATGAGATATGACTATTTTTTACTACATCCGTCCCGTAATTATTATAACACTTGTTTTATTTGGATATTTATACACTTCAAAATGAAAAATAGAACTGTCGATCTTCAATAAATCACGCCTTTTTTTAGTTACCGTTAGCTATCCTTGAATAAATTGCGTTCCCACCTTCGTTAACATCATTAATTTGCAATACTCGGAAGCATTAATCGCATATTTTCAGCATATATCATTTTTATTCAACTGATGATTCCTGGGTTTTTAAAACGAAAGGATATATGATTGGGGACATAAATTGCTAAAGTTTTTTATCATTATTAGAAAGGATAATTAAAAATCTTTACAGTTATTCGCATTCTAGGTTGGGCTTGGTGAAGGATATATTTTATAAATTTTGGGTTTGTTGAGAATTGGGAAGTTACTTGTCGGTATTAGTTGCTTTTAACTTTAAAATTGTTGGGACATTACAAGTGGTATCCATTTTTAAAAACGTTCAGGATCTCAGATGAAGCTTCACAAAAACACGAGAAGTCGATTTCGTAAAACGGTTTTAGGGATGGATTTGAAAGAAAACTTAAAACAATTGAAGAACTAGTGATGATGTAGGTTTCACTTATGAACCGATGAAAAAAACCATTTCAAGAGTCCGACTTCTTCGAAATGGATGAATCCGGATCAAGTGAAGGCGAGTTGAACGCTTTTAAAAAAATCAACCCACAACCCGAAACAACAATCAGGACAAAAATTCCCCGATTAATAAAAAAATGATCATAAATCATTTTAACTGTTTTAACATGGTTTATGGAATATATAGCATGGTATTGATTTATTTTTTTAAATTCACTAAACTTCAGTGTCCAAATTTTGATGAACTCAAGTTTTGGTGTTTAAAATATCATTTGTTCAATATTTTGGCGAACTCACTCAAAGCCATCAAAAAATGTGAGTCATTTGGAGCAAAAAGAATCCAAAACCAAGTTATGAACTATTTTAACAACAAATTAAAAATCATTATTTTTCCAAAAAAAAAAAGAGCACTTTATGCTTTCATTGTGATGAGAAAATATTCATAACAAAGAAACAATTCAATCTAATTTAGTTAAAGAAAGATGAGTTAAATGGTTTGATGAAGAACCGGAGAAATCATGGTGAGATCTCTGTCAATGCACGCTGGGCAACAAAATCTAAGAGTACTCTAAAGGTCATTTGTTGGCAAGAGGAAAGGTCAACATCTTAATTGACAATTTTTTCTTGACTTAACTATCAAATTAATTTAAATAATTTTTTCAAATGTAAATTCAAATACTTTCTACAAATAATTTATTTGAGACGCACTCTAAAATATGTTCTTGGTTTTTTCACTTTTGATTGAAGAATTCATTTACTAAGTAGTTTTTTAGAATCCATCAATATTGTTAGAATCCATTTTAAATGTGTTCAACAAGAAGAAATCGAGTTAAAAATCTTTGGAGCAATTTGAAGAAGTTTTGAAACAAAAGGACTACCCCCAAAAAGAAAGAGTGGAGCATGAAAAAAAAAGTTATTTTACCTCGTCAAGAATGAGATGTGTTTTAGAAAAATCAAGTCACTCAAGTCCATTTGCACCCAAAAAAAAAAGAAGGATTTTTTTTTCTCACATAAACCCAATGATCAAACTATCAAAAATAAATACCCTATCAGTCCAACTACATGGTGCACAAATTTCAAACTTTAATCAAAAAAGAAGACAAAATAGTTCATTCCATTTGATCTATTTCCAAAATGAAATATATTATATCAATATTTTTTGATGATATACCGTATGACTGTCATGTGCAACATTTGTCGACCGAGGTGCTGTTCTCTTAAGATGCATAAGTTGTAAAAAATAAAATCAATCATTTCGGGGAGGGGTATAGAAAAAGTACTAAGAGGGGAAAAGAAATTCATGTCTAAATAACTCAATCCCCCAAGCAAAAAGCTAAAAATTGATGAATAGAAAACCCTTAATATTGATTTGGAATAATTAAAATTTGCTTTTCAAATTTATGCCCCGTTCAACTTATGGAATTCTCCTAAGTTCTGATGATATAAATTTTTCATTATCTTAATTTTCATCATTAAGATATCATGCTTTTGAAGCACTTAAAGGAGCAAGGTTGAGCAACATTCTTCAACAATGAAATGGCTCATCAAATTGATGGGACATGACTATACTATTTTATAAGAAGGAAAGGAAAATAAAGTCTGGCGAATGAACATTTGAGACTAAATCAAGTCTAAATAATTCAAGTCATCTTGGGTAGTAATTAAACAGACATCTCAAACTAACACCATATATAGTCCCGAGATTTCCGGGAAGAATCTGGAAAAATTATTTAGAGAAGACATTTTTGGTGGCCATTCGAAATACTAGAAAGCAAAAACTGGTCGAGACAAGTTCAGTTTCATCAATGCTTGTGAAGTATCAGAAAAGTGCAAATGCTTACAACCATTTATGGAGTAGGACTTCAATTACCTAACTATAGAAGTGTCATTTGGGTCATTTGGATAGAATGACTAAATACATGATCATTTTATTGATATTTAAATTATAAATACATTCATTACCTTTCCTGAGATAAAAAATATGGTGTTCCAAAGTGCAACTTGGAAGTCACTATTTAAATTAATTTGATAGAAACAGTACCATAATTTTTCTCTCAAACAATCAAAAACTTGGATTTAATTTTGGTTTTAAGAAAAGAATTACTGTATGATGTTAGAAAATGTCGTCTAAAACGGCAAGGATACTACTATCGATGTAATGAAGCATTAGTTGCATTTCGAAACGCCCGGATCAACTAACAAACTAAACTCTCGGTGAAGTACTTTGATCCTAAAATGGGCATTAAACTTCAAACAATTTGTTAATTTTAATATAGTACTAGTTAATATTCAGTCAATGTGAACACTCATAAATGGAATGCATTTTCCAAGAATATCATGGAGGGAGGAAGAACAAGTGGAAAAATCAATCAACTAGTCACCACAGTTATCCGGTAAAAAATGGATTAAAAAATTTGAGGTATTATCCTCAAGCTATTGCTCTTTAATGGAATTGGTGAATTTCATTGTTTTACGATTTCTCGCGGTCGTGAGTTGATTGAGAGAAAATATTGAGTGTTCAAACAGAGGTATCATTATTAGAATTGGTAACGATTCCTATGAGATATGACTATTTTTTGGTGAAGGATTGCTGTTTTACGAAAAAAAATGAAAATAGAACACATGACTAATTTTTTAGCAAAATTTAAAAACACACTTGGTGACTATTCCTTCATTTAATGTTGACTTTCATCTTGGGACGAAGAGAGTTGCATTTAAATTGGTAACTATTCCCTTCATTTAATGTTGACTTTGCAGGACACATGGTCATAAAATGATAAAATAATCATGAATATATTTATCGACAGAAAATCATTTTAATTATGACCAATTTAATAGTATTGCGAATGAAACTTAAAGGTGACCATACCTTCATACCTTTACTTTTCCAAAAAAAAAAATGTATAGGATCTCGCATTTTTATGCCCAACTTTATATTTCATTTCTTACTCAATTCCAAGAAAATTAGATAATAATCGTCCTCTTTTAAGACATGGACAGTGTTTTTAACGCTACTTATGTAGAATTAGATTCTATATTCTGAGTTAATTAACTTTATATGCACGATACATCTTTATACTCCCGGGGAACTTTAAAATTCACATATGGGGTGCACCACCCTGCTAATAATTCAAAGTCAACAAAGTAAACCATAAAAAAATGAACAAGAAAACTAGTAAATGACAGAATACAACTTGTATTTTCTGTCTATATAAGTACCAAGTAACTAACTTGAAGCTTCTCCTCTTCATTCCTCACTCATTTTCATTCAAAGCTCAAGAAAAAAAAAAAAAAAAAAACTCCATATAATTATAACCACTTTTCTCAACTAAAGCATGGATGATGAGAATCCAAGCAAGAAATTGAAACACGAGGAGGATAGAAGTAATGGAGAAAGCAAGAAGATGAAAGGAGTGGTGGTTCTGATGAAGAAGAAGTTGTTGGGTGTGAATGATATCACTGCATCCGTGATCGATCGACTCGATGAACTCCGGGGAAGGAAGGTTGCTCTTCAGCTCATCACTACCACCAAAACTCTAGATTCTGGTATGTGTTTTTAACTATGGATATTGAAAAAGTAGCTAATCATCTGTTTTCTTATTGTATATGAGCCGTTGGATTACTATGGCCCACGTGTTGAAACTGAGGATCTAATGGTCTAGATGTCCCAAGATTAGAAATGATATCCAATTGGTTGGTGGGTGTGGTTTTTACTTTTCTTTCTTTATGCACGAAATTACTTAACTCAAAACTAAACATCTACAGTTGATTCAATAATACAGTTGGTTAACTTTTTATGCCATTTTTCTTTTCTTTTCTTTTCTGAATACTTGGAGTTTTTAACCTGTGGCCATGGCTAAAATTTTGTCTCCTCTTTTCTCTTTAATGACTGTGAAGCTGCTCCAATGTTGTACATTATTTCATTCTACTTCCTAGATTTGAGTGTTTTGACTTGTTTTGAGAGATCGAGAGGGGTATTTTGGGAAGACTTGATACTTGAATCTGCATGTCAATGATAGTAATAGATAAAAATTTATATGGGCAAAATCAAACAAACATTTGTTGGGTTACCTGGCCATATTTGATAAATTCATTGAATTACATGTCTTTGAAAGCCAAAGCAAATATGATGCTTTCCATAACCTGCCCACATGAATATCATGAAATCAAACAAATTGAAACACATAAAAACATAAATTTGTACAAGATGAATGAATGGAGATTGTTTTTTCAGCAGAAAGTTACAAAGGGAAACCTGGAAAGAGAGCATACCTGGAAGGTTGGATATCCAAAATCTCCCCATTCACAGCACAGGATGCAACCTACAATGTCACGTTCGACTGGAGTGAAGAGATGGGCATTCCAGGCGCATTCACCATAGCAAATTTTCACCACTCTGAATTCTATCTCAAGACATTAACTCTTGAACACGTCCCCGGTCATGGCCGCCTTCATTTCGTCTGCAATTCTTGGGTTTACCCTGCTGAACACTACGAAAAAGATCGAGTCTTTTTTGCAAATCAGGTCATCACCTTTCTTCCCTGGAGATATGTATAATTACGTGTGATAAAGAGTGTTTTCTGCTTCATGATATGTAATCTATAACATATAACTTGCCTTTATTTCACAGACATATCTCCCCAGCCAAACACCAGCACCTCTGCTTGGCTACAGAGAGGAAGAATTGGAGAACCTGAGAGGAAATGGAACTGGAAAGCGTGAGGAATCAGATAGGATCTATGACTATGACATCTACAATGATTTAGGTGATCCCGATAAAGGTCCGGAGCACGTGCGTCCAATTCTTGGAGGCTCGACTGAATTTCCATATCCTCGCAGAGGGAGAACAGGCCGACCTCCAGCTTCATCAGGTAGGCTGGTCTACGTAGTTGAGTTTTTGTATTAAAATATGCTTGTTTAGGGATCTATGAAAGAGCCACAAGTTAAAATCACATTATTTTTTTCTAGATCCTAATATTGAAAGCAAGCTACCACTATACCAGAGCTTGAATATCTATGTTCCGAGGGATGAAAGGTTTAGTCATCTGAAGATGTCAGATTTCGTAGCGTATGCACTGAAATCAATATTTCAGTTCCTTGCACCTGAGTTTAAGGCTCTATTTGACAAAACTCCTGACGAGTTTGACTCGTTTGAGGATGTGCTAAAGCTCTATGAAGGTGGGATAAAGGTGTCTGATAAATCTTTGTTGACGAAAATTAGAGAAAGCATACCAATTGAGATGATAAAGGAGTTGCTTCGATCAGATGGAGAGAAATCATTCAATTTTCCACTGCCACAGGTCATTCAAGGTAATATTAGCAAAAACTAATATGTTATTCATAAACTTTGACATGTATTAATTAATTGAAAGGATAACAGGCAGGCACACTTGTAACTTTATTTGCTTATATCTTTTTTCCCAAAGCAGAAGACGAAACTGCTTGGCGATCTGATGAAGAATTTGGTAGAGAAATGTTGGCTGGAATCAATCCTGTTGTTATCAGTCGCCTCCAAGTAAATAAAGCTTTGTGCTCTTAATCTTTATTTACCTATGGTTTTCCTGCATCAAAACTGAAAATTTAGCTTGATTAACAGAATCAGAAACAACAAAAACTTGCTGCTTAACTTTCATATGCTGCTAGAAAAAAAGAGCATCATATATGCTGCTCATAAAATTTATTTCATCAAGCAATATGATACTAAAGTTTCAGAAGTTCAATAGCTAACAGTTCTCTAAATCGCAGGAATTTCCCCCAGCAAGCAAGTTAGATCCAGAGCTATATGGAAACCAATCCAGCACTATCTCTGAAGAGCATATAAAAAACAGTCTAGAAGGCTTGACTGTAACAGAGGTAAACCTAACTCAAACTTTTACAAATATATGATCAAGGTAAAGTGTGCAATATAGTCGGAATAGCATAACTGAAGTAATTATTGGTGGACATATAGGCAATCCAGAAAAACAAGCTGTTCATCTTAGATCATCACGACAACCTGATGCCATACCTGAGAAGGATAAATAATACAGCAACAAAGACTTATGCAACAAGAACGATTCTCTTCTTGAAAAGTGATGGTACGCTGAAGCCATTAGCAATTGAATTAAGCTTACCACATAAAGATGGGGATCATCATGGAGCAGAAAGTATTGTATGCACTCCAGCAGAAGATGGAGTTGAAGGTACCATCTGGCAGTTGGCAAAGGCTTATGTTGCAGTGGATGACTCTGGCTATCATCAGCTCACATGTCACTGGTAAAAGCTATAAAAAGAATTGAAAATAATTTAGGCACAGCATATGCTTTCCTTTTCAAAGATTGAACTTTCTGTCTTATCTTTTAAATGCAGGTTACACACTCATGCAACTATTGAGCCATTCATCATTGCCACCAACAGGCAACTAAGCATACTTCACCCAATTCATAAGCTCTTGCAGCCTCACTTCCGAGATACAATGAATATAAACGCCTTGGCTCGGCAAACCCTCATAAATGCTGGAGGGTTCCTTGAAATAACTGTTTTTCCAGGAAAATATTCCTTGGAAATGTCATCAACTATGTATAAGAACTGGGTGTTCCCAGAGCAGGCACTCCCTGAAGATCTTATTAAGAGGTACATGCATATTGAACTCTACAATATGATATGATTTTGTCACAAATTTGCAAGTAATCACAGTCATAGTGCATAAGAAACAGTAAAATCAATTCATACCTAATATCTTGCTGACTGAAAATGATACTTTTGTACATATTCCTCAGAGGGGTGGCAGTTGAAGACTCAACCTCTCCACACGGTGTTCGATTATTGATTGAGGACTATCCATTTGCTGTTGATGGACTTGAGATCTGGTCAGCAATCAAATCATGGGTAGAGAACTACTGCAGCCTTTACTATAAGAATGATGAAATGGTTCAGAGTGACATTGAGCTTCAGGCCTGGTGGAAAGAGCTAAGAGAAAAGGGACATGGCGACAAGAAAGACGAGCCATGGTGGCCACAAATGGAGACAAGGAAAGAGCTAATAGAATCATGCACTATTATCATATGGGTAGCATCAGCCCTTCATGCAGCAGTGAACTTTGGGCAGTACCCTTATGGTGGCTACCTGCCAAACCGGCCTGCCACTAGCCGCAGTTAATTCCAAAGATTGACACTCCAGAATATGAAGAACTAAAGTCTGACCCCGATAAGGCTTTCTTGAAGACCATCACTTCCCAGATGCTAAGTGTTCTTGGTATCACCCTAGTGGAAATATTATCCAGGCATTCATCTGATGAGGTTTTTCTTGGACAGAGAGACTCTCCTGAATGGACAGCAGATGCAGAGGCACTCAAAGCATTGGAAATGTTTGGAACCAGGCTAAAAGAAATAGAGCAAAAGATCGCCAGTATGAACGAAGATGGGAGATGGAAGAATAGGTCTGGCCCAGTGAAGATGCCTTACACTTTGCTGTACCCCAGCAGTGACGTTGGACTAACAGGCAGAGGAATTCCCAACAGCATTACGATATAAAGACTATTCAAGTAATAGGATTTGCCTATGAGATTATTTGTTAAAAAAACTCTACCTGTATGGCAAGTGTACTCAAGTTCTGGTTTGAAAATAAGTGCATATGCATTTGAAAACCCAAATTTTGCATGTATTAGCTTCAAAAGCAAAGTCTATAACACAGATACAAGTAACTGCACTATCTCATCATTGGCTTTCTCAGACACATAACATATAATCAGTTCCACAATGAATTTCACAGTTGATTTGATATGCACTTAATATACCCAAGTCACAATCTATGTTGGACAATAAACACAGCTGGTATGACTAACACCTTAGGGAAACACCAAATAATCCACATTACTAATTTTTCATACTGCAATAATCAAACCCTAAAACAATTTAAATTTCTGGGCTCCTGAGAGTCAGTATTTTGGAAAAGAAACTGTGATGCCCTCAGAATTCCCAATTAAGTTAACTAAATGCCACCAACTCCTTAGGACTTTGCTCGATTTGATTTTCTTGGATTTCAGTTCCTGTTTTCAATGTCAGAGAAACTGTTCATAGTCATAGATAAGACTTCAGCTACCTATACATGCAGTTGCAGAGATGCATCCAGATGAGAGAATTCCAGATCCAATGATTTCTTGAGTGACCAATAGATATCCTAGGAAAGGATGATATCAGATGCTTGATTTCTCAGGAAGCTACCAATAATTGTATCTGAAATAAACATGGTAAAATCTAAGATCAGTTGCAGAAATAAGGACTGGAACTGGTGAAGTCATAAAAATTGATTCTAAGATTTAAAATTCCATTCTTTCAGGGAAATACTTGCACAGTCAGATAGGCAGCAAACCTGGTACTTAAACGAAGATATCGTGATAAAGCCTCTTCATACTTTATCTAGTGAAGTGAAAGACCTTGAAATTTGAGTAGTGAAGAAGCACACGTACTCACTTTGGAGAACATTAAGCAGGCTGCAAGATTTTTTCGCTCAAGGGTTCACCATATGAAACTGTAATTTAATATGTGAAACTAGACTTATATAGCTCCTTGATCTGTTTATCCAAGTGGGTCAACATGCTATGAATGTGGTCCCTTTCTGGGTGAGAATAATCTCCAGCTACAAATATATTGTTGGTTCTTCCTACTTCAATCCAACTACAACCGGCTGGCTTTTTCAGGTCTCTCGTCTTTATCAGCCTTCTCATCTCCAGTACCTCATCCCATCTAGCATCAGCAGCAAACAGATTTGATAAAACTACATAATTTCCGATGTCACTAGTTTCCATTTTTAGAAGGTGATCGGCTACAACATGACCCATATCTACATCATGGTGTGTTTTGCATGCACTGAGAAGTGCACCCCAAATATTTGAATTAGCTGCAATAGGCATTTGATTTAGAAAGGCAAACGCTTCCTTAATTTGACCACCTTGACCGAGGAGATCTACCACACAAGCGTACTGCTCCATGGTTGGTTTCATACAATGCACCTGTTCTATTGAATTGAAAATCAATAACCCTTCATTAATAAGACCAGCATGACGACAAGCAGACAAGACTGTTGTTATTACAACATGATCTGGTTTGATACGACACTCGAGCATATCGTTGAAGACCCTAATAGCTTCCTTTGACATTCCATGCATAGCAAATCCTCCAATCATAGCTGTGAATACAACAAGGTCTTTTTGAGTAGATGATTGGTAGAGCTTATAGGCACTATTTATGCTTCCACATTTTGAGTAAACATCTAAAAGAGAGGCGTATAAATGAGCATCATTAAAGCATGTCCTAACCATGTAACCGTGACACTGTTTAAGCAGATCAACTGAAGCAATTTGACCACAAACGGGAAGAATACTCGTAATAGTCATGGCATCAGGCCTTATTCCATTATGCTGTAACTCGAGAAACAGATTGAGGGCTTCACCAGGACAGTCATTTAGGGCATAACCCCGCATCATGAGACTCCATGTAGTAACATCCCTTTCGGACATACTCTGAAAAATTATATTTGCATCATAATGAGAACCATGTTTCAAATATCCTGAAATCATTGTATTGCATGTAACCACATTTCTCTTTCCTGATAAGTTTTCAAATATTTTTGATGCGTACTCCAGATTTCCACACTTGGAATATGCATCAAGCAATGCATTTTCAAGAGTTGGACTCCCCATTTCCATGTAAAATACTAGATCTCAACAAATATCCATGAGTTTCTTTAACATTTTTTATTCTGGAAAGGGTACCACAGAAATGCACCACAGTTAAGATAGTAACTGCATCAGGTTTTACTCCATCCACAATCATCAAACATAAGAGATCAGCAAACCCAGTTTCGAGCAAATTTATTCCAAATGCATCGAGCATAGTATTCCATGATATCAAATCTTTTCGAGGAATAAGTGAAAATGTACTGAATGCTGCTTCAATGCAGCGAAATTTTGCATAGAAATTTATCAGGACGTTTCCAATGGATGTATCCTCACTTAAGACAGGACGCCGGAAAACATACCCATGTATCTCCTTTCCTAATTGCAGATCACATAACTGGGCACAAACAGGAAGAATGCTGATTATAGTGATAGCATCCAATCCAAAAATCTTCATATCAAGAAAATCACGAAAAGACTCCAATGCTTTCAACCACTGACCATTTGAAGTGTATCCAGCAATGATTGAATTCCAGGAAACCACATCTCTGTATTTCATTCTTTCAAACAATGATTGTGCTTCCCGTACTAGCCCAATTTTCAAATAGAAGCTTAAAAGAGCATTAATCACAAAAACTTCATTTTCCAAATCAGCACGTCGCAGCACATAACAATGAATCTCTTTCCCCAACATGTCCCTGAAACCATTTCCCAAAGCAGCACAGATAGGCAGAACATTAGAAATGGTGGCATAGTTAGGCATCACTGACCCTCTGATCATCTCTACAAAGATTCGAAACGCATCTTCCACCAGCTTATTTTCAGCTAAACCCGCAATAGCCGCGTTGTACGAAACCACATCTTTATCACCAATTCCACGAAAAACAGCAAACGCATCCACAACAAGTCCACGTTTTGCATACATTGACAACAGAGCATTTCCCACCAGCGTCTGTGAGTCCATTCCAGTCTTTACCGCATACGCGTGCAAACTCTTTCTATCACCATTAGTGCCAGAGCGAATACACACAGGAATTACAACAGCAAGAGTGACGGGGTTCGGTTTAGGATCCCCAGCAGCGTGGAAAGAGCTAAACAATCTAAACACTCTATAATCATGGCGCCCTGAAGCCGAAAACCCGGACAACAGAGTGTTCCAAGTGACAGTATCTCGAAGAGTAATTTCATCGAACAGTTTCTGGGCATCTTCGAGAGCTCCGCATTTAGCGTACACGTTGAGCAACGTTTTCGAAATTAACGAGCACGAGTTATGCCCCTGTTTGATTACATAGCTGTGCAAGGATTTTCCGAATTTGATATCTGATTTTGACGCACATGATCTGAGAATATCAGTGAAAACTTGATAACTGGTTGAATAACTTGTCAAATTATTCGTCCTGTGAAGTAAGAGGGTAAAGGCTTCGCCCATTGTGTCGGAACCGGAAATATACGCTGCAAAAAAATATAGGCTTTGAAAAACTATGAGTTGAAATACTTTTCAAATGTGCAGTGTGCTAGTATTTTCAAATAATATTGGTGGGTATATAATATACTGTATCAATTTATTGATTTATTCTATTTTTTTTTATTTTTTTGACAGGATTGATTTATTATTTTATTCTATTACTTTCTCTCTGTTTTGCATTTTTAAATAAGAAAAACTAAACATAAGTTCATATCGTAAGATTTGTATATTCAACTTATTATTTTAATGTTATAGCGAGCGTGTTTGTATTTATTTTATTATTTATTCGATTTCTTGATTATTTGTGAATTTAATGTATCTTGATAACAGCTGTAAGTTTTTCCAACAGGTAAATAACAGCTGTAAGTATGTCAAAGCTGTAAATTGCAATGACCATTCTTGATTAATATACCGGTCATTTTTGTGTTTTTCTTTTTACTGGTAGTGTGACAATTTCTTGATCAACGGTCTTTTGTGTAACTTGTAACGTTCTTTTCTTGATTAATTGTTTTTAAGATAAATAACGTTATTTTAGGATACTCCAAATATACCATTTTGAGTAAATATGAAACGATAACACAAACAGAAGCATATAATTTAGATGGGAAAGTCCTCTATTTTTTCTTTTTTAGTATCATTTAGTTTATGTATTCCTTGATTAAAAAAAAAACGTACAATTCATCAGCATCCGTTTGTGTTTTTTGCTTCTTTTTCAATGATTCAATATTATCATTAAACCGTTAATCGAAAAAGTATCGAATGTTCAATTTCTTCGGCCGATTTTAATCATATTTGTGATCGAATTGAATCATGTATATAAAATTAAAATTAAATTGAACTTTAAGGAAATGGAACCGAACCGATTTGAATCAATGTGGTTGGTCAATATAAATAAAATAAAATTTTGCATATCTTGTATTTGTATTATTAAATTATTTTCTATTTTTTAATCTCATAAAGTTCAACATTATCTCAAACATTTGATTGTATTATCATTGTTTCCGGTTTTGACTTTAAAAATTTTAAAGTGCACAGTTCTTGGATAGACATTTATATTAAAAAAAAAAAAAAGTGCACAAATCAAATGTAAAAAATCACTTGCCACAAAAAAATTTAATTAGTCAATGATAAAAGGGAAAATGACTGGACTAATTTTGTTGATCAGCCCAACCAAAACTAGAATGACAAATTAATTTGATTTCAAGTAAGAAAGTTATCTCTTGTCAAGAAAGTTATCACCCCTCTCAAAAATACTTTAAAATTTATATAATGGGCCGAACTCTCTCCAGCTATGCATTTAGCCCAACTCCTTATTGAGCTAAAACCCTCAAGCCCAAGAGCAACTGTAATATTATTTCGACAGGCTGGCACTAAAATATTTATTTATGCAAGCTTTAGAAACACGCTTCTTCCATTCCTATATGCCGTCATTATATATAAAACCTCACCGCCACCGTTGTTCGGCGCCAAATATCCCTCAACTCTCAAAGTTCAACTATCAAATGGTGGAAATAATCTGAAAATCTTCCATGACAGAATCAGGGGAAAATCAGCAAGCGGAGATGGGAGTCCTCAGCCCCGAGAATTTAGCGTCAGAATAGTTTCAATCGATTACTACATGGCGTCTCCCCTTCCTGGCTTCGATATTTCGTATAGCAGTTTTCACGGTAATTTGGGATTTTTTTCCTTCTAATTCTTGAATTTGAGTTTTCTTTAATCGTTTTCCTTCTCTCTCTCTCTCCCCTATCTTGATTTTCTTTAAGACTATTTGTCTCTGGTTGCTGTTGCCGCACATTTTTGCTTCTAATTTTCCTTCTCCGGTGGTTAATTAGGTGGGAAGATGCACGAGGTTCCGGTGATAAGGATATACGGTTCAACTCCGTCTGGTCAGAAGACTTGTTTGCACGTTCATCAGGCATGATTATTCTGATGTTATTTTTTTTTTGTTTAATTATACTATGTTGAACTTTTCTGATTGAATGTATGAGTGAAATGAGCAATGTTATGGAACTTGCATTGAAATGAGCAATGTTATAGAACTTGCATTTAGCTATTCAAGATTGTCCAAAATATCACTTATAAGAGCGGTTACACGAGGTTTACATACTAAAGAATTTTCTCTACTTTGGACTGTTTCACAAACTAGGGAACAGTGGCAATGAACTGTCAGTGTAAAAGAAAATTATAATTATTACCTTATCCTAACTTCTCATTTATCATAGCTTGATATCTTTTTATTGTTATATTCACTTTTGCTGCTTGGTTACTATTATTAGTGACCATTATCACTGTTGTAACTGAAATTGTCAAAACCATGTGTTGTTTAAACGATATTGTTTATATGAATTTAATGACCTAACTTAAGATACTTTTTCTGTGGGCAGGTTTTACCTTATCTTTATGTTCCCTGTTCCGATCTGGGCCCTGTAACAAATGATGAAGGTATAAACTAGATAGCAATTATCCTTTGTATTTAAATCTCTTCCATGACATAAATATCAGCATGGTCACCACTATCTCCATTCTAAAGTGCACATTTTCTCTTCAAATGAAATTATGAACTTCATTTTATGTGATTTTAATTTTTTTCTAATTCTATGGGATGAAAAATAATTAAAATTGTGATACAAATGACATTGTTGTGACTTCCTTAATATGCTTGATCACCTGGTTCAGTTTGCTCCTGTTTTACTTATCCTCATCATAATCGGTAGCCATTTCCTTTTTTGCATTGGTAACTTTATCTTTATTTCTTCCCTTTTTTATTGAGCAGTTGATTCACGCGCATATTCTCTATCCCTAGCCCTTGAGAAGGCTCTAAAGGTTTCTCATCGATTCTTGGTTGCTTATTCTTTTTTCATTCTATGACTTACCATACCAGCTTACAATCATAAATTTGATTTAAATTTAAACAGCTTAAAGGTAAATCTGGCTCAAAACGTCAGCATGTGCATGGTAGCGATCTTGTTCGGGCAAGGAAGTTTTATGGCTATCACTCTCCAGAGGAGCTTTTTGTGAAGATATATTTGTATCCTAATGCCTGACTTTTCTTTCCTGTGTGCCTTAAGATGTTGTTGTGTATTACCATTGTTCTTAAATTTTGATAAACTAGCTAGAATGAAGGTGATGATGTCGAAATGGTGTTTTCGTGAAACTTAGGGGATATAAATATAAATGAGAGCATTTCTAGGCTGAAAATGATGATGATATATGATTCATATAGCTGTTCTCACCTAGTGGGATGAAGACTTAGAAGACTTAGTTTGTTTTTCATTTTAATTCTTGAAGTCTGATATAGAAGTCATTGGGATAAAGCATTTGTGTTTATTTTGGTTTCTTCCTTTCATTCTACGTTAACCTTGACATAAAGATCAGTTACCATCCGCATGATATTTCCCGTGCTGCAAATCTTCTTCTGGTACAAATTTCTAGCTTCTTTAGTTCTTGTAGTCTGTTAGTTTTACTATTCCTGGGATTTTTCTCTTTTATGTATTATTGTTCTGTCAATAGTGAATCCTGGTAGTGCATAGTCCCAAATTGTGGTTGGATAGTTGGAGTTTATGATTTTTTTTTCCTGTTATACGTGGTTCCCTTATATTTCCCTCATTTATACTTCTGTTAATTTCTCCATTTTCTCCTTCTTCTCTCTTTATATGATATACTTGTATAATCATGTGTATGTATATATATTATGGACATGTATACATACATATATACATGTGTGGGTGAAGAGTGCGTGTTTCTGTATGTTTAAACATATTTCTCTCCCTTTTCTTTATGATATTTCAGTGGAGAACTTCTCCTCAGTGCAGTACTTTTAGATGTCTCACAATCTATATTTTTTACACATGTTGTAGTGTGATCCCAAACTCCTTCGGCAACTAACTAAGAATATATTCTTGGGATATTTAACATTCTCCTGTCTTGTGTAGGCAGGTGAAATTTTGGATAAGACTTTACAGCCTTATGAATCACATATACCTTTCATTCTCCAGTTCTTGGTATGTAAATTTTCACATATCGTTTGTTTCTATTTATGTCGATGATTACCCGAGCTTAGCTTATCATCATGTTTCTTGCAGAGTAAAAACTAAATGATTAATGGAGTTTTAAGTAACTCTCATGTGAACACAGTGAATTTTACATAGAAGTTGCTATTCCCATGTTTAAGTATGGTACTTGGTGTTTTTGGTATGAAAATAGTTTATTGCCACATGGAGAACCTACATGTTCCTTTTCATGGTACTATTTCAAAACTAAGGAAAAAAACTCTGGTTTGCTTTTTTCCTTCCTGTCCTAGCTGACATGTGAACAGATGATTGTTTGTCAAATTGCTGATATTTTATGGTTATTTAGTTTGGATGATTGGAAGTCTGGGAGGTTAATTTTCTTTTAATGTGGAAGCACGCAAGGATTCATTGCTTGTATTACTTTGAAGTGGTTAATATGCAGTTTAAGGAAATATTAAGAAAAAGTAAATTATTCTTGTCCTTTTCTAAAAGTATTATGTAGCAACAACATAATGAGGTTAACATATATTTGCAGTCTGTCTGTATTTATTCATATATACATAGAGATACTTTTGTTAGTTATACTTGATTTATTTTCAGTAAAAAATATTAAAGTACATAATCTAATCAAGTATTATGGACATATACAATGTTATGCAAAATAAAACATAGCTTGTAGTGATCTGAATCATGCAAGCAGTTGCTGCAAATTCTGTTTTTTTTTTTTTTCTGTTACTCTGTATGGTTTCTCATCCACCACAGATTATGTGGTGTTGAAAAAAAAATATGGAATTGATCATTCTCAATTGGTACCCAAATTCGGCACCCTCTTTCTCCATGAGAAAGACTATTTTGACTCCTCCTTCCTCACAAAAACTCAATTTCTACATGATTTGATTTACAGATCGACTATAATTTGTATGGAATGGGCCATTTACATGTTTCAAAGATGAAGTTTCGTCCTCCTGTTCCAGATACTTATTCTAAGCGTAAACTTAATCACAACGGTAAACTGAGACCACCAGTAGATGACACCCCTTGCATGGATTTTCAGGTTTATGTGGTGTTTTTGCTGAGTTTTGTAGTAAGTGGATTTCTGAACCTAGGTTTTGATTCATGCTATACTGTGGTTTATTATTTAGGCAGATTTATGTGGTGATTTAAGTCCTGATACACCAATATGGACATCTTCTACGATTCCGGATGGGTGGATCTGGCCATTTTCATCTCAACCTAGTTCTTCAGCAAGGGAAGATGTTCCACTTTTCATGCGACTGAGTACCTCTGAGCTGGAAGCAGATGCTATAGCACATGGTTGTTAATTTCTAGTTCTGTGCAAGTTGATCCTATATTCCTATCCTTGGTTTTTCAGCTAACAATTATTTTTCCTTTCACGCATTTTATATGCAGATATCGTGAATCAGCAGTTCACATCATATGCACGTCTCTCTCAAACCCATTCTGACATGAAAATGGTTCAGTCACTGATACCAATATGGGAGGTTTGCTTTCAATCAGCATGTCCCCACTAAATACATACTTTAATTGAATGTTTGTTGATGATGGTTGTTTCTGTTATACTAGGAAGAATATGAGAGAAATGGAGTTACTGAGGTCATTCTTCTTGATCCTGAGAAGCCATCAGCCCAAGATGTATTGAGGAATCTGTCAGATGGAGTTGAGTTTGAAAATTTTGTGGAAGTGAGAGATAACTCAGAAACGTGGTCACTTTTAACTCCAGAATCAGTTGACTCGTTAACAGTTGTTGGAGATTCTGTTGACTCTGGGGTTCCTAACCTTGAAGGGAGCAGTCCTTTGGCTTCAAATTATCTAAAAGCAAGTGACAACTTTAGATCTATAATATCATTAGACTCACCTTCTCTGAAAGTTGACACAGCAGAAACTAACGAGATTGATGCAGCCGATCAACTACTAATGTCTGGCTCTGTTGGACCATCAACTCCAAAGGTATGGTTTCATGGTCTAATATGGTTTCAGATCTTCCATGATCTTTTGTGCTTTTTGTTTGGCGCCTTCCCTTCCACTTGAAGAGTTTGTACAGAATTATTCTGTGGACTTGTCATGGAATTTTTATTCACTCATCACTCTCTGCAACTGAGTTAATAAATATAAAAATTGATCACCTTTGCAAATGCTGACTGTAATTTATAAGAACTTTTTTACCTAAATATTAAGCAACCTAGTATCAGCTTAACGTCCTGAAATCATCGTGCTGCCTATACTCCGATTCGAATCTCATGTATTTTGTTAAATTTGACTTAGTATTATGTAGTTTGTCATAGTTTCCATGGACTCGATCTTATTTACATGAGACAGAGTATGCTCTTAGACTTTATCTTTTGGTGTTGTGATTTTCCTTTATGCTAGAACTTTAGAGGTACATTTTTAGTATTGCTGTATTTATAAAGTGTGTTTATTAGGATGAAGATGCCTTAAGGCTTTTAAAATGGCTTGCATCTTCTCAAGCTGCAGAGGATATCAACTTGGATGATGAACTCGCTCGTGAGATCATTTTGAGTCCCTTACTACCTTCAAAAGGCATTGACAAGGTGTTAGAGATAGCCAATGTGGATTATGAGAGTGAATCTCAGAAAGAGTGTCAAGACATTCTTGACTCTATTGATATGCTTGGCTATGAAGAACCAGAAGGCAGAGCTTTTATGCCTGTCTACGATGGTTCTAGCAAACGTCTACCGAATAAAGTTATACCACAAGTGGATGGCTCTAGTGATGATCTACAGTCAACTCCAGAGTCACTCAAAACAGAATATGGTAAAGGCAAGTTACATATGGAATCCCAATCGACCCCTGAGTTAGAGTCAGACTTGACCAATAACCAACGAACTAAAAAGACCTCAATGGGGTTCTTTACCTGTTTCCAGTCGAAAAATGAGCAAGGTTTCACATCCTGAGAAAAAAGAAGGCTTAGGAGCTTCTTGGATTGGGAATGAATCAGTAACACTTCCATTCGTTGATAAGGAGGATCTGAGGAGCCCTGGGCAATCTAGTGCAATAACTGAATGCTCTACACGGGATTTAATGAGGAGAAAACGTTCTAGTCGAATTGATGTCTTTGGGTCTAGGAGTCTGATGAAGGATTTGAAAGCTGAATTATGCTCAGATGCTCAGTGTGGGAGAGGGGACTGTAGTGAGGCCAAAGAGGCTCTTACTTCATCCATACATAAACCTTCAGTTAAGAATAAGGAGACCGAGTTGCACGACAGATCCACAAATTCTACTGTTGAGGAGTTCAATGAGGCTATTGATATCAAACCAACCAGTTCTTGTTTTCCTGTTTCAGGGGACTTGCATGTGTCACCCAGTAAGGATGAGATAACTGCTGAAAATCTACCAAAGAATGAGAGCTCACCATCAAAAAATATAAACAAGGAAGATGAAACTGTAAAACTAATTGGCATGACCATCACTAAGAAATCTCCAACTATAGATTGGAAAGATGAACACACCATAGGAACATCTCTACAAGGAAGATTTTCAGATGATTGCCTCCCTTTTTTTGTGAGGAATTGCCTGGACCAAGAACTTCAGGGAGTTAGCCTTGGAAAATGTGAGCATGTTGGTAATCATGAACCAACAATGGGTGTTCCTGTGCATTTTCAGAATGATGGGTCATATTTATACATGCTGACTCCTGCAGTATCACCTCCATCAACGGAATCTGTTGATAGATGGTTGTCATTTGATTGCTCTGATATGTTCAGGCAACAGATAGATCCATCATTTCCTCCAATATCCGAGGGTGATATGATGGATTCACAGGGTTCTCAGGCTGATGATGACAGCAAGTGCTCTTTGCACGATTCTGCTTCATTGTCTAATGAAAAATCTAATCTTATTCAAGAAAACTACAGCTCGGAAGGTAAGACTCTTGCTGGGACTAAGAAAAAAATAACTACTGGCTGCTCGCAAGAGACCTCTCAGTCTCAGATATCTGGTCCTGATAAAAAGATGAGGCTGACTTCATTGAGTCAAAGTGGTTTTCGAGATCCAGCTAGTGTTGGTCAAGGGCAGCAGTTAACGCTCCTTAGCATAGAGGTCCAGGCTGAATCCAGAGGAGATTCAAGACCCGACCCTCGATTCGATGCCGTCAATGTCATTGTTCTTGTTCTTCAAGAGGATGATGAATCTATGCTTGAAACTTATGTTCTTCTACACTCTGATTCTGCTTATGTGGAAAGGGACCTCGATGCAATTTCTGACTCGAAGGTGTTTGTTTTTATGGAAGAACTACAAATGTTTAATCATTTTACAAAGCTCGTACAAGCTTCAGATCCAGATATTCTAATGGGCTGGGATGTTCAAAGCGGTTCCCTTGGATTTTTGGCAGAAAGGGCTGCACATCTTGGCATCGGTTTGCTGAATAATATATCAAGAACACCATCTCAAGTCACTGTAGCTCCTGGAGATTCTGAAGCTTCTGGAAAACTGATGGTTAATGAACTATTTTCTGAAGCAGTAAATCTTGAAAACACGTTTATTGAGGATGAGTGGGGCCGAACACATGCCAGTGGTGTTCATGTAACTGGTAGAATTGTGCTGAATATTTGGAGACTGATGCGTAGTGAAGTTAAACTTAATATGTACACAGTTGAAGCAGTTGTTGAAACAGTTCTGAGGCGAAAAGTCCCTTATATCCCTTGGAAAGTACTAACAAAGTGGTTTTCAAGTGGCCGTGGACGAGCAAGATATAGATCTATTAACTACACAAAAGAGAGAGCGAAGCTGAATCTGCAGATTATGAATCAGCTCGATATGATTAACCGAACATCAGAACTTGCTCGAGTATTTGGCATTGATTTCTTTTCAGTACTGTCTCGAGGTTCACAGTATCGGGTGGAGTCAATGTTTCTGCGATTAGCACATACACAGAACTATCTTGCCATATCCCCTGGAAGCCAACAGGTTGCCAATCAACCAGCAATGGAATGCTTACCTCTTGTTATGGAGCCAGAATCTAAATTTTATGCCGACCCTGTTATTGTTTTGGATTTTCAGTCTCTGTATCCATCAATGGTGATTGCTTATAACCTTTGTTTTTGTACATGCCTGGGAAAGATTAGACCTCCAAGGGAACACACTCTTGGCGTCAGTTCATATTCACCAGATTTAAGTAATTTACGCAAGTTCAAACATGAATTACTGGTGGCTCCTAATGGTGTTGTCTATGCTCCTTCTAAAGTTAGGAAAGGGATACTACCTAGGCTGTTAGAAGAGATATTATCAACCAGAATCATGGTGAAACAAGCAATGAAAAAGTTAGCACCGAATCAAATAGTTCTTCACCGGATATTGAATGCTCGACAACTTGCATTGAAGCTCATTGCAAATGTTACTTATGGATATACAGCTGCTGGGTTTAGTGGACGCATGCCTTGTGCTGAGCTTGCCGACAGTATTGTGCAGTGTGGCCGTAGAACTCTGGAAGCTGCAATTTCTTTCGTGAACTCAAATGACAAGTGGAAAGCTAGAGTTATTTATGGTGATACTGACAGGTTTGTACTTGCATCGCATTACTGTTTCTGTTTGGCTGTATAGGCCACATAATCCTGCATGATTGTTAGATAAATCTTGTAATATCTGGACATCTGCATCCAGTTTTTTATGGGACTGAGAAATTCTCATTTTCATTGGTTCAGTATGTTTGTACTTCTTAAAGGTCGTTCTCTCCAAGAGGCTTTCACTGTTGGACAAGAAATTGCGTCAGAAATAACAAAAATGAATCCAAGTCCTGTCACATTAAAAATGGAGAAAGTATACTACCCTTGCTTCCTCCTCACAAAGAAGCGCTACGTTGGCTATAGTTACGAGAGTCCTGATCAGGTCAGGCCAACATTTGATGCTAAGGGTATTGAAACAATTAGAAGGGATACATGTGTTGCTGTATCTAAAACTATGGAGCAGTCATTAAAGATTTTCTTTGAAAGTCAGGATATTGATAAGGTGAGGAGACCTCTCTCTTTCTCTTTCACCCTGAGTGCAAGCCCTTCCTTTAATATTTTTTTTTTTTTCCTTATTTTGCTGGATCAGGTTAAAACCTATGTGGTGCGTCAGTGGACAAAGATAATATCTGGGAGGGTCTCTCTTCAGGACTTTGTTTTTGCAAAGGAGGTTCGCTTTGGGAACTTATGCTGCACGTGCTTCTTCACTTCCACCAGCTGCAATTGTAGCAACTAAAGCAATGCGAAACGACCCCCGAGCAGAACCTCGGTATGCTGAGCGGGTACCTTATGTCGTGATTCATGGTGAACCCGGGGCACGTTTGGTGGATATGGTGGTGGACCCACTTGAACTTTTGGCTCTGAATTCCCCTTTCAGATTAAATGATATTTATTACATTAGGAAACAGATAATGCCAGCCCTGCAGAGAGTGTTTGGGCTTGTTGGAGCTGATCTGAACCAGTGGTTTCTGGACATGCCTAGGCCAGCACGTGAAGCTGTTGGAAAACGTCACTCCTATGTACCAAATCCACAGAGGACGAGAATTGACTATTACTATGTATCAAAGCATTGTGTCCTTTGTGGTGACTTAGTTCAGGGGTCAACCCATCTGTGTCATAATTGTTGTAAGAATGAAACAACTGTTGCTATAGCCTTGACGGGAAGAACTTCAAAACTGGAAAAGGATATCCAACATCTTGCTGCTGTAAGTATTATGCTGATGCTGTGTAAATATTTCTCAGTAATACGTAATTTCTCGTGCTCTTAATGGGAAGATCGAAGTCGAACAGGTGAATTGATTTGTGTGTTTGTTATGATGTGCAGATATGTCGTCATTGTGGGGGTGGTGATTGGATTATCGAACCTGGAGTGAAGTGCACTTCACTAGCATGCTCAGTTTTTTATGAGAGAATGAAAGTTCAAAAAGAATTGCAGTCACTATCTCAAATTGCTACAAGAACTGGACATTACCCAAAATGCATGATAGAGTGGTTTTAACTCTTTTTAAACTCTGTATAAATGTGATTCATGTATCATAATTGTATTTTAAACTCTGTATAAATGTACACACACGCACACATACACACATATATATTAATTCACCAAATCTCTAAAGGTGAAGAACTGTATATTCACTAGTTTAATTTTGCAATTCTACGTTGAAACTAACTTTTTTGTTTTTTTGATTTTTAACTTTTTTCACATATTTATTTTCAAGTTTAAGAAACTCACAATTAACATTTATTAATGTCTTTAATGTCTACAAATTATTAACGTATCTATCAATTTTATTTTCTGAATGTTGAAATTATATACTTTAACTAAACAAAAATTTTTTAAAATTAATTTGAAGTATATAATAGAATAGAAAATGAAATAAATTGTATAGCGTCGGAATTCATAACATACGGCCATATAGATTTCCCTAATTATTTTAAAAAATTATGTACGACGGAATTCGAGTAAATAGTGCTACTTTTGCATTAGATTGGTGGGCTTCGATTTTATATGTTCAAAAAAATTTATGTGAATTAGAGTTTAAAATCATCCAAAATATTTATATATAAAAAATCATGTTAAAATTTGAACTCTAATTCTTTATCATATTTTCACAGAAAGAACATTCCAATCGCAAAATCATCCAAAATATTACTTTTATTTTTTTAAATTTCTCGACTTTATACCTAGTAAGATTACCTTTCGTTTGTTTGCAATCTTATATTCACGTTTGAAAAAATTTAAACGGAAAAATTTCTCCAAAAACAATTTATTGGGATAAATATAGTTTTTAATAAAATAAAATCGTCTTCCCGCACAAGATTTCGGTCCCAGCAAAAATTCCTATAAATTCGATCTTGACAAAAACTTAACTCGATCTTGATAAAAGATTTTGTGAACCTGAATTTAATTGAACTCTTTCTTTAAAATATTACTGTCCTATATACTAACTAGCACTATTAAAAACACATATATATGATAGGAATAATATATATGTATAATAATAACGTTTGACAGAAAGTGCTGATGTGAATTTGGATTTACAGAGATCTAAACTCGTCTTGATAAAAAAAAATTATGAACTTGATGTTGACAAAAACAGTGAATTTGAAATTTAAATTTTTATATACAAAACTGTTCATTTTCAAAAATTATTGACATTTAAAGGGTCAAAATAAAAAAATATTATACCAATAGTTGAGAAGCGTAGGTATTCTTTTTGTATTTTTGTTGGTTTTGTCCTCTGGCAGGGTTTAAGCCCCTCCGTCTGTCCACCCCTTCTTCTTTCCCTCTCTTTCTTTCTATGAAGGGGTTTTAGTTTCAATTTGGGAGAAATGGCACTCTCTCATCTTCTTCTCGGCCGCCTGAAATGCTCCAAACCTCTCTCAATATGTCTCCTCTCCCAAATTCCAAAACCAATGGATTTCTCTTCAATCGCCGCTGCTGCACCTGACTCCTCTCACCAATCGTCGCCCACACCCAAACCTACTTCACTCTCCGCTCGCATGAGCTTTCTCTTCGAGCAAATGGATGAAATTGATAAAAATCGTGAAGAAAAGGACCAAACGCTCCAGCGAATTCGCACGTGGCGTGAATCGAAGAAGCATAATGATAGCCAGAGCGCCGACCCGGGTCCCGACCCGTCGGCGGGTGATTCGATGGATAGATTGAAGTTGGAACTGGAGAAAAGCGAAGAGTTTTTGGGGAAAAGTGATGTGAAGAAAGAGGTGGAGTTGGTGCACCCGTGGCCTGAGTGGATAGAGTTTATGGAGAGGCTGCTGCAGCAGAATTACTTTGACCAGAGGAGGAAAGACGAGGATCGTATGATGGAAGGTCTTGGCTTTGATGTGTCGGAGGCTAAGACGCAGGAGGATAAACGGCTCGATTTTGCGCGGGATTTCAAGACTGTGGAGACTGCTGTGGTCAATTTCGGTCGCGATCGCTTTGACATCTTGAGGTAATGTTTTGAATGGATTGTATGTGTTTGTTTGTTTCTGTATGATTGGATTTATACTGATGGAACTTTTGCTGATGGTGAGAACACGTTGCTGAAGGCTTAACTGGAAAATTGCTGCATATGTTATGATTGGAAATAATGTGGTGTTTTATCTATGTTATTATTGGTTTGCGATAAATTTCCTTATAAACTCCAGAAAAAATACATTATGAGCTGGGTTGGGGGGCATTTAGTTTGAGGTTTTTAGGTTCTATCTTAGTATTGATTACATTTTAGGGTAGAATGAAATAGAGACTAGCAATCTGGATTTTTTTGGCCTCATATATTGTTTGATCTCTTACAGGTAAGAGCAGTTCTAGGGTTTAGGCTTAGAATTGCTTTTCATAAACACACAGGATGTGCATATCCATTATATTTCAACAATATGCTGGAATTTTGAATTGCTATCTGCGTATCTCATTCATGGAATAACATTATGGAGAAGGAAAAAAAAAAGGAAAGTAGGCATATCAGTTCAAAATTGATTTTAGAAGTGGCTCATGCTTCTTATTCATCTATGGGTACTCTGATTTTTACCCTATGAGCATATCTGCTACAGCAGAAGCTCTATGGGAAAAATATTCTGCTTTCTTGTACCTCGTGTCTGACTGCTCATTCTACATTATACTAGAAGTTTGTCTCTACAATCATTCTTGCTTCATGGATGGTGCAATTTTGGTAACTTTCTTTTAGAAGTCCCCCTTTGTACTTTGTGTGACTTGCTTAGAACTCAATTATTTCAGGTCATTGTCAAGACAGGATCTTCAAATATTGGTTGGTTACGGATGCTTAAGTGCAGACAAAAAGGTGGTCTTTTCCTCAAAATTGTTAAGAAAACTTGTTCATCTGGATGAAGGAGATGTAAGCTTCAAGAAACCTTCTTATTCTATAAGTTTGTTTATTATTGGGTTGAGGACAAATTATGAAGTAGGATAACTTTATTGAGATTAATCATCATAGTGTCATTGAAGAAGAATTATAAAACGAGTTTAGATTTGTCATGTTACCGAAGGCACCTTTATTTAGGGTAGTTTTGTTGCTTATGTTGATGGAAGATGTAGGCATTTTACGTTGTAGTACATGAACTAATTTCAATTTTCAAGTAGTGTAGAAGTCATAAAAACGCAGAAAATTCTAACATATAATTTCTTATTATCTACTTTAGGGACAGTCTTAAAGGAAGGAGGTTGCTATAATTTCTGTTGATATACCTTCGGGGTAGTTTCTATCATATCCTATAAATAATTTACCACAAATTCTAGTAGCAAATTAGCAGTAGGGGCAAACAACAGGTTAAATAAATTGACACTAATTAAATAAATCTCCCAAACAATTGTGATATCAATAAGTCAGTAAATTCTGATTAACAACTCCATTTTATATTCTATTTTATGTACCAGGTTTGTAGTTCCTGCAGTCTGAGGACCTCTTGTGAAAAAGCATATCTGCTCACAAATAAAGAGGATGAAGCACGAACAATGGATGTCATGCGTATCCTACTTGATTATGGGTTTGATCCAGTTGCTGGATCAGTTGCAAATAAATCCGTTTTGAAAAATAAATCTGTGAAGACTGTTGTTCGGAAATTGCTCCATGAGGTAGTCAAGCTGAGTGCAGTTCCAATAGATCCAAACCTGACCCCTCCTGTTTATAAAAGGCCGCCACCAAAGGTGAAGCAACCACCTCCTCCTCCAAAGAGAAGAGTTGGACGCAATGACATTGAAATGAAAAAGGGTGACTGGCTTTGTCAAAAGTAGGTTTTATAACCTCTTATTCTATTTTTATTTGTCAAATATGTCATCTATCACTTAAGCACTCCATTCTTATTTTGCTTATTTTTATTTATTTTCTCAGGTGTGATTTCATGAACTTTGCAAAAAATACTGTGTGCCTGCAGTGTGATGCTAAGCGTCCTAAGAGACAGTTGCTTCCAGGAGAATGGGAATGCCCCCAGTATGTCTCTCCCTTTCTCCCTCTCTCATACACACGAAAACACACACATACAAACACACATGCGCTTGTGGTTGTTCCCGGTTAGAACAAAATTAAGTCTTGATAGCTGTACCTTGTAAATATGTTTTTCACAGATACATTAAAATGCAGAGGGTCCTGTTTTGTTTATTTTTTAGGAAATTTTAGTGGACAAAGCTTTCTAATTTGCAGTTTGGTTTATGGCAAAATCTTATGTAAACCATTTTAACCGTACACCTTGTTTGCATCTTTTTTAAACAGTATTTGTTGTTTTATTTAAAAGTATTAGTATTAGTATTAGTTGTTTTACTATAAAGTGATATTTGCGAACCAATTGCATGGTAAAAGTGTTTCACATAGGATCAACTCCTGGCTTATTGGTTTGATTTGATTCTTTGTATAGGTGCAATTTCCTAAATTATAGAAGAAACACAGTATGTTTTCATTGTGAACACAAGCGCCCACCTGATACATATGCTGATTCTCCGTCTCAATTTTCGGAGAAGCAACGAGGTCCCCTAAACAGGATGGAGAGAACACCCAGCAGGAGAGATGTCTCTGACGCATGGAATTTTGATTTTGATGATAATGAATCTGATGGAGCTGATGTTGCTGCCTTTGAGTATGCAGATTCTAAGAAACTGGATGAAGATTTCCCTCCTAGCCACCAAGCTTTTGGTGGAAGTTCTAGAGGACATGAAGATGGTTTCGAAAGAAGCAACAGACCTCCAAAGGGGTTTGAAAAGGAGTATCCTGATTCCAGTTCCACGAAGCCCGGTGTGGGATTCAACGATTTTGATGAAGAAGATGATGATGATGTTGACAGTTATGAGTTAGTTGCCCAAAATGAAATGCCCAAGACTTCTCGAATAGATTTCTCAGAGCTCGAAGCTGACACAGAATCTGAAGATGTAGAAAGCACTGAAGACAACTGGCAGGCTCGTGGAAAAACTAAATTCCCTAGAAACAGCAGGAAGCAAATGGCTCGTAAAACATTCTCTGGTTCCGAAGATGATGACGTGGGCTTTGATACTGACGATGACCTTCCTATTCACCCGAAATGGAAATCAAGTCACGTGGCTAACCCAAATCAGCAAAATAGAGGTAGAGATGCTTTGGCATTTGGTTCGGATAATGACCTTGGGTCCAGCTCAGGCTCTGATGATGAAACGATAAGATCTAGAAGCAAAGGAAATAGAGGGGGCTCCAATGGAATGGACCGTGGAAGAAGGGGAGGGAGATCCAATTATAATGCATCTTTTTCAGAAGGAGATTCTGATGATGAGATGATGAGGCCCAAAAGTAGAGGAAATATAAGGGGCTCTAACTTAATGGGGCCGTGGAAGAGGAGGAAGATCCAATTTCAATGCATCTTTTTCAGAAGGAGATTCTGATGTTGAGAAGATGAGGCCCAAAAGCAGAGGAAATAGAAACGAAATGGGCCGTGGAAGAGGAGGAAGATCCAGTTATAATGCATCTTTTTCAGAAGGAGATTCTGATGATGAAATGATGAGGCCCAAAAGCAGAGGAAATAGAAACGAAATGGGCCGTGGAAGAGGAGGAAGATCCAATTTCAAATCATCTTATTCTGACGAGGACGAAACAATGAGATCCAAAAGCAAAGGTAATAGAAACGATGTGGGTCGTGGAAGAGGAGGAAGATCCAATTTCAAATCATCTTATTCTGATGAGGACGAAACAATGAGATCCAAAAGCAGGGAAAATAGAAGGGGTGGCGGCTTTAATGGAATGGAGCGCGGAAGAGGAGGAGGAAGATCCAATTTCAAAGCATCTTTTTCAGACAGAGATTATGATGATGAGAGAGGAGGTCGAAACGGGCCAAGAAAAGGATCCCGGGGTGGCAGGAACAATGATTTTGATAGATCGTCATCTGGGCGAAAGAAGTTTAATGGTAGTAGAGGCGGCCGAGAGGACTCTTTTAAGAATGAAGAATGATAGACAAGGTGGTTCATTTGGTAAGAGAGGAGGAAGATCCAACAATTTTGATAGTGGATCAGGAAGTTATGAGGTTGATGAAAGACAAGAAAGACCAAGGAATAATGTGAGGTGATTCTCGGAATTGATTCACCAAGGTCACCTCTTTTACTGTTTCAAATATATCTTTTCTATATTCCAAGTAATCCCCTGTTTTCTGGATTATTTGTACTCTTTTTTTAAAGTTAAAAGTAATTTACCATCTCTCTTTCTGGCCTAACCTGCTATACATACATTGGACATATATGGTACCCTTTCCGAAGAAAAAAGTTATAGCCTTCAGTATAAAGAGTTTCGTGTTCAACATTGCCCATATTTTTCCTCGTAAAGACAATTTTTCATAACATATTCTGGAAATATGGTAATGACCGAATTACGGTTGAATAAGTACACAATAATTTATATTAAATGTCGTTTTGGACGTTGAGTTTTATTTCAAATTAATTTTTATTTAGCTAAGTTGTTTTATTAAAGGCTTAATTGCTAATAAAATTACAAAAATTGCAATTTAATTTTTATTTAGCTAAGTTGTTTTATTAAATGATAGATCAAAATTCAAAACAATATTGTTGAGACATAATATCGTGATAGTTTTTTATTTTGAGAAAAATATCATATTAGTTACTACTTTTTTTTAAGTGTAAATATGATATAATTTGAATTTATATATCTTTCTTTCTTATGACAGAATTTATAATTTGAACTCCATCTTATGCACTTGAATAAATGTATGATCATAAGTATAAATGCATCCTGATCAATTGCCAAGCAAAAACAATCATAATCAAGAAAGATGATGCCGTAGACTGTAACTAATTGAGCTTAGAATATATCATTGCAATTTTCTGTATAATGCAATCTGCGAGTGAGAGAGAACGTTAAACTCTGTTTCCATGGCTGGCTTCAAACTCTTCACATCCACTGGTTTTCTCCTAAAAGTCCTCCATTCTCATGGCAGATACTTGAATAAAACAATTTCTCTGTTTCCATGGCTGGCTTCAAACTATTCACATCCACTGGTTTTCTCCTAAAAGTCCTCCATTCTCATGGCAGATACCTGAATAAAACAACTTTAATAGCCGAATATTTCTTGAAAAAAAACAACTGATTACAGTATTCAATTTTGTTTGATATTATTGCAGTATAAACTATATTAAACTACAAATCCAAGATATTTTTATTAACCAATCAATGAGCTGAGCATCCAGCAAATATCAAATTAACCAAGTGAATCATACCTGATTTACCATAGAGTTTATATGCTCAGCAGTTTGCTTTTCAGAGAGTTTATCTGCATATTTCTCCAACATCTGTGAGTGTATAACCTATCAAAAGAAACAGACACAAACTGATAAATCTCAAATGTTCTACTTTTGCCAACTGAAAATATATGATGAAATAAATTCTGAGTAATTACTTGTAGTAACCTCTCCACAGATTCCTGGTGCAAGAACTTAGTAGCTCTTCTTTTCTCCTCAAGTTTGCAGTACTCAACCTACACCATCTCCCCACAAAAACCATTTATAATCAGCAAGAATTAGAAAAGGGAAAATGAATATACATGGGAACTATAAAATAAGAAATATAATTTCATAATGAATACATGCTATATAGTTATAGGCGAGAGAAAGAAAACAGAACACCTTAAGCACATATTCAGCCGATGAAAGGATCGGGTACCAATTTGTGGCCAATCGAGAGTAGTGAGTGGCAGCATCTGCAAGTATTGTCTCAAACATTGCATAGTAAAATCTATTTCCCCCTAATCCAGATTCTGCAAAAAATCTGGCAAAGCCTTGTAGCAAGTCCTGATCAATTGGTACCATGTGGCGATCTTGATTTATCTGCAAGTGTCGACAAACAAAGCCTAGATTCAAAACGATACTTTAGGGGCCCTGGACGTCATATTATTAAAACAAACTTATAGTTGATATTTGAGGGACTTTTTTAAGACAAATGAAAATATACTTTAGGGACATACCGAAACAAAGCATAATACTCTAGAGACCTGATAATGCATTTTGTCAATAAAGAGTGAATTATGCAGGTCAGTTCAACATACCAGGAGCACTGTTGCATCTGTCAATCTTTGGTGCAAAACATTGGATACCTGAATCATGGAATGAGAGTATAACACAAATAAAAAGATGGAATTATTCTTGAGAAGATGCAAAAGTTTCATGCAAAGAATGAACCTACTCCACAACTAGAATCACCTACCAGATCATGAAAACAGCAGATTGCCATATCAATAAGTGGCGGAACTCCTATTCGATCAAGAGTACCACGATCAAGGTACTGAAAAAATCCTTTGAGACAATTTGACATGGTCTTGTAATTGGTCCAAAGACGCAGAAAATCTCTTAGAAGAGGGACACCAATTTTATCCAGCACAGATGGTAAAACCTAGAATTAGCACAAGACAAAGCAAATATTCCCATGAATATGAAGAACAGTTATGTAGATGCTAGAGAATTAACATATTTACAGCAAATGAGCAGGATGGACAAATAAGCTTATAGGCTCTGATTAGACCTTGAAAACAGTACCAACATTATATTCTGCTTCATAGTAAACCATGCATGACAAACTTAAGGTTGAGTTTGGACTGATGATTTTGAAATCCAATCACATATTAGCCCAGATTTGGATGAAGTTTTTTGCATACTTTATAGTGTCTATGGATTCATTTACATTTTAGCAATAAAAAATGTTAAAGGGACTGGTCTCAAGTTTCTTGGAACCTAAACCCCGATTTCCAATATGATTTTATTGCCACGACAACAACATTAGTATGTTTAGCACTTTGAGCACACAAAAGATGATTATCAACTAAAGACACATAATATTGTTTTTATATCTTTCAAACAAGGACTCAGTTCAGTGTGATACCTTAGAAACAATACTCTCTTCCAGAGCTCTCTTAAATCCATCCCGGAGCTTAATTTGATTTGACAAAGAACAACTACAAAGGTAATATACACAGCTGGATGAAGTTAAGGACATTATTTCTTTGAAAGAAAGTAATAATATAAAATATTTGATTGGACATGATATCACAACAAACATTTTGTAGTGATTCTTAACCA
>JBBCBC010000278.1:0-39112 GCA_037126765.1 Stenogyne calaminthoides | reverse complement strand
ATAACTAAAAACCTTATGTATACCATACCATTCCTTAGAAAGGAAAGTGTGAACCGAATGCACCAAAAGGTTGAAATGAAATATCTGTGGATGCCTTCTCTCCTTTTGTGATTGAATAGAGAAAGAACCAATGAGGCCCTATCGATTAGTATTACACAGAAGAAATCAGGACAACGAGTATCTACTGTCCTCAAAGATGCTCTAATACTTTAGAAAATCGCAAATTGTCAGTACATTTATTCTTTAGAAAACGTATGCCGAATGAACTCCATCTGCTACAGCTGCACTTTGTCGTATTCCAACAAGTCTTGATACGCCAAGCCTCACAACATTTAATATTTAGCAAGACCGCAATGTAGTATTCAAGTCGTTCTCCAACCACCTCTGCAATGTACTATACAAGTACAATAAAGCGTAACTATTGTCCTCAAACAAGTTCCAAAACTTAAGGAAAAAAAAATTAATACACTATTCCTTAGAAACATAGGCCGAATGAACTCCATCCGCCTCTGGTGCACTTTCGTCGTTTCCCAACAGCTCCTGATACGCCATGTCAAACAACAGTTCGTATTCAGCTTGACCGCAACAACTTACTAGTCGTTTCCCAACAGCTCCTGATACGCCATGTCAAACAACAGTTCGTATTCAGCTTGACCGCAACAACTTACTACTCAAGTCGTTCTCCAACCTTATCTGCGACACCAACGACGTTCAAGATAGGCCTCTATTCATCCTATTGTAAAACAAAACTAATAGAACAAAAAATTGGACTCGTTTAAGTATACTTAAAACCATAAGTAGGATAAAGAGTATTTGTTGTCCTCAATGATGCTCCAAAACTTAAGATAGACAAAAAATTACATATACCGTACCATTTCGTAGAAAGGAATGTTAGACCGGAGCAACCATAAGTAGGATAACAAATATTTAATGTTTTAAAAGATGCTCCAAAACTTAATAAAATAAAAGTAGTCCAGCATACTGATCCTTAGAATGCATAGGCCGAATGAACTCCATCTGTTGCAGCTGCACTTTTGCCATTCCCAACAGCTCCTGATACGCCAAGCCACACAACAGTTCGTATTCAGCAAGACAGCAACAACGTACTACACAAGTCGTTCTCCAACCACATCTGCAAACATCTGCGACACCAACGACGTTCAAGATAGGCCACTATTCGTCCTATTGTAAAACAAAACTAATGGAACAAAAAATCGGACTCGTTTAAACATACTTAAAACCACGATGCTCCAAAACTTAAGATAGCCGAAAAATTACGTTACCGGACCATTTCGTAGAAAGAAATGTGAGACCCAAGCAACCATAAGTAGGATAAGGAATATTTAATGTTTTCAAAGATGCTACAAAACTTAAGGAAATAGAAGTAGGATTAAGAGTATCAATTGTCTTTAATGATGCTCCAAAACTTAAGATTATCGAAAAAATTACATATACAGTACCATTTCTTGAAAGGAAAGTGTGAACCGAAAAATCATAAGTAGGATAAAGATTATCTATTGCCCCCAAAAAGATGCTCAACTTAAGGAAATAAAAGTAGTCTAGTATACTAATCCTTAGAAAGCAAGGCCGAATGAACTCCATCTGTTGCAGCTGCACTTTTCCAACCCACAACAGTTCAGATCATGCAAAACATCTGCAAAATCCCAATCCTAGGTGATATCAACATCATCCAAAATATGCCGTTTGCCTGCACAGCTCTAAAATTTCCTAACTCCTTCTATTCAACCACAAACAATCTGTATTCTGCAAGACCGCAACAACGCACTACTCGAAATCATTCACTGACCACATCTGCAGCCATACGTGAACAAAGGCCAAAATTAACATCGCCCAAGGTACACCACAACCCCGTAAGATTAAATAACAAAACTAATGGAACAAAAAAAATAAGACTCATTAAAACATACTTAAAACCATAAGTAGGATAAAGATTATATGTTGTCCTCAATGATGATCCAAAACTTAAGATAACCAAACACTTACGATACCATACCATTCCTTCAAAAAAGGAAAGTGTGAACAAAAACCATAAGTAGGATAACGAGTATCTATTGTCCTCAAAGATGCTCCAAAACTTTAAAAATCGAAGTGCTTCATAACTTAAGATAAACGAAACCTTATGTATACCATACCAGTCCTTAGAAATGAAAGTGTGTACCGAAAACCATATATAGGACAACGAGTATCTACTGTCCTCAAAGATGCTCTAATACTTTAGAAAATCGAAAAATTGTCAGTACATTTATTCTTTAGAAAACCTAGGCCGAATGAACTCCATCTGCTACAGCTGCACTTCGTCGTATTCCAACAAGTCTTGATACGCCAAGCCTCACAACATTTAATATTTAGCAAGACTGCAATATAGTATTCAAGTCGTTCTCCAACCACCTCTGCAATGTACTATACAAGTACGATAAAGCGTAACTATTGTCCTCAAACAAAAAATTAACTGTATTCCTTAGAAACATAGGCCAAATGAACTCCATCTGCCGCTGGTGCACTTTCGTCGTTTCCCAACAGCTCCTGATACGCCAAGTCACACTACTGTTCGTATTCAGCTTGACCTCAACAACTTACTACTCAAGTCGTTCTCCAACCACATCTTCAAACATCTGCGACACCAACGACGCTCAAGATAGGCCACTATTAGGATGTAAAACAAAACTAATGGAACAAAAAATCGGACTCAATTAAACATACTTAAAACCATAAGTAGGATAAAGAGTATTTGTTGTCCTCAATGATACTCCAAACCTTAAGATGGCCGAAAAATTACGTATACCGTACCATTTCGAAGAAAGGAATTTGAGACCCGAGCAATCATAAGTAGGATAACAAATATTTGATGTTTTAAAGGATGCTCCAAAACTTAAGAAAATAAAAGTAGTCTAGCATAATGATCCTTAGAATGCATAGGCCCAATAAACTCCATCTGTTGCAGCTGCACTTTCGCCGTTCCCAACAGCTCCTGATACGCCAAGCCACACAACAGTTCGTATTCAGCAAGACCGCAACAACGTACTACACAAGTCATTGTCCAAGATAGGCCATAATTTGTTCCATTGTGCTGCAGCTGCACTTTCATCGTTTCTCAACAGCTCCTGATATGCTAAGCCACACAACAGTCTGTATTCAGCTACACCGCAACAACGTACTACTCGAGTCATTCTCTGACCACATCTGCAGCCATATGTGAACCAAGGCGAAGTTACCATCGTCCAGGTACGCCACAACCCGTCCCATTAAATAACAAAACTAATGGAACAAAATATAAGAGTCATTAAAACATACTTAAAACCTAAAGAGTATATGTTGTCCTCAATGATGCTCTATAACTTAAGATAACCGAAAAACTTACGTATGCCATACCATTCCTTGGAAAAGAAAGTGAACCGAAAACCATAAGTAGGATAACAAGTATCTATTGTCCTCAAAGATGCTCCAAAACTTTAGAAAATCGAAAGTGCTCCATTACTTAAGATAACCAAAAAACTTACCGTGCCATTCCTTAGAAAGGAAGTCCGAACCGAAAACCATAAGTAGGATAATGGGTATCTACTGTTCTCAAAGATGCTCCAATACTTTAGAAAATTGAAAAAATTTCAGTACATTTATTCTTAGAAAACCTAGGCTGAATGAACTCCATCTACTGCAGATGCTCCAAAACTTAAGAAAATGAAAGTAATCTAGTATACTAATCCTTAGAAAGCATAGGCCGAATGAACTCCATCTGTTGCAGCTGCACTTTCACCGCTCCCAACAGCTCCTGGTATGCCAAGCCACACAACAGTTCGTATTCAGCAAGACTGCAACAAAACGTACTACTCAAGTCATTGCCAAACCACATCTGCAAAAATCTGCAACCCAGGTGATATCTACGTCGTCCAAGATAGGCCATAATTCGTCACATTGTGCTGCAGCTGCACTTTCGTCGTTTACCAACAGCTCCTAATATGCTAAGCCACACAACAGTCTGTATTTAGCAAGACCGCAACAACGTACTACTCGAGTCATTCTCTGACCACATCTGCAACCATAAGTAGGAACAAAATGTAAGACTCGTTAAAACACACTTAAAACCATAAGTAGGATAAAGAGTATATGTTATCCTCAATGATGCTCCATAACTTAAGAGTTAATTATGTTTACATATTCAGCATTTGGAAGCTAAAGTCGTGTGGTGGTTACATTTTTCAAACTTGCATGGGAAAAAGGTGTAATTTGAGAAATATTAGCCGCTGGTAATCTTTTTTGGTTTCATTTAATTCCTGATTATCTGTAGGATCGCTGGTCTTTATTTGCTATGTTTTGTTGTGCTGTACAAGGGGCTGGATAAGTTAGGCATAGAAAGGTTTTCAGGTGCCAAATCATCATCTCATATCCTCATTTTCAAAGTTATTTTCTTAAGCCTACATTAAAATATTGTCATAATCAGTTGTTATGTGAGTAGAAAACTCGTGTATTCTGATGAAGAATGGGATACTTCCTATCAGGCTATCCCTTTATATTACTGCTACAAGGTGAGAAAGTCTGATATTTTTTCATTAATTATATAACAGATCTTAGTAGGTCTCTGTTTCCCCCACACGATTAATTGTTATTTCCAATGTAGTTAGCGTAAAATCATTCCGGAGCAGGGAAAAAGATTATATAATATTGTCTTCATCCAAGTGAGTTCTCAAACCTTTTCCTCACATCTACTTGCTGCAGTACAATTTTCATCTCTTATTACAAGATATTTGATTAAGTTATATCTTGTTTCTCTTTGTTGCCATTATTCAAAAACATGTTTTTTTTTTAATGAATAATTATTTACATGAATAGTTCCTTCAATCTATGACTATTATTTGGTTATTTTGTGGATTTTCTCACAAATCTAGTGCATCCTGAAATCTGTGGAATATCTCATAATATTCTGCTTTAGTTTTGGTTCTGTAGAAACATGAATGCTCGGTTGAAGAGCTCTAAATAATCTAAAGCAGAGCATGGTTCAGTTTCAGAAGCCCGAAAAGGTATAACAACGTTTAAGTTACTAATGTTTTCCAATTTTCTCTTGACAAACATTTCATATATATATATAGGGGCGCTTTGATGTATATTGCCTATGTGTTTCAGATATACAATGAGAGAGAACTTTTCTATGGTGGACTAAGAATTGTTGTCAAATATATTTTTGGATCTGTGGGCTGAAGCCCAAATTCAGGTAGGATGGGCCCTCGCTCAAGAGGTATGTCATCCGTGTTAATTTCATATATAAATGGATGTCCAACTTGTGAGTTAATCATGAACTTGACTTGATTCTTTGTTATATGCTTGTATGATCTGTAGTGTTTGGACATTTCTCTGGTGTTTGTTCTTGCTTGCAAATATCATGGTGATGCATAAATACTGTGTTTATGCAATTGTGGTGGTGTTGGACATTTATTTAGTGTTCTATTCTTGATTGAAATTATCTTTCTTATGCTTAAGTACTTTGCTAATTGTAGTGAGGCTGGTTATTGGACTTTCATCTGGTGTTTTATTCTTCTTGCTTGCAAATATCTTAGTTATGCTTGGATTCTCTGTTAATGCCCTGTAAGACTGGTTCTGGACATTTTTTTTTTTTGTGTTTTGAGTAGAAATAGGTTATTTTTTCTTTACGTGTGCATGGGATTGTTGAAAACGATAATCCCAACATGGGAATGTGAACGACCCAATTTTATCTCTGGTCTTTGGTTCTTGCTTGCAAATATCTTAGTGATTCTTGAGCATTGTGTTGATGACCAGTGTGGCTGGTTATGGATGTTTTTTACGGTGTGGTTCGTGGCTTGTAAATATCTTTTTTTGATGCTTGAATACTATGTTGAGTGACCCTTGTTTTGGACATTTTTTTTGGTGTTATGTTCTTCCTTGAAAGTATCTTGGTTTTGCTTGAATACTATGTTGATTGCCAAAGGCTTTGGTTTTTGGACATTTCTTTAATATGTTCTATTCTTGCTTTCAAATATCTTGGTGATGTTTTAATCTTTGTTTATGTGCCACGAGGCTTTTTGGACATTTTGTCGATGATTTTTTTTTGCATGCAAATATCTTGGTGATGCATTAATTCTCTTGTTTATGCCCCGTGGTGGTGTTGGAAATTTTTTTAGTGTTTTTCTTGTTTGAAATTATTTTTTTCTTTGCTTGAGTACTTTTTTCTAATGTGAAATATCATGGACTTTTGGTTCTTGTTTTATTCTTCATGATTATTCTTGGTTATGCTTGATTATCTGGTGATGGAAATTTATTTAGGATGTTTTTTTTCTTTTTGAGTTGAAATAGGTTTTTTTTTGAATACTATGTTGAGTGACCCTTTTTAGGACAATTTTTCTCTGTTCTTTCTTCCTTGAAAATATCTTGGTTTTCCTTGAATACTGTGTTCATGACCGGTGTTTTTGGATTCTTTCTGGTGTGGTTCTTGCTTGTAAATATCTTTTGATGTTTTAATACTCTGCTTTTGCCCCGTGGGGTTGGTTTTGGACATTTTTTTTGATTTATTTTTGAGTAAAAATCATTATTTTTATGCTTGAATACTATGTTGATTGCAATTGTGAATCGGTTTTGGACATTTTTTTAGTGTTCTATTCTTGCTTGAAATTATCTTTTCTTATGCTTGAGTACTTTTTGAATTGTAGTGAAATTTGGTTATGGACTTTTCTCTGCGTGTTTTTTTCTTTCTTGTAAATATCTTTTTATGCTTGGATACTCTCTGAAATGCCCCTTTTTTTCGGGACATTTTTTTTGGTGTTTTGAGTAGAAATAGGTTATTTTTCTTTCTGTGTGCATGGGAATGTGAACGACCCACTTTATCTCTGGTCTTTGGTTCTTGCTTGCAAATATCTTAGTGATTCTTGAGCACTGTGTTGATGACCGGTGTGGTTGGTTATGGATGTTTCTCTGGTGTGGTTCGTGCTTGTAAATATTTTTTTGATGCTTGAATACTATGTTGAGTGACCCTTGTTTAGGACATTTTTCTGGTGTTCTGTTCTTCCTTGAAAGTATCTTGGTTTTGCTTGAATACTCTGTTCATTGCCGCGAATTTGGTTTTTTTACATTTCTTGATGATTTATTTTTGCTTGCAAATATCTTGGTGATGTTTTAATACTCTTTTTTAGGCCATAAATATTCATTTTGGAAATTTTGTCGATGATTTATTTTTGCATTCAAATTTATTTGTGATGGATAAATTTCTCATGTTTATCTAATTTACATTACTAGTGTTGGAAATTTATTTTTTTTTGTTCTATTCTTGCTTGAAATTATCTTTCTTATGCTTCAGTACTTTTCAAATTTTTGTGAGATGGTTATTGGACTTTAAATTTTTATTCTTTTGGACAAATGTCTTGGTTTGGTTGGACTATCTGTAATTTAGTTCTATGTTCATTCTAGGTAATGTTGGACATTTTTTTTTGGTGTTTTGATGTTGTTTGGGTTATGTAATTTTCATTTTATATTGCAATTCTTGAAAAAATTATTGTTGTTGTGTATGGATGACATTACTCATGGTCAACATATTAGAATTTATCTATTTTCATTAAACACTTGCATTTGTATGTCTTTTTTTTATGTGTTTTTTTGATGAAATATGAAATACATAATTTATATTTATGTTTTTTTGTTGTTAGATGGTTTATTGTTTGGGATATCTTGGTTATATCTTTTTGATGCTTTGAATACTTGACATTTCTTTTTTGAGCAATTTTTGTTGTATTCTACCCTCCGTTTTTTTGCATATGTATGTGCATTTTTTCATTTCTAATCATGAGGTTGTGGAGTATTTATGTTTCATGGTTATGCTTAATATCTTTTTGATGGCTTTGAATACTTTGGATATTTTGGATTTGGACATTTATTTTTGCATGCAATTATTTTTTGCAAGTCTTAGTTATTCTTGAACTCTGTTATAAATATTTCTATTGGGTTGGTTTTTGGACATTTTTATTGTTTTTAACATTTATTGGTTTAAAATATAATGCTTGAATACTATTGATTTACTTTGTTTCCTGCATTATCTTGATGTTTAATCCTTGTTTGCAAATATTTTTATTTTAAGTTTAATGGAAATAAATAAATATTGTTTTGGGATCATTTTCTATGGTATTTCTTTTTCAATTTTTTTTTTAAATTTATTGCTATTAATTTTAACATTTCTCATATTGTTAAACTATGTTTACATTACTAGTCTTTTCGTATGTCATAAATTAAACCCTAAGATTGGTCTATTTTGTCCTTAGGCTAATATTTTGGTCATATATGTTTGGTGATATATATTCTGTTAGAGCCTGATTTTTGACATTTCATTCATTTGTTTTGTAGTGGAACTGGTAATTTAGGTTCTATGTTCATTCTAGGTAATGTTGGCGGTTTGAAAAGGACATTGCTTAGTTGATGCAATTGTTTGGGTTCATGTCAATTATATCATTTTATATTGCAATTCTTGAAAAATTATTGTTGTTGTGTATGGATGACATTACTCATGGTCAACATATTAGAATTGGGACATTATTTTCATTGAACACTTGCATTTGTATGTGCTTTTTCGATATCAGATTATGCGCTCGTTCTTTTTGTGAGAATATGAAATACATAATTTATATTTATGTTTGTTGTTGTTAGATGGTGGATTATTGTTTGGGATATCTTGGTTATGTTTCAATACTCTGTTAATGGCCAAGTGAGTCTAGTGCAAGACATTTTCTGGTTTTTTGAGCACTTTCCTTTTAAAAAGAAACAAAACCAAACTAAGCTTAAGAGTGCAACAAATATGGAACCAATAAAGAATATAGAAATTGGAACTCATTTTGCAGAATCACATCTCTTTCTATGAAGGTAGTATTCAATTTCTGTTTATAATAAATATTAACCAAGTATAATGAATAGATTCAACACACCTTTTCATCCCAAATCCAGTCAAGATACTGATGAACATCCTCCTTTGTAACGCTTCACATGTCGGCGCATAGCTTTGGCTCAAGGCTGTCTAGTTGTATTACCATGTCCGAACACAAGATCACTGCCAACAAATGAAATGTAAATCTTCAAAATTACAATAATTGGCAAAAATAATTTGTGACTCAAATCATGATATTCACTTCACATCGAAAAAGTAGTTTGACTAACCACTAACCAGTACTCGGGAAATTATACCTAAAGGATGTTGTTCTTCTTGCCTGTCTCTTCATTTCTAACATTAAAAAATGTGTATAACTAAGAAAATAAAAGGAACTCATATGTATATCAGCATAAAGTACTAATGCATGCACTGTTAGCCCTAAATATATTTGCATATCTAAGAAAATGAAGAGAACTGATGTATATCAGCATAAAGTAGCAATGTGTGTTCATTTCGAGTTAAGCACTTAAAAGTTTATTTCTTCCTACTATTTTTTATTAAAAAGATATAATGATTGTGGGCAATAAATCAACAAGTGCGAATCCATAACGGATAAATAGTTACATACATGATTAGGAATTTTGGGATAAAGTTAAATAAATATTCACAGGTTATGATTGGCTTCCCCTCCTGCAAAAAACGTAGAATTTATAGGAGAAAATAGGTAAAAATGCCCATTTTAAACTTGCAATACTCTTTTTTTTCCTAATATACGTTTTCAACTCACAATTGTGTCTTTTTCTTTTATCATTCTACCATTTTCTCTTAATCTCATCCCATCTCAATCCCACCACAATTTTCAACATTCAAGCAAGACCTGGACCAAACCCGACCCGGTCCAACTTGACCCAACCCGACCGACCTATTCCGGCCCCGAACCTAACCTAGCTGATCGCCCAAACCCAAATAAAAAAATCCGCCCAGATCCGAACCGACAGGCCCCCAACCCAAAAAAAATGGTTCATGGTTCAGGGTTTGGGTTCATGATTCAGGGTTTAGGGTTCAAGATTGTATTTAGATGAAATATAATTAAATGATGAAATGAGATAAGTATGGAATAGGGATGAGATTAAGGAGGGGGTAGAATGGTAAAAAAATGACATTTGTGGGTGAAAAAAGTTTTAGGGCAAAAAAGAGTTTATCCCAATTTATAAAGTAGTAATTGAGTATTTACAGTATCGTCAATATGACTGAAACCAACAGTAAATGTTACACAAATCATGGATCGAGGCACCAAACATCCACACCTTCACTGTGGAGTTAATAGTCTATTCTCATCTCATCGCGAATAGTAATTATAAGAAACTAATTAAATCCCTATAAATCAACAAAACCCCTCGACATCTTGATTAAGATTTAAGAATCTACGTCTCGTTAATGGTACCGTTGGATTTTTCGCAAGTGCCTAATCGTTGATTCTGCGATAAAGTTGGAGCAAATCTTTGAACGACACACAAATACGATCACATCACAGAATCATATTCAAGCAAAATTTCTTCCAAGAAACAGGAAATATGATAACAATGAGGAGAAGAAGAACACTCAATTTCTTGTCGCGGGAAAAGTAAGCCATCAATGCAAACCGATTTTGCGCGCAATTGAGTATTTTAACGATATTGCGCGCGATTTTGGATGTGTCATGAGTGATGAGTCTTTTGAGAGAGCATCTGAAAGGCCCAAACCGACATATAGAAATACAAAACCAAAATTTTTTAGCTATTGATAATTTTTAGGGCCCCCATCAATTTATAGCCCAAAATTGTAAATGATGAACGCGTTTTTAACCCAAAATTTAGTTAGACGTATTTGCCAGCCCATCAGGACACATTTCTTGAAAAAATAGTCGTTTCATTGACAGCCCATTTCTTAAGTTTTGACAGCCTTATTATTGTCCTTTGACAACTTTTTATGTCACGTTTCTTTTATAAGAAAACCGTTAACAACCCTATTATTTTAATTATTTTACCGTTGACAGCCCGACACGTTTCTTGAAGAATAACGCAACTAATACAAAATATATATATTAGCCCATTAATTTTTTTGGCACCCTTCCTGGCCCATTAAAAAAAATCCAGTTCTTAAAAAAAACAAGTCCATTAAAAATATCTTTTAGGCACCCTTGTTGGCCTGATTTAAAATCTTTTAGAAAGACTTTTTTATGACCAATTAAATTCAAATTTTGAAGTTAAATACAAAGACCCATAAAAAATGAGCCCATAAACTTTAACTAGGCCCAAGATAACAGCTTTGGTCAATATGAAAATAAAGTAATTTTATTTTTATAAAAAATAATTATGTGCAATTTCTTTTTTCATATTCCAACATTATATTTAAAGCAAATATCATTATTTTTAAAATATAATATATAACAAAGTATAGATATGAAATCAATATCAGTCTTTTTATGAAGTCCAATTTAACACAAACTCGTATATAATTTTAGAGCCAATGTGGCACGTAATAACTAGTGCCCTGTGCATATTTTGGAGCTATTAGATGGCAAAAGTTCTGTCTTTCCAATCCTTGCTCAGTGCTTGCCTGCAACGTAATTTGTAATTTTTTGCTCGTTAGAGAATCTAGTTTTGCTTTTAAAAAAAATAGTAATCTTATGTGTTCTGGTAAAACATAGAGACCAAAGCTAATTATAATGCAAGGGCCAACAATAGTGTTTGTACTTTTGAACATGGAGGACCTAAATTTTAATCTTACCGTCTTTTTTGTTATCTTACTGTCATCATTCTGTTTTAATTTTCCTACTTACCATATTGAAATCTTGCACGAAAATCACATTTAATCATTAACTAGTTCGTATACCCGCGTATTACGCGGGGTTGAAATAATTTTGATGTTATAAAAGAAATTCTAATGTTTTCATTTGTTTTTTATAAAAAAAAATTGCAATTCAAAAAGGTAAATTAATATATTTTTATTGTGAATGACAAATATTTATTTTTCAAAAAATTTGAAAAATCTAGTTGTTTGAAGGATTTTAAAGATTTATAATTAATCATGTCTACGCAAGATTTGATACAGATAAATATTTATTATACAAATATTTGAAGATAAAATCTAATTGTTTGTATATTTTACAAAATCTCTAGAAAATCTAATATTTTAAATAATTTTAAAGAATTATAACTAATGATATCTACGCAAGATTTGATATACACAATTGCAATTGCACTGAGAATCTCTCATCGTAAGCATTGTGCACCAAGTGCACAAGCACTCATAGTGCATTTTAGAAGCGTAACTATGCAAAACAAAAACATGCAACTATTCCAAACAGAAGCATGCAACTTTGTTCCCATATTATCAGTTGCACTTTTCTGTGTAAATAAGTCGCATTTTTCAGCATAACAAGTTGCACGCTTCTAAAATGCACTATGAATGCACGGTGCACTCTGATGCATACAAGACCTTGCCTTGCAATAAACAATTCATAACTCAAACTACGTACCCTTAATATTTCCTTCAATATAAAATTAATAAAATCAGATTAAATAGAACATATTAGAAGAAAATTCTCCACAACTAATTCAATACTCAAATAGTTATAACTAATCATTTTTACTCAAGATTGATATACACAATTGCAATAAACATTCATAATCAATTTATAACGCAAATTACTTATCTCAATACTCTCTACAGTATAAAATAATAAAATCAGATTAAATAGAACATATTAGAAGAAAATCCTCCACAACTAATTCAACACTAAAAAAACTAATCATTTACAATCAATTCAGAACTCAAATTATTACCTAAATACTAGCTGTAATATAAAAAAAAATCAAATTAACAAATTTATTAAATTAGAAGAATCACTATGAACAAAAAAGAAGTAACTCAGTCATAACCAATGTAAAACTCAAATTACTCTCATACTTTTTGCAATATACAAAATAAAATTAAACTAATAAATCCATCAAATTAGAAGAATAGTTATGAAAAAAACCCTAAATATAAATATGAGGGATCGTGAATATAATGATCTTTATTTATAATGTGGGCATGAGGAGCTTATAATAAGGATCAAGGATGTGAGGCGTGAAGGGTTTAAATTTGATTTAATTAGATAAATAAAAAATTTAATTTAAATAAATTTTAATGAGTATTAAGATTAAGATTCTTGTTACCCATCAATTCTTAACTCAATTTTACTCTTTAAATCATTAACCTTTTTCGGGGAGTTGATGTAATTTTTCATTTATTATAGTATTCAAATATCCGAGTACATAGTACTGACAATTGAATGAAACTAAATTGCTTAATGTCTTGATTGAATCTTCAGATCTTGATATAACACTATGATAGTTCCAGGTTCTCATCGTTAGTGTGCAGTTGAGGGATTTATTAAACACAAAGTCTACCATGGAAATTTTCATACATGAAAAAAATTTAATTTACAATCAAATTCTGTAATTGGTGAAGGTAAGACAAAATTGAGTGGTTAATGGTTCACTCGGCCCAAGTGATTCATGGTTCATTCGGCCCGAATAGGTCATAATTTAGGGTTCATTATTTAGTGTTTAAAATGTAGATGATTATTTTATGGCAATTTTATAAATTTTCATACATGAAAATTTTAACACCAAACATACTCTTTATTAAAATCATGTAAAGTTCACCATGTTTCCGGATCAAGCCTTTTAGCACTTGCATTTGGATCAATTTTTATTTTTTAAATTTGTTTTTAGATAAGTTCATGTTGATATGAATATATGATGTGTTCTAGGGTGTGTTAATATTACGTCTACATTAAAGGGTGAGACTCGATACTTTATTTATAAAATACACAGTTTGTCACACTTGAACATACAATTTGTTACACTAAAATATACAATCCCTGTTTATAAAATAAATTGCACGTTTCAATATAACAAGTTGTGTGTTTCAGTGCAACAAATTTTACGTTTTTAAAATACACAACGCCTAATGCATACAAAATATAACCATACATTAAAAGGGATCAAATAAGTTTTGAAATTTTGAGGACAAAAAAATTTATGGGCAGGAAAAAAAATTATTATTATTCGGGTTGTAAAATAAATAGAAAATATTAATTATAAAAGGCCCCGTTTATTCGATTGGTTCCGTAAAGAAGATAAATAGAAAATTTTTATCTTGTTATCGAATTTTCACAGGCCCCCGTTTAATCACAACCTACCCTCCAATTTTGTTTCATGAAAACATCCGAAAAAAAAGAGTTTTTCCCCATCATCTCCTTTCAATCTAATTAATTTAATCGTCATCTTTTTTTTTTTTCAAGTGGAAAAAACTCAATAATTTTGCCACACACACACGTTGTAAGTCCCATAACTACCGCCAAGAAAAAAAAAAAAAAAAAACTTCTTTTTTTTTAGTTTTGGATTTTTTTTAAATTTTGGGTTTTGTATCTTTTTGAAAAATTTATTCCTCTTTATCTTCTGAAATTTTAGTGGAAAAAAAAAACAGAGAAGAAGAGTAGCGGTGGCGGTGGGGTAGTTAGAGAAGAAAGGAGTTTCATATTTTGATAATGGATTGGATAACCAAATTAATTCTTAAACCATTTATATATTTGATAATGGATTGGAGTAATATTTAATTAGGTAATGCTATTTTATGTTAAATTAAAGCTTTGTGGTTTAAATTTAATATTTTTTTTTTTTTTTGGTATTGATTTATTAATTTGGGAAATAATATCGAAGGGTAAAATAATATTTTTTTTTTTTCAGTTTGCTTATGTATTATCTCTCATACCAAACAACTTATTAAGTTTTATACCATTTTTTTTCATCCTACCAAACAATCATATTAAGTGTCTATTTTCAAACTATTTTGGAATAGTGAGAATCACTTTTTTTTTTTTAGTTTGGTGTGAGATAATTTTTTCAAAAAAGAAGTGTTTTTGATGGTCTACTTGATATCTAAAACACCACCTAAATACCTTTTCTCACCTTATCTTGTGGGTCATACTATTTTTTTTTTCTCCTTTCTCACTTTTTCTCATTTAACCTATCAAACGGACCCTAATATTAAAATCGTTTAATGATGAAAAATTGGGCATTCGACTTCTTTATCGAAACATTTTCTTGTATTGAAAAACACTCATTTCATAAGAGGTGGGTGACAATTATTTCAAATTTCATGATGAGAATTTTGTAATTTATCTTTTATTCTTCAATGCAAGTGATTGCTATTTATTCACTTAAACAAATAGATATACAATAATCGTCTTAAAATATTATTTAGTGAAATTAATTATTTTTTTAAAATTAAACAAGAGATCAATAAAGCTGTTATTTTTACATGTAAAGCTGGTTCACTGCTGGAGTAGCCGCGTGCTTCTTATGTAAAGAAAGAAATGTAGATTAAATGTGACGCAACCAATCAAACCGCCAAACCCTAATCATTTCAAATACAAAGCCCTAATTCCCGAAAGAGGGGAAAACGGGAGAAAATCAAGAAACAAGAAGGAAAAACGAGAGAGGGAAACACACCCGCCATGGTTGAGTCCTCTCCGAACTCACAATGCATTCCAGGCTAAGAGTAATTCTTGCGCGCGCCGCTAGAAATTCCGCCACTTTTTCTGCCCGTTCATTTCAGCGCAGCCCGAGAGCTGCACTTATCGCCGACTGTAACACCGTCTCAAACGCTGTTGGGGAATCTCTTCGGTTCCAGCACCAGAGCTTGAATTATCAGTCCAGTGTACTTCGGCGGTACTTCTGTGGCTACGCCGTCGAGCAGTTCTCCGACGATGAATATGAATGCGATTACGAAACAACCCAGTAAGTTATTGTTTTTCCTTTCCTGTCATTAATCTGAGTAGTGTTTAGTTTGACGCCCGTGTATGAATTCTCTGGTCTTTTGTGAGTAACTTAAGATTGAATCTAGTAACTTAAGATTGAATCTTTTACCGGAGGGGAGATCGTTTGTATCAATGGACAAATTAATGAGTAGTTTTTGTAAGTTGCTGTCCCGTGTATCAGTGTAAGATATGTTACTTAGAATTGAAGATTATCCAGAGTGATGAAACGGCTATTCTAAACATGTTCTAATGCAGGCTTCATCATCTGTGGCAAATATTGATGAGTGGAAATGGAAACTTAGCATGTTGCTGCGAAGTGATAAAGATCAAGAGATAGTGTCTAGAGACAAAAGGGATAGGAGAGACTTCGAACAAATATCCAACCTCGCCAAACGCATGGGGCTTTACTGGTAGGGAAGCCTGCTTCACATTTATCCCCCCCTTCTTTTTGGGAGATCTATTTTAAGTACTCTGAATTCTCCTATTCAGTGAAATATATGGGAAAGTGGTAGTTGCCAGCAAGGTTCCTCTTCCCAACTATAGGCCAGATCTTGATGATAAGCGACCTCAAAGGGAGGTAAAAAAAGTTCTTCGTGGTCAATTCACAATCAATCTTAATTTTTTGTATTTGTCCGCAACCCCTGAACTTTTATTTAGTGTTGATAACAATATCTCCTACGACTTACCTTTGATATTATTACTGGTTTGTGTTTGGCCTTTGGGTCTTCAGGGTTACAAGCAAGTACTTGTACTATTCTTAGGTCCCAACCTGTGTGTAGTTTTGGAATAAATATGACCCTGTTGTAATGCAGTTATAATCGCATTTCCTGAAAACTACCTTTTGTTGATTTCTCAAGATATGCTCAATTATCATAGATGCAGCGTAATACTCCATATGTCCTAGATTATTTCCTATTTCCTAAAACAGCATTTCCCCCCAAAATTACACCGACTTCGAGTAATCATGGAGTCCTGCAAAATCGCTCTTTCTTAGCAATGTTTAAGATATGGATGTATTTCATTTTTTACCTCATGTGATACTTGTTGCCAATTCATAATAGCTCACTGTTATAAGTATTCCACTTTGAAAGAAACTAACTGTGTCAATGCCTCGTGGTCTGAGTGCATTTTGATTACACCTGTAGTCGAGACATACACAATCTGATTGACCAAGTTTTCTGAAGATTCTCGTTAAATATTGTGCTTTCTTGCTCAGGTTGTGATCCCATTGAGCTTGCAAAGAAGGGTGGAGGGTTTGCTCCAGTAACATCTGGACAGAACCATCTTGAACTATGAAAAAGCAGGTGACAGTTGGGATAAAACAGAGTCCAATGATCAGGCTGAAAATGTAAGATACTGCTGAAAATACAAATTCATTTATTGATGATTCTGTTATGGAGAAAGTCCTGCAGAGACGAAGCTTGCACATGCGTAATATGCAGAGAGCTTGGCAGGTATGCATTTGACTTGTATGTTAGTATTGTATATAGGATAAGGATTCGTCTTGTTCGACATTTCATGGGCCATGGCGCTAGATTATTTTGGAATGGATGTTTATCAATCAATTTTGACGCAAATCTCTGATATCAATTCTCATTGCCTCATTAGTGCATGTGGTTTTTATTTTATTGCCTCCTTTTCCATGTACAATTATATGATAAAAAATTGGTTAGCATAAGAATTATTACTCTCATGGTACTTCTAATTAATTAGTACTGGCAGGCTTGCTCTCTGTTTGGGAGCTGGTGATATTTATATTTGACAAGCCATAAACCTTTTTGTTCTAAGCAGGTGCTTGCTGGGTGTATCAGGATTAGAGAATAGGAATAAAGGGATCATTCCCATTGATATTGCTCGTATTAGTTAGTGGGGCACGCATACACAATAACTATAAGTTAATGATTCCCCCTTTTCACTAACCACTCCCCCTTCAGTAATCATATTCCTCAATAATTGGAGAATTTGAACCAAGTGCCTTAGAGGGTCTTTAGTACATGTTATGAGATTCTTGAGAGTGTATATTTTAGATCCTCTAATTTGGTCATTTAATTTACAAAATTGTCATTAAATAACATATTAAAAGCTATATGATACTCCCTCCGTCCCATTCTTAACCGCTATGTTACTTTGTGCTCGGTTTTTAAGAAAAAATGATAAAGTGATAAAGTGTTGGGGGTAGAAAGAGTTGTTTATTAGTATTTTATGTGATAAAGTGATGAATTGTTGGGGGTAGAAAGAGTTATTTATTAGTATTTTATGTGATAAAGTGATAAAGTGAATATTTCCATTTAAGAGAATGTTCAGTTAAGAATGGGACGCCCAAAAGGGAAAGAATGCAGTTAAGAATGGGACGGAGGGAGTATTATTTTAATCAATTATTTGTGAAATATGTTTAAATATCTTACAGTCTCCATTTTTTATACGATGAAATTGCTTATAACATCTTTGAAATAATCTAAGCTAACACGTTTTTGAAATATCATGTTTTACACCTAATTCAATCAGCACCGTATTATCTGATATTTTTTCATTTCTTGAGTAATTTTTAGTTTGGGTTTGGTTAGCTCGTATTTAAAATGAATTGGTTTTAGCACAGGAATCACCTGAAGGTAGGAGAATGCTGGATTTCAGAAAGTCTCTCCCTGCATTTAGAGAGAAGGAAAGGCTCCTTCAAGCAATTGCAAGAAACCAGGTTCAGTTCTAGAACTCGATTGTGTTCTGTTATATCTAATACATATCAGTACAAGTGTGTGACTATCGTGAATCTGTGATAAAGAACATGCCCTTTTTAAGCTAGAACGAATTTCCAGAAAACATGCAATCCAGTACTGCTATACATCATAATCATTCTTCTATGTAATGTCTCCTCAATGTGTCCGTTGCTGGTCTTTTGAGAGTGATGAGTGGAGCCTCTTAGAGACATAGTGTGCTTTTCATTGTAGGATCTCCGAACCATGATTTGATGATTCCAGTTGAATATAAGTTTATTTCTTGAAGATCTCTTGTTGTATTTTATTTTGTGGCAGAGTTGTCTATGTTTTGATAGAGTTGCATGCATAAATCTTGCTGTTTATATTTTTCTTGTTTCTCTGTAACTTGCGCTGATCTTTACCACACCGGTGGATATCTTTACTTGATACCTTTTTTTTTTTTTTTTTTGGTGGCAGGATGTACAGCGAGTCTGAGATTATGTTCTGAATTACAACTTTAACTAAATAGAATTATAATAAACCTTGTTCTGTATGTTCTGCTCTGTTTCTTTCTTAATTTATATTTGCTTACACGACGATTTACTTATTTTCCTTGTACGCAATAGGTTGTGGTGATTTCTGGAGAGACTGGTTGTGGTAAGACCACCCAACTTCCTCAATATATCTTGGAGGCCAATATAGAGTCTGGTCGGGGTGCATTTTGTAACATAATCTGTACGCAGCCTCGAAGAATATCAGCAATGGCCGTTTCAGAAAGAGTTTCTGCTGCGAGGGGAGAGCCTCTTGGTGAATCAGTAGGCCTGCTTTCTTTTTTCAGCTCTTGAATCGTTTTATCTTGAACCTTTTTTCAATTAAGTCACTGCTGAATACTTCCATGTGCCAAACATCTTTGTTCTAGATGCTGATATTCAACATATATTTTGTTTACAGGTTGGATATAAAGTACGATTAGAGGGAATGAAGGGCAAGAATACACATTTGCTCTTCTGCACCAGTGGGATTTTGCTTCGTAGGCTATTGAGTGACAGAAACCTGGATGGTATAACTCATGTCTTTGTCGATGAAATTCATGAGCGAGGCATGAATGAAGGTGAATACTATATGTACATGGATTTAGTAATAATTGTTATTTGATTCTTGACATGCTATTCCTTTACCATACTTCTTGTTGATTGTCTTGAAGGATCTTCTTCCACGACGGCAGGATTTGAGATTGATCTTGATGAGTGCCACTCTGAATGCCGATCTATTTTCTAATTATTTTGGTGGAGCACCCATGATTCACATACCTGTAAGTGAAGAACAAATATTTGCTATTTTTGGATAGACTTTTGGCGTATAGAACCATGATGTGCGATTTCAAGTAGTTCTTGAAAGTCAGATGCAACCTTCATGATCTATTCCTAGACTCCTAGTGGAGTTTACCTCTTTTTTATTCTGCAGTTCTACCTTAATTCTTATTTTCCTTCATATCCTTTTCCATTTTATCTTGATTTCGGATAGTCTCCCTTGTTTTTGGAAGATGAAATTATTTCTTAGACCAGTCTTGGGTCTCCGAAAGTTTGAGGAATGGTTTCTTAGTTTCTCATATCATTCTTAAATTGACTGATGTTCGGTTAGTATATCAGCTATCCTTTGTTTCTTCTCTTGAAGAGCTCTACTTTCTTTGCATTTATTTCCACATGAAGAGCTGTCTTTTATGTGGATGCAGGGCTTCACATATCCTGTAAAAGTCCATTTTCTGGAAGATATTCTGCAAGTGACAGGGTATAAGATAACTTCATTCAATCAAATAGACGATTATGGCCAAGAGAAAATGTGGAAAACACAAAGACAACTAGCACCACGCAAAAGAAAAAATCAAATCACTACTCTGGTTGAGGTAGGGAATAGAATATGTGCTCCTATGGCTAGAGTGATAGTAATATGGTTTTTATGCTTGTTCTGTAATAGTACTTTAGACTCTTTTTTCAGGGAAAATGTAACATCCTTTTTAAAAAAAAAAAACTTTTAACCAGCACCCTGAAAAATAAACAACCAAGTTGCTGTCTTATTGAGATGGGGAACTGTATCTGAAGTGTGCTCTATGGCTAACATGTTTATAATTTCTTATGGTGCTTGTTCTGAGTTTGTACTCCATGATATGTAGCAATTTTAAATATAGTTAAAATAATAAGGTTTGTTTACGCTGTGTATTTCATGGACAGGAAGCTCTGAGTAAATCAAATTTTGAGAATTATAGCTCTAAAGTGCACGAGTCATTGTCGAGCTGGACACCTGATTGTATTGGATTCAACCTCATTGAGGCTGTCTTGTGCCACATATGTCGTAGGAACGCCCCTGGCGCTGTGTTGGTCTTTATGACAGGGTGGGAGGATATTAGTTGTTTGAGGGATCAGTTAAAAGCTCACCCTCTCTTAGGGGACCCCAATAGAGTTCTGCTTCTTACATGTCATGGCTCAATGGCAACCTCTGAACAGGTACAGTGTTCTTGTTGTTTATTTATTTATTTACTTATGTTTATAGTGTGACCATCTTACCGCGAGCGATTCTTATAAAATTCTTATATGTGCTTTAAATTGTATGTGTCACATGTCTCAAGTGCGATTACGTAGATATTTAAAATTTTCCTGAGCTGTAGAGCTTATATCTTGTGAAATATTCGTCTATTCATTACTCCCTCTCCGTCCCATACTTGTTTACCCCTTTTCCTCTGGCACAAGTTTTAATGTCGGAGTTGTTTATTAGTCTTTTAAGGGATAAAGTGGCTTTTAATTGAGGGTATTGCATTCCTTTCAACTTTATGATTAAAGTAGATATTTTTTTAAGGGTAAAAGTATTGGCATGAAATGTAATTTTGAGATGTTTGGAGGGGATTGTTGAAAAAGGTGTGGTTACTTTAGGGCTATTTATAGGAAGGGGTAAACAAGTATGGAACGGACCAAGTATTATTTTAGCCAAAAAATTGGGTTGCTGAACTTCCTTTCTTATGGGATTATTCTGGATGCATCTGTTGTATTTATTTGTTGCTATTCTAGGTTGAAACTTGAAAGATGATAGTTTGACCATTTAAGATTTTTCTTTTCCCTCTCTCAGAAAGTCATATTTGAGAGGCCACCTCCCAATGTACGCAAAATAGTGCTTGCCACGAATATGGCTGAGGCAAGTATTACAATAAACGATGTAGTTTTTGTTGTTGACTGTGGAAAAGCGAAGGAGACAACTTATGATGCCTTAAATAATACACCATGTTTGCTACCTTCATGGATATCCCAAGCTTCCGCTCGGCAGGTAAGTTTAATTTCTCTGCTAACTTTTTCTTACTTTATGGCCTTTTATGTGTAGTTGATTTTTTTTAATGTGAGGAAAGTTTGGTGCTTTATTGCTACACAACTTAATCACGTGACACTAGTTGTTTCTACACATGTCTGCATTACATTTAAAATATCTTTGTTGCTGCTAATCATTTAAATTTATCACGTGACACTCTTAACAGTTATTGAATTGACAATATTTCTTGCTTAAAGTTGTAATCACCATTTAATTTTACAAAGCTTTCTAGGATTCTTTATTTCGTACTTCCTCCGCCCCTTAGCAACTTGCACACTTTTCTTTTTCGTCCGTCCCTTACAAACTTGCACGCCTTAAAATGACAAAGAATCTCACAATCTCCACCCTCACAATCTCCACCCTTCATCCCCTTTGAAAAGTCAACAAAACACTAAAAAACTACTTTTTCTTAATTTGTGTGCAAAAGCAAGTGTGCATGTTGGTGGGGGACGGATGGAGTATCTTCTAATTTTGTCTTGTAAGTAAGCCCATTATTATTGTTCTGGTTATTTATTAAGCCACTATTGTTTCTCTATTTGGCTCGCAGAGAAGGGGCAGGGCTGGCCGTGTGCAGCCAGGCGAATGCTACCACTTGTATCCACAATGTGTATATGAAGCTTTTGCTGAATATCAACTCCCTGAACGAGTTTCAGCCCCTTGATGGACATGATATCGGTCAGTTTCCTGGATTGACGGAATCCAAGAAGTAGATAAACGAGGTGAATAACGTGCAATTTACCACATAAAGTGTCATGCACCTATCACGATTTCTTTCTTCAACTAACTTGGTAAATTTTTATTTTTATTTTTAATATTTGTTGTCCTTGAGCCTATGATTTTCGTTTTGTGGTTAACTTGTGTTTCAATCATAATTAAAGGTTTTGTTCGTGTTAAAAAAAATTCTTATTTTGAAAATTCATGTAGGTCCTAAATATTCTGATTTTCTTTTTAATCGGATCCTTCTACTTTACATATGTAGACATTAGGTCTACGTTCGTTTAATTATTGCAAGCATTTCAGAAGAAGACAGAAGCTTGCATGACATTTTAATTTATTGCATAATTACTGAACAGCCAAAAAAGATGCATTTTTCAGGGCTAAATATATGTAGAATTTTCTCACTGAAGCCAATATTTATTATTTTAAAATACAATAATCTTTTAAAATACATCATACTGTACCATTTGAAGATTAGGTATATCTAAGTGACAACTTTAAGATGTCCATTGCTATGCACCTTTGATCTTTCTAGTTGTATTTCTCATGATTTTGGATGATAGGTAGAGTCTCTTATGCACTAAGATTAAATATTTGTTAAATCAGATATTGGATACTGCGATCCAATAAAGATTTCAAAGTCTTGGGTTGCCTTCTACCGCGGTGCTGGTTGCTGTGTGCTTATCAACGTGATGAAATCATTTGACAATCTTAACAGTTGGAGGGAGGAGTTCTTGATTCAGGTATGCATGCTTTCTTTTTTCATCTCAGTATATCTGCATTCGATTCATTTTAGCAGTTACACGCCTCGCCAATTATTCCTTTCTCATTGCTGCAATAAATAGTTATTGTTTGTCCTCAAGCATATACCATACTAAGGCAAAAAAATGCTCTCAAGTAGTAGTGATCCTGGGACAAGTGATTTTAATTTTTGTCATTCTAGTTGACTGACTACATAGAATTTTAGAACTTTCAGTGAGTATTATTTTTCAAAGTAAATAGAGAAGTCACCTTGTCCATTTAGGGTAAAATTAAGGTAAGCTACCATAAATGAAGATGATTAGTCATTGCTGCAATAAATAGTTGTTGTTTGTCCTCAAGCACATACTATAACTGAGGCAAAACGAATCTGAGTTTAATGTAAAAAAAAAGTCCAAGAAAAGTAACACATCCAAAAGCTAACAAAAAAAATAGAACTAAGTTCGAAAGAATGCACAAGGGTGCATATTTAACAACAAAGAATATGTATATTTTCCTACCTAATTCTCCCCAAACTTAAATCAATGCTTGTCCTCAAGCATTATACTGACCCAAATTTAACAGCTTGTAGCATTATACTCAACTCTTAACAGCTTGTCCTCAACATACCTTTTTCTCCTCAAACTTAAATCAATGCTTGTCCTCAAGCATTATACTGACCCTAAGCATAAGAGTCTTTTAATTAAAGACCCTAAGCAATATACTGAAACCCGAAACTTGAAACTCGTTCTCGTCACAAACCCTAAGCCAAAGACTCTATCGATAAAACCGCCGCCACATCCAATCAGAGCTGCTGTCCAATGGAAGGATGACGCCACTTCTTGACGAAAAAACTGGAGATGGTACGTCAATAGGCAACATCAAACGCTACAAACTCAAAAAAACTTCCAATTAAAACTCAAATCTCGTTTCTGAACAGAAATCCTAACTCATAGAGTCCTCTATCGAGATAATAGCCACATCCACATTCACACGAAGCTGCTGTCAAATGGAAGGACAATGCCACTTCTTGACGGAAGAAACTAGAGATGTACATCAAACGCTACACACTAAAAAAGGCTTCCAATCAAAACTCGAATCTCCTTTCTCGACACTAACCCTAACCTGAAGAGTCCTCTATCCATAAAATTCGCCGCCATATTCAACCATAGTTGCTGTCCAACGAAACAACGACGCCACTTCTTGACGAGCAAAATTGAAGATGTTATTGCCTTATTGGTACATCAATGGTAAACATCAAACGCTACACAATCAAATAAAACTTCCAATCAAAACTTGTATCTTGTTTCTCAACACAAACCCTAAGTGGAAGAGTCCTATATCGAATAAAGTTGCATCAACATCCAACTGAAGCTATTGTACAACATAAGGATGAGGCCACTTCTTGACGGTCAAAGCGGAATAGTCATCTATCGAATAAAAGCTCCATCAATTTCCAACCGAAGCTACTGTACGATATAAGGACGAGACCACTTCTTGAAGGGCAAAGCTGGAGATGGTACATTAAACGATAATATTAGATTCTACACACTAATAAAATTCCAAGCAAAACTTAAATCTCGTTTCTCGACACAAACCCTAACCCGAAGAGTCCTCTATCAATAAAAGTCGCCGCCACATCCAACTGAAGCTGCAGTCCAACGGAAGGATAATGCCACTTCCTGCCGGGCAAAATTGGAGATGGTACATCAATTTGCAACATCAAACGCTACACACTTAAAAAAACTTTCAATCAAAACTCGAATCTCGTTTCTCGTCTCAACCCGCTCTATCGATAAAACCTTCTCTACTGTACGACACAAGGATGAGGCCACTTCTTGACGGGCAAAGCTGAATAGTCATCTATCGAGTAAAAGCTCCATCAACAACCAACCAAAGCTACTGTACCATATAAGGACGAGGCCACTTCTTGACGGGCAAAGCTGGAGACGGTACATTAAACGATAATATTAGATGCTACACACTAAAAAAATTCCAAGCAAAACTTAAATCTCGTTTCTCGACACAAACCCTAACCCGAAGAGTCCTCTATCAATAAAAGTCGCCGCCACATCCAACTGAAGCTGCAGTCCAACGGAAGGATGACGCAACTTCCTGACGGGCAAAATTGAAGATGGTACATCAATTTCCAACATCAAACGCTACACACTTAAAAAAACTTTCAATCAAAACTCGAATCTCGTTTCTCGTCTCAAAAACCTTCTCAGACATCGATCGAAAAAAAAGCTTCTTCATCTATCGAGTAAAAGCTCCATCAACAACCAACCAAAGCTAAGGATGAGGCCACTTTTGACGAAAAAGCGAATGGTATAGTCATCTATCGACACACTAAAAAATCCATCAAAACTTAAATCTCCAACCCTAACCCGAAGAGTCCTCTATCAATAAAAAGTCGCACATCCAAAACTCAAAGATTGACGGGTCAAATTAAGGATGACGAAAATGCTTCGACGGGCAAAATTGAAGATGGTACATCAATTTCCAACATCAAACGCTACACAAAAAAAAACTTTCAATCAAAACTTGAATCTCGTTATTAAATGATAATATTAGATGCTACACATCTAAAAAAGTCCAAAAAAACTTAAATCTAAAAAGGCGAGCGCAAAAGCCGAGACGGTATATTAAATGATAATAAACCCTAAAAAAAAAGTCCAAAAGAAATCCTCTATCAATAAAAGTTGCCGCCACATCCAACCGAAATTGCAGTCCAACGAAAGGATGACGCTACTTCCTGACGGGCAAAATTGGAGGCAAAATTGGAGATGGTACATCAATCTGCAACATCAAATGCTACTTACTTAAAAAAACTCAATCAAAACTCGAATCTCGTTTCTCGTCTCAACCCGCTCGATCGATAAAACCCTCTACATCCTATTGAAGCTGCTGTCAAACAGGAGGACGACGCATCTTCTTGACGAGCATAACTAGATATGGTACATCAATTGGCAACATCAAAAGCTGCACACTAGAAAAAATCCTTCGTCAGAACTCGAATACTGTTTCTCGTCACAAACCCTAAGCCGGAGAGTCCACTATTGATAAAAATCAATGCCACATCCATGTCCAACAGAAGGACGACGTCACTTCTTGACGAACAAAACTGGAGATGGTACATCAATCGTCAACACTTAAAAGAACTTCCAATCAATACTCAAATCTCGTTTCGCGACGCTAAACCCAAGCCCAAGAGTCATAATATCGCTATATAAGCCGCATCCACATCCAAACATAGTTGCTGAACGGAAGGACGACACCACTTCTTGACGTGCGAAACTGGAGATGGTATATCAATTAACAACCTCAAACGCTACACACTAAAAAAGCTTCCAATCAAAACTTGAATTTCATTTCTCGACACAAACCCTAAGCTGAAGAGTCGCCGCCACATCCAACCGAAGCTGCAGTGCAATGGAAGGATGACGCCACTTTTTGACGGGCAACATCAAAAAATGTGTTCTCAAAACCTTCAAAACGAATCTCGAACTCATTTCTCGACACAAACCCTAAGCCGACACCACTTCTTGACGTGCGAAACTGGAGATGGTATATCAATTAGCAACCTCAAACGCTACACACTAAAAAAACTTCCAATCAAAACTCGAATCTCATTTCTCGACACAAACCCTAAGCTGAAGAGTCCTCTATCAATAAAAGTCGGCGCCACATCCAACAGAAGCTGCAGTGCAATGTAAGGATGACGCCACTTTTTGACGGGCAAAAACGAAGTTGTACATCCACATCCAAACGAAGTTGCTGTACAACGGAAGCACGACACCACTTCTTGGCGGAGGGAACTGGAGATGTACATCAAACGCTACACACTAAAAAAAACTTCCAATCAAACTCGAATCTCGTTTCTCGACACAAACCCTAAGCCGAAGAGTCCCCTATCCATAAAATGTGCCGCCACGTTCAACCGAAGCTGCTGTTCAACGAAAGGACGACGCCACTTCTTGATGGGCAAAAACTGAAGATTGTACTGGTACATCAGTCAGCAACATCAAATGCTACATACTCAAAAAAAGCTTCCAATCTAAACTCGGATCTCGTTTCTCAACAAAATTCCTAAGCGTAAGAGTCATCTATTGAAGTAAAAGCCGCACCCACATCCTACTGAAGATACTGTAAGACAGAAGAATGATGCGACTTCTTGACGGGCGAAGCTGGAGATGGTACATCAAACGACAACATTAGACTCTACACACTAAAAAATAAATTAATACACTATTCCTTAGAAACCTGGGCTGAATGAACTCCATCTGCCGCTGGTGGACTTTCATCGTTTCCCAACAGCTTCTGATACGCCACGTCACACAACAGTTTGTATTCAGCATGACCGCTACAACTTACTACTCAAGTCGTTCTCCAACCACATTTGCAAAAATCTGCGACCCTTGGTGATATCTACGTCCTCCAAGATAGGCCATAATTTGTCCCATTGTGCTGCAGCTGCACTTATGACGTTTCCCAACAGCTACTGATATGCTAATCCACACAATAGTCTGTATTCAGCAAGACAGCAAAAACGTACTACTCGAGTCATTCTCTGACCACATCTGCAGCCATACGTGAACAAAGGTGAAATTAACATCGTCCAAGGTACGCCACAACCCGTCCCATTAAATAACAAAACTAATGGAACAAAATATAAACTCGTTATAACATACTTAAAACCATAAGTAGGACAAAGAGTGTATGTTGTCCTCAACCACAAGTACGTTATAGCATAACTATTGTCCTCAAACACATTTCAAAGCTTAAGGAAAAAAAATTTATTACACTATTCCTTAGAAACATGGGCCGAACGAACTCCGTCTGTTCCAGCTGCACTTTTCGCCGTTCCCAACAGCTCCTGGTACGCCAAGCCACAAAACAGTTAGCAAGACCGCAACAACATACTACTCAAGTCATTGTCCAAACACATTTGCAAAAATCTGCAATCCTAGGTGATATCTACGTCGTCCAAGATAGACCATAATTCGTCCCATTGTGCTGCTGCTGCACTTTCGTCATTTCCCAACAGCTCCTGATATGCTAATCCACACAACAGTCTGTATTCAGCAAGACAGCAAAAACGTACTGCTCGAGTCATTCTCTAACCACATCTGCAGCCATACGTGAATGAAATTAACATCGTCCAAGGTACGCCACAACCCGTCCCATTAAATAACAAAACTAATGGGACAAAATATAGGACTCATTAAAACATACTTAAAACCATAAGTAGGATAAATATTATATGTTGTCCTCAATGATGATCCATAACTTAAGATAACCGAAAAACTTATGTATACCATACAATTCCTTAAAAACGAAAGTGTGAACCGAAAACCATAAGTAGGATAACGAGTATCTATTGTCCTCAAAGATGCTCCAAAACTTTAGAAATCTGAAGTGCTTCATAACTAAAGATAACTAAAAACCTTATGTATACCATACCATTCCTTAGAAAGGAAAGTGTGAACCGAATGCACCAAAAGGTTGAAATGAAATATCTGTGGATGCCTTCTCTCCTTTTTGTGATTGAATAGGGAAAGAACCAATGAGGCCCTATCGATTAGTATTACACAGAAGAAATCAAGACAACGAGTATCTACTGTCCTCAAAGATGCTCTAATACTTTAGAAAATCGCAAATTGTCAATACATTTATTCTTTAGAAAACGTATGCCGAATGAACTCCATCTGCTACAGCTGCACTTTGTCGTATTCCCAACAAGTCTTGATACGCCAAGCCTCACAACATTTAATATTTAGCAAGACCGCAATGTAGTATTCAAGTCGTTCTCCAACCACCTCTGCAATGTACTATACAAGTACAATAAAGCGTAACTATTGTCCTCAAACAAGTTCCAAAACTTAAGGAAAAAAAAAATTAATACACTATTCCTTAGAAACATAGGCCGAATGAACTCCATCCGCCTCTGGTGCACTTTCGTCGTTTCCCAACAGCTCCTGATACGCCATGTCAAACAACAGTTCGTATTCAGCTTGACCGCAACAACTTACTAGTCGTTTCCCAACAGCTCCTGATACGCCATGTCAAACAACAGTTCGTATTCAGCTTGACCGCAATAACTTACTACTCAAGTCGTTCTCCAACCTTATCTGCGACACCAACGACGTTCAAGATAGGCCTCTATTCATCCTATTGTAAAACAAAACTAATAGAACAAAAAATCGGACTCGTTTAAGTATACTTAAAACCATAAGTAGGATAAAGAGTATTTGTTGTCCTCAATGATGCTCCAAAACTTTCTTTAGACAAAAAATTACGTATACCGTACCATTTCGTAGAAAGGAATGTTAGACCGGAGCAACCATAAGTAGTATAACAAATATTTAATGTTTTAAAAGATGCTCCAAAACTTAATAAAATAAAAGTAGTCTAGCATACTGGTCCTTAGAATGCATAGGCCGAATGAACTCCGTCTGTTGCAGCTGCACTTTTGCCATTCCCAACAGCTCCTGATACGCCAAGCCACACAACAGTTCGTATTCAGCAAGACCGCAACAACGTACTACACAAGTCGTTCTCCAACCAGATCTGCAAACATCTGAGACACCAACGACGTTCAAGATAGGCCACTATTCGTCCTATTGTAAAACAAAACTAATGGAACAAGAAATCGGACTCATTTAAACATACTTAAAGCCACAAGTTGGATAAAGAGTATTTGTTGTCCTCAATGATGCTCCAAAACTTAAGATAGCCGAAAAATTACGTTATCGGACCATTTCGTAGAAAGGAATGTGAGACCCAAGCAAACATAAGTAGGATAAGGAATATTTAATGTTTTCAAAGATGCTACAAAAGTTGAGGAAATAGAAGTAGAATTACGAGTATCAATTGTGTTCAATGATGCTCCAAAACTTAAGATTATCGAAAAAATTACATATACAGTACCATTTCTTGAAAGGAAAGTGTGAACCGGAAAATCATAAGTAGGATAACGAGTATCTATTGCCCTCAAAGATGCTCAACTTAAGGAAATAATAGTAGTCTAGTATACTAATCCTTAGAAAGCATAGGCCGAATGAACTCCATCTGTTGCAGCTGCACTTTCGCCGTTTCCCTACAGCTCCTGATACGCCATGGCACACAACAGTTCGTATTCAGCTTGACCACAAAAACTTACTAAAGTCGTCCTCCAACCACATTTGCAAACATCTGTGACACCAACGACGTTCAAGATAGGCCACTATTCATTCTATTGTAAAACAAAACTAATGGAACAAAACATCGGACTCGTTTAAGTATACTTAAAACCATAAGGAATATAAAGAGTATTTTTTGTCCTCAATGATGCCCAAAACTTAAGATATACTTAAAACTTAACTAATGGAACAAAAAATCGGACTCGTTTAAGTATACTTAAAACCATAAGGAATATAAAGAGTAATTTTTTGTCCTCAATGATGCCCAAAACTTAAGATATACAAAAAAATTACGTATGCTGTACCATTTCGTAGAAAGGAATGTGAGACCGGAGCAACCATAAGTAGGATAACGAATATTTAATGTTTTAAAAGATGCTCCAAAACTTAAGAAAATAAAAGTAGTCCAGCATACTGATCCTTAGAATGCATAGGCCGAATGAACTCCATCTGTTGCAGCTGCACTTTTGCCATTCCCAACAGCTCCTGATACGCCAAGCCACACAACAGTTCGTATTCAGCAAGACTGCAACAACGTCAACCACATCTGCAAACATCTGCGACACCAACGACGTTCAAGATAGGCCACTATTCGTCCTATTGTAAAACAAAACTAATGGAACAAAAAATCGGACTCGTTTAAACATACTTAAAACCACAAGTTGGATAAAGAGTATTTGTTGTCCTCAATGATGCTCCAAAACTTAAGATAGCCGAAAAATTACGTTACCAGACCATTTCGTAGAAAGAAATGTGAGACCCAAGCAACCATAAGTAGGATAAGGAATATTTAATGTTTTCAAAGATGCTACAAAACTTAAGGAAATAGAAGTAGGATTAAGAGTATCAATTGTCTTTAATGATGCTCCAAAACTTAAGATTATCGAAAAAATTACATATACAGTACAATTCCTTGAAAGGAAAGTGTGAACCGGAAAATCATAAGTAAGATAAAGATTATATGTTGCCCTCAAAGATGCTCCAAAACTTAAGGAAATAAAACTAGTGTAGTGTACTAATCCCTAGAAAGCATAGGCCGAATGAACTCCATCTGTTGCAGCTGCACTTTCGCCGTTTCCCAACAGCTCCTGATACGCCAAGCCACACAACAGTTCGTATTAAGCAAGACCGCACCGACGTACTACTCAAGTCATTTTCCAACCACATCTGCAAAAATCTGCAATCCTAGGTGATATCAACATCATCCAAAATATGCCGTAATTCGTCCCACTGTGCTGCAGCTGCACTTGCGTCGTTTCCCAACTGCTCCTGATATTCTAAGCCACACAATAATCTGTATTCTGCAAGACCGCAACAACGCACTACTCGAGTCATTCACTGACCACATCTGCAGCCATACGTGAACAAAGGCGAAATTAACATCGTCCAAGGTACACCACAACCCCGTCCCATTAAATAACAAAACTAATGGAACAAAATATAAGACTCATTAAAACATACTTAAAACCATAAGTAGGATAAAGATTGTATGTTGTCCTCAATGATGATCCATAACTTAAGATAACCGAAACACTTACGTATACCATACCATTCCTTCAAAACGAAAGTGTGAACAAAAAACCATAAGTAGGATAACGAGTATCTATTGTCCTCAAAGATGCTCCAAAACTTTAGAAAATCGGAAGTGCTTCATAACTTAAGATAACCGAAACCTTATGTATACCATACCAGTCCTTAGAAATGAAAGTGTGTACCGAAAACCATATATAGGACAACGAGTATCTACTGTCCTCAAAGATGCTCTAATACTTTAGAAAATCGAAAAATTGTCAGTACATTTATTCTTTAGAAAACCTAGGCCGAATGAACTCCATCTGCTACAGCTGCACTTCGTCGTATTCCAACAAGTCTTGATACGCCAAGCCTCACAACATTTAATATTTAGCAAGACTGCAATATAGTATTCAAGTCGTTCTCCAACCACCTCTGCAATGTACTATACAAGTACGATAAAGCGTAACTATTGTCCTCAAACAAAAAATTAACTGTATTCCTTAGAAACATAGGCCAAATGAACTCCATCTGCCGCTGGTGCACTTTCGTCGTTTCCCAACAGCTCCTGATACGCCAAGTCACACTACTGTTCGTATTCAGCTTGACCTCAACAACTTACTACTCAAGTCGTTCTCCAACCACATCTTCAAACATCTGTGACACCAACGACGTTCAAGATAGGCCACTATTCGTATTGTAAAACAAAACTAATGGAACAAAAAATCGGACTCAATTAAACATACTTAAAACCATAAGTAGGATAAAGAGTATTTGTTGTCCTCAATGATACTCCAAACCTTAAGATGGCCGAAAAATTACGTGTACCGTACCATTTCGAAGAAAGGAATTTGAGACCCGAGCAATCATAAGTAGGATAACAAATATTTGATGTTTTAAAGGATGCTCCAAAACTTAAGAAAATAAAAGTAGTCTAGCATAATGATCCTTAGAATGCATAGGCCCAATAAACTCCATCTGTTGCAGCTGCACTTTCGCCGTTCCCAACAGCTCCTGATACGCCAAGCCACACAACAGTTCGTATTCAGCAAGACCGCAACAACGTACTACACAAGTCATTGTCCAAGATAGGCCATAATTTGTTCCATTGTGCTGCAGCTGCACTTTCATCGTTTCTCAACAGCTCCTGATATGCTAAGCCACACAACAGTCTGTATTCAGCTACACCGCAACAACGTATTACTCGAAATTCTCTCTGACCACATCTGCAGCCATATGTGAACCAAGGCGAAGTTACCATCGTCCAGGTACGCCACAACCCGTCCCATTAAATAACAAAACTAATGGAACAAAATATAAGAGTCATTAAAACATACTTAAAACCTAAAGAGTATATGTTGTCCTCAATGATGCTCTATAACTTAAGATAACCGAAAAACTTACGTATGCCATACCATTCCTTGGAAAAGAAAGTGAACCGAAAACCATAAGTAGGATAACAAGTATCTATTGTCCTCAAAGATGCTCCAAAACTTTAGAAAATCGAAAGTGCTCCATTACTTAAGATAACCAAAAAACTTACCGTGCCATTCCTTAGAAAGGAAGTCCGAACCGAAAACCATAAGTAGGATAACGGGTATCTACTGTTCTCAAAGATGCTCCAATACTTTAGAAAATTGAAAAAAATTCAGTACATTTATTCTTAGAAAACCTAGGCTGAATGAACTCCATCTACTGCAGATGCTCCAAAACTTAAGAAAATGAAAGTAATCTAGTATACTAATCCTTAGAAAGCATAGGCCGAATGAACTCCATCTGTTGCAGCTGCACTTTCACCGTTCCCAACAGCTCCTGGTATGCCAAGCCACACAACAGTTCGTATTCAGCAAGACTGCAACAAAACGTACTACTCAAGTCATTGCCAAACCACATCTGCAAAAATCTGCAACCCAGGTGATATCTACGTCGTCCAAGATAGGCCATAATTCGTCACATTGTGCTGCAGCTGCACTTTCGTCGTTTACCAACAGCTCCTAATATGCTAAGCCACACAACAGTCTGTATTTAGCAAGACCGCAACAACGTACTACTCGAGTCATTCTCTGACCACATCTGCAACCATAAGTAGGAACAAAATGTAAGACTCGTTAAAACACACTTAAAACCATAAGTAGGATAAAGAGTATATGTTATCCTCAATGATGCTCCATAACTTAAGAGTTAATTATGTTTACATATTCAGCATTTGGAAGCTAAAGTCGTGTGGTGGTTACATTTTTCAAACTTGCATGGGAAAAAGGTGTAATTTGAGAAATATTAGCCGCTGGTAATCTTTATTGGTTTCATTTAATTCCTGATTATCTGTAGGATCGCTGGTCTTTATTTGCTATGTTTTGTTGTGCTGTACAAGGGGCTGGATAAGTTAGGCATAGAAAGGTTTTCAGGTGCCAAATCATCATCTCATATCCTCATTTTCAAAGTTATTTTCTTAAGCCTACATTAAAATATTGTCATAATCAGTTGTTATGTGAGTAGAAAACCGTGTATTCTGATGAAGAATGGGATACTTCCTATCAGGCTATCCCTTTATATTACTGCTACAAGGTGAGAAAGTCTGATATTTTTTCATTAATTATATAACAGATCTTAGTAGGTCTCTGTTTCCCCCACACGATTAATTGTTATTTCCAATGTAGTTAGCGTAAAATCATTCCGGAGCAGGGAAAAAGATTATATAATATTGTCTTCATCCAAGTGAGTTCTCAAACCTTTTCCTCACATCTACTTGCTGCAGTACAATTTTCATCTCTTATTACAAGATATTTGATTAAGTTATATCTTGTTTCTCTTTGTTGCCATTATTCAAAAACATGTTTTTTTTTTAATGAATAATTATTTACATGAATAGTTCCTTCAATCTATGACTATTATTTGGTTATTTTGTGGATTTTCTCACAAATCTAGTGCATCCTGAAATCTGTGGAATATCTCATAATATTCTGCTTTAGTTTTGGTTCTGTAGAAACATGAATGCTCGGTTGAAGAGCTCTAAATAATCTAAAGCAGAGCATGGTTCAGTTTCAGAAGCCCGAAAAGGTATAACAACGTTTAAGTTACTAATGTTTTCCAATTTTCTCTTGACAAACATTTCATATATATATATAGGGGCGCTTTGATGTATATTGCCTATGTGTTTCAGATATACAATGAGAGAGAACTTTTCTATGGTGGACTAAGAATTGTTGTCAAATATATTTTTGGATCTGTGGGCTGAAGCCCAAATTCAGGTAGGATGGGCCCTCGCTCAAGAGGTATGTCATCCGTGTTAATTTCATATATAAATGGATGTCCAACTTGTGAGTTAATCATGAACTTGACTTGATTCTTTGTTATATGCTTGTATGATCTGTAGTGTTTGGACATTTCTCTGGTGTTTGTTCTTGCTTGCAAATATCATGGTGATGCATAAATACTGTGTTTATGCAATTGTGGTGGTGTTGGAAATTTATTTAGTGTTCTATTCTTGCTTGAAATTATCTTTCTTATGCTTGAGTACTTTTCTAATTGTAGTGAGGCTGGTTATTGGACTTTCGTCTGGTGTTTTATTCTTCATGATTGCAAATGTCTTGGTTATGCTTGGATTATCTGCTAATGCCCTGTGAGGCTGGTTCTGGACATTTTTTTTGGTGTTTTGAGTAGAAATAGGTTATTTTTCATTCTGTGTGCATGGGAATGTGAACGACCCACTTTTTCTCTGGTTCTTGCTTGCAAATATCTTAGTGATCCTTGAGCACTGTGTTGATGACCGGTGTGGCTGGTTATGGATGTTTCTCTGGTGTGGTTCGTGCTTGTAAATATTTTTTTGATGCTTGAATACTATGTTGAGTGACCCTTGTTTAGGACATTTTTCTGGTGTTCTGTTCTTCCTTGAAAGTATCTTGGTTTTGCTTGAATACTCTGTTGATTGCCAGTGAGGCTGGTTTTGGACATCTCTTCGGTGTTCTATTCTTGCTTTCAAATATCTTGGTGATGTTTTAATACTCTGTTAACGGCCACGAGGCTGATTTTGGACATTTTGCTGATGATTTATTTTTGCATGCAAATATCATGGTGATGCATAAATACTGTGTTTATGCAATTGTGGTGGTGTTGGACATTTATTTAGTGTTCTATTCTTGATTGAAATTATCTTTCTTATGCTTAAGTACTTTGCTAATTGTAGTGAGGCTGGTTATTGGACTTTCATCTGGTGTTTTATTCTTCTTGCTTGCAAATATCTTAGTTATGCTTGGATTCTCTGTTAATGCCCTGTAAGACTGGTTCTGGACATTTTTTTTTTTTTGTGTTTTGAGTAGAAATAGGTTATTTTTCTTTCTGTGTGCATGGGATTGTTGGGGAACGATAATCCCAACATGGGAATGTGAACGACCCACTTTATCTCTGGTCTTTGGTTCTTGCTTGCAAATATCTTAGTGATTCTTGCGCATTGTGTTGATGACCAGTGTGGCTGGTTATGGATGTTTTTCTGGTGTGGTTCGTGCTTGTAAATATCTTTTTGATGCTTGAATACTATGTTGAGTGACCCTTGTTTTGGACATTTTTCTGGTGTTATGTTCTTCCTTGAAAGTATCTTGGTTTTGCTTGAATACTCTGTTGATTGCCAGTGAGGCTGGTTTTGGACATCTCTTCGGTGTTCTATTCTTGCTTTCAAATATCTTGGTGATGTTTTAATACTCTGTTAACGGCCACGAGGCTGATTTTGGACATTTTGCTGATGATTTATTTTTGCATGCAAATATCATGGTGATGCATAAATACTGTGTTTATGCAATTGTGGTGGTGTTGGAAATTTATTTAGTGTTCTATTCTTGCTTGAAATTATCTTTCTTATGCTTGAGTACTTTTCTAATTGTAGTGAGGCTGGTTATTGGACTTTCGTCTGGTGTTTTATTCTTCATGATTGCAAATGTCTTGGTTATGCTTGGATTATCTGCTAATGCCCTGTGAGGCTGGTTCTGGACATTTTTTTTGGTGTTTTGAGTAGAAATAGGTTATTTTTCATTCTGTGTGCATGGGAATGTGAACGACCCACTTTTTCTCTGGTTCTTGCTTGCAAATATCTTAGTGATCCTTGAGCACTGTGTTGATGACCGGTGTGGCTGGTTATGGATGTTTCTCTGGTGTGGTTCGTGCTTGTAAATATCTTTTTGATGCTTGAATACTCTGTTGAGTGACCCTTGTTTTGGACATTTTTTTGGTGCTCTGTTCTTCCGTGAAAGTATCTTGGTTATGCTTGAATACTATGTTGATTGCCAGTGAGTCTGGTTTTGGACATTTATTTAGTGTTCTATTCTTGCTTGAAATTATTTTTCTTATGCTTAAGTACTTTGCTAATTGTAGTGAGGCTGGTTACTGGACTTTCATCTGGTGTTTTTTTTTCTTTCTTGCAAATATCTTTGTTATGCTTGGATTCTCTGTTAATGCCCTGTGAGGCTGGTTCTGGACATTTTTTTTCGTGTTTTGAGTAGAAATAGGTTATTTTTCTTTCTGTGTGCATGGGAATGTGAACGACCCACTTTATCTCTGGTCTTTGGTTCTTGCTTGCAAATATCTTAGTGATTCTTGAGCACTGTGTTGATGACCGGTGTGGTTGGTTATGGATGTTTCTCTGGTGTGGTTCGTGCTTGTAAATATTTTTTTGATGCTTGAATACTATGTTGAGTGACCCTTGTTTAGGACATTTTTCTGGTGTTCTGTTCTTCCTTGAAAGTATCTTGGTTTTGCTTGAATACTCTGTTCATTGCCAGTGAGGCTGGTTTTGGACATCTCTTCGGTGTTCTATTCTTGCTTGCAAATATCTTGGTGATGTTTTAATACTCTGTTTTAGGCCACGTGGCTGATTTTGGAAATTTTGCTGATGATTTATTTTTGCATGCAAATATCATTGTGATGCATAAATACTGTGTTTATGCAATTGTGGTGGTGTTGGAAATTTATTTAGTGTTCTATTCTTGCTTGAAATTATCTTTCTTATGCTTGAGTACTTTTCTAATTGTAGTGAGGATTGGTTATTGGACTTTCGTCTGGTGTTTTATTCTTTATGCTTGCAAATGTCTTGGTTATGGTTGGACTATCTGTACTGTTAATGCCCTGTGAGGCTGGTTCTGGATATTTTTTTTGGTGTTTTGAGTAGAAATAGGTATTTTTCTTTCTGTGTGCATGGGAATGTGAACGACCCACTTTATCTCTGGTTCTTGCTTGCAAATATCTTAGTGATCCTTGAGCACTGTGTTGATGACCGGTGTGGCTGGTTATGGATGTTTCTCTGGTGTGGTTCGTGCTTGTAAATATCTTTTTGATGCTTTGAATACTCTGTTGAGTGACCCTTGTTTTGGACGTTTTTTTGGTGCTCTGTTCTTCCGTGAAAGTATCTTGGTGATGTTTCAATACTCTGTTAACGGCCAGGAGGCTGATTTTGGATATTTTGCTGATGATTTATTTTTGCATGCAATTATCTTGATGATGCAATAGTACTTCGTAAATGGCCTGTGAGGCTGGTGGGTTATAAATATTCATATTGTTTTGGGATCATGACTATCAGATTGTTGCAATTCTATAAATTTATTGCTATTAATTTTTAACATTTCTCATGGTCAACAAAATAAACTATGTTTACATTACTAGTGCTTAATCGTTTTCATATTTTTTTTTTACGTGTATTATACCCTAAGATTGGTCTATTTTGTCCGTGAGGCTAGTCTTTGGTATGTCATAGTTGCTTGCAATTATTTTGGTGATATGTTCGGCTGATTTTGGACATTTCTCATTTGTTTTGAGCAGAACTTGGTAATTTAGGTTCTATGTTCATTCTAGGTAATGTTGGCGGTTTGAAAAGGACATTGCTTAGTTGATGCAATTGTTTGGGTTCATGTCAATTATATCATTTTATATTGCAATTCTTGAAAAATTATTGTTGTTGTGTATGGATGACATTACTCGTGGTCAACATATTAGAATTGGGACATTATTTTCATTGAACACTTGCATTTGTATGTGCTTTTTCGATATCAGATTATGCGCTCGTTCTTTTTGTGAGAATATGAAATACATAATTTATATTTATGTTTGTTGTTGTTAGATGGTGGATTATTGTTTGGGATATCTTGGTTATGTTTCAATACTCTGTTAATGGCCAAGTGAGTCTAGTGCAAGACATTTCTGGTTTTTTGAGCAATTG